>CM041777.1:252218989-252401509 GCA_023374045.1 Limonium bicolor | reverse complement strand
AGCCCCATTTCGGTGCCATGGAGTTCCACCATTGAAGGAGCTTGAGCTTGTATTTCTACATATTATTACTCTCCTTTGCTTCTAGGTAAGGAATCTCAAAAAAAAACTTCATTTCCTCCATGTTTTGTTGTTGACCGAAAATGCCCATTGAAGGTGCTCTTATATGGCTTTTTTTAGCTTCATTCCAACCTTTCAAGGACTAGGTGGAGTCCTCTCTTGATAGATATTCAAACTCTCTTCAAAGACCAAGGTAAAACAACTACATTAATGTTTTTGAAATAATGTAAACTAGGGTTTACAATGAGTTTAAGCTTGAAGCTTGTATACTCATTTCAATGTTTGTATATTGTTTAGTAGTTGACAAGGAATCAAATACCTTACCGGTTTATAAGGAAACAAGAAAGAAGTTGTGTGGGGAAAAGAGGTAAAATATGCTAACCTAATGTAGTTAATGCCTTAGGAGAAATGAGCTTATAATGCTTGTTAAAAACTACCTAAAGAGCAAATGGTAAATGACTTAGTGAAATGTTCTCAAGGAGACTAGTAAAAGGACATATGTGTTGTTGTATGTATTTGCAGGTTAAAGGCATATATATTGTGGAAATTCAGTGTTTAGGAGTTATGCACTTTAAGGGCCTAAGAGCCATGCATTTGAAGGGCCTAAGTGCCATGCAATTTAAATTATGCACTATATTGTGATGTAGTGTAAATTTGGTGAAACTTTGTGTGTGAGAGTGTTCTTGGTGAATTAAGGTGTTGTGTACTTGATGGAGGAGAAAACAATGTGTTTTGGCTTAGTAATGTTCTAGGAGAATCCATGTCAAAATTTAGGTAGGAAGCAAGAAGTTCTAAGTGTTTATATAAGGCTTGGTGAACTAGAAGTGTTGGAAATGCTTAAGTATTTTACAAGAGGAGAAATAATGTCTTAAGGTGTTCTAGGTAAACAAAGGGACTTAGACATCAACTAGGGTTTAAGTGGTAAGAAATGATGCTTGGAGATGATGTTGAAATGAGGAGAAAGCATTTTGGGATAGTAGTCATCTTAGGTATGAAACACCACTTGAGACTAGGAGAAAACATTGTAAGTGTTAGGAATTTTGGGAAAAATGAGTAAAGGTTTAAGGAATTAGAAAATGAGTTTTATGAGTGTTAAGGATGTCTTAAGGTGAGTTTGAAGTGCCCAAATGAGGTTAGGGTGTACTAGGATATATGAGATGAAGTTTGGAGTTAAATGAGAAATGGAAAACAAGGGTCTGGGGCAAACCGAACTTGCGACCGAACTTGCAAGTTCGGTCGAGCCCAGTTTACCCTGCGAGAATTGGCTTCTGGAATGGACCGACCTTGGGGACCGGACTTGCAAGGTCGGTCGGGCTTGTATTTGTGTACGGATTAAGTTTCTGGAATCGACCGAACATGGGACCGGACTTGGCAAGTTCGGTCGGGCTGAATTTTCAAAGGGAAGAAAACTCTCGGGAATGGACCGAACATGCGACCGAACTTACAAGGTCGGTCGGAGTAGAAAATTTTGACGGAAATGTGTTCTGGAATCGACCGAACTTGGTAAGTTCGGTCGGTAAGGTCGGTCGGACCTAAACTTGTAAAAAAAAAACAGAAAAGAATGTGACTTATGTAGTTAACCCTAGGGGGTATAATGAAGGTAACCTAGGGTAAGTTAGACATTAAAAACATGTCATACAATCATGTTAACCATGTAAGTTTGAAGTTAAATAAATAATTAACCGACGTTATTAATTATGTATAGGAGTGACCTACGGAGGAAATCAATCGAGGTTAGGACCAAGGTATGGTTTTCTTGCAGTCTGTTGCCTACCGGTTTACACCGGCTTGTGTGTTGATTGTTTTTCTGTGTGTTATGACTTTGTAAGATTAAACCATGTAAAGAGTTTACAGTTGTTAAATATTATTATGTTGTTAAGTATGACTCTCTCTTCCCTTGTGTGTGTCTAACAAGACTGGACTATTATTGTGAATTGTGTATTGAGTTCAATAATGAACTGCTAACAAGTGCTAACGGGGGAAGTGAGGAGTCCGGTCTGTTCCGGCCACGCGTGTGAGTATGGGAGTCGATGTCATAACCGGTTCGATTCTCTATGTATGTTATGGTTGTTTTCCAATTTGGTTTCCAACCTTCCCTTAGCTTAACCAAGGCTATTTTACTGACTCACGTCGGGCCACAGGGGCATACTATGTGTTATTTCGGTGGGCTTGGATCACTATATCCGAGGCACCTTGTGTTAAGTTATTCGTTCAATCTAACAGGACGGTAACGAGTTATGTAACGAGCTTAGCATGAGCATGGCAACATTCTCTAGGCTCTCTGTGGGGACTAACTGTGTTGGTTCTCTTCCTAAAAGGAATTGTTCTTGTGTGATGTGTGTGATGTTGTGTACAATACCCATGTTATGATATATATATATATATATGTTGGTGTGTTTTAAAATGAATGCCATGTCATCATGACAATTAGTTGCGCGCATCCCGGTAGCCGATGGGCTGCGCGTTAACCATACCAGCCAAGGGTTTGCTGACCCCCTCGGGGGCTCCATATTTCTTCTACTGCAGGATGAGGATCGAAGAAGCGGAATGGCTTTAGATTCTAGGATGCAGGTTTACTTTTGATTACTTTTGGATGTTGGCCCGGGATGCGCCTGTGCTCCGTGGCGTTATATTTTGGTTGTGAACAGCTTACAGTGACAGTATACAGTAAAGGATGTAAGTAAACACTCGGTATTATGTTGATGTATGTATGGTTATTAGTTCTATGCTCGGGAGTCTGATCATCAGACCGGTACACTTGTATTTATTCAGCCTTGTTAACCACGTGGGTGGTTGACAGCGTTGTAGCACCAATCGTTTAGTTACTTGTTAGTTGTTTAAATTCCGCTACGATCTCAAGTAATGTAATGTGCGTAGTAGGGGTGTTACATTGGACCTGAGTTGGTGCAGGGTGCAGTAGAGAAGATCAGGATGATTCGGGAGCGTTTGCTTGTTGCTCAGAGTAGACAGAAGTGTTATGCAGACCAGAGGCGCAGGCCGCTGAGTTTGATGTTGGTGATCACGTCTATCTGCGGGTTTCACCGGTCATAGGCGTAGTCCGGTTTGGAAGCGTGGAAAGCTTAGCCCGGGTTTGTAGGACCTTTTGAGATTCTAGAGAGGATTGGCCCTATGGCTATCATCTGGCTTTGCCCCATCCTTGTCTGCTGTCCACGTTTCCATGTTTCGATGTTGAGGAGTACCTGCATGATCCGTCTCATGTGATCGACCATAGTCAGCTTCAGTTGAGAGAGGACTTCAGTTATGAGGCAGTGCCCACCCGTATTCTGGCTAGAGATGTTCGTCAGCTCCGTAGTAAGACCCTGCCTATGGTCAAGGTTCAGTGGTCTGATCAGTCAGAGAGCGAAGCGACTTGGGAGCTCGAGGATGAGCTACGTGCCAAGTTTCCCCTCTGTTCGAGCAGTAAGGTGAGTTAATCTCGAGGACGAGATTCTTTAAGGGGAAGGTGATGTTATAACCCGCAATTAATACCTTATATTATATCTGCTACTATGTTATTCTAAGTTGGACTAATCCCTTGCTATCAGTTAGGACATCAGCGGCGTTATATTAATTGCCAGGGACAAGGAAGTCTTTCGGTTAATTAATTAAGGTAATTAATATTGATTTATAAGGAAAGGAATTCCTTATTTCTTTTCCTTTCCTGATCATTGTTATTCACGTCAGTTCAGTCGTGAGGAGCGTCTCTCATCGTGGTTTGAACGAGTGTCTATTCCTTCTATCTCTCTCACAACTCCTCTGCTGAGAATTGTAATTCTACTGCTGCGTTTGGATTGGAGTTCTTCGTTGCTGGTTCTCCTTCTCCTTGTTATCAGGTTTGTTCTGCAGAATTCCGAATTTCGTCACTGGTTTCACCTTCTCTCAGTTTCTGATTTTGGAACTCCGAATATATTAATTCAGCGACGTAGATTCTGCGTTTGGGACTCAGATTGTTGAAGCTACACTGCTGTTGGGTGTTATCCGTGATCAGGTTGGTATTGCAGATTTGGGGTGTGGTGATCTAGGGTTCTACATTGCAGTTTTCTGATTTTTGTCTTTTGGTTTGGAATTCAGTATTGTTGTTGCGTGTATCTGCTGGTGGATTATTCGGGCTGCTGTGACTGCTCAGATCGTCGGATTGTTGCTGATAATTGAGGTAGGTGATTGCTCGATTCGGTTTGGAAGTTCAGCCATGGGGATTGCAGCGGTTATTGGCTGTTTTTGGGTGTGAATTCTGTCTGTGTCATCTGTTGATTACGTTTTAGAATGGTTTAAAACCCCATGGTCTTCTGTATTTGATGTCTGTTTTGGTGTGTGTTCTGAATTGGCGATTCGTGGTATCGAAGGCGTTGTTTTCTGCTCTGTTCGCCTTCTGAGATTTTGCAGTTTTCGCACTGTCCGAACTTCCGTCCGAGCTTTGAAGTTCGGACAGTGCGTTTTTGCCCATCTAATTTTCAAGTTCGGGGTATGTCCGAACATCTGTCCGAACATGGATGTTCGGACACACCCTTAGATTCTCCTTTGACATTAGTTCGACCTGTGTCCGAACATCGATGTCCGGACACAAGGTCGGACCCTCCGCGTAACTTTTTCCGTAAAGCCTGTCCGAACATCAGTTCGAACATGGATGTTCGGACACTCTGAACTTTCCTGTCTGATTTCAAAACGACTTGTGTCCGAACATTGACGTCCGGACACAAGTTCGGACACCTCTCTGTTTTCGGCATTAACTTCTCCGTTTGAACTCCGATTTGAGTGCCGTTGCGGCCTGGATTCTTATGTATCTGTCTGCGGGAATTATAAGTGTTTTGGCATGGTTCAGCAAGGTTACCATCTGTTTTGCAAACTTATGTTTTTGGGACACTTTACTGTGTTTCTGATGCGTGGATGGCTGGGTCGAGCTATTCCGTGGTATACCATGTAGACGTCGTTCTGAGTGTGGGTCATTCCCTTTCTGTTCTATGGGGTTGACGAACCCTTTGACTCTTTTGAGTCATTTCTGCGTTGTCGAGAGACCTGTTATGGTCTATGGGTCTTCGACCCTTCTGAGTGTGTGCATTGTATTGTGTCCCCTATCTGTTTGTGAACTCTGCTTACCTCTGGATTGGGATCTCTGGTTTTCTATTCTGCATTTGTTCCAGTAATACTCTGCTTATTTTAAGGGCTATTGTTTTGTGCTAGTCTCTACTTCTCTTCTGATTTCAATTGTTTTGAGCGACCTTACTGATGACGGTCGCTGCTTGCTGGGCATAGTTGTGTGCTCACTCCCCTACTTTTAACATTTTTTGCAGATTGATCAGCAAGGATCACATATTCAGTTTCTAGAGCTTAGTTTATGTTTCAGCTCATCTGTTATTTGATATTCTTACTCAGACTGGTAGCCTTCGGGTCTTACTCTGTTTAGACATCTGTTTCTGTTTGGTTATGTAATTGGGTTTTTGTATTACTTCCGCTATATTTGGGTACTCTGGTTTATAACGTTTATGAAAACTCTGTTTTGGGCCTTTATTGCATTTGAGTGTTTAGAGCCTTGTGTTATTAAGTAGTAATACGCGGCGTGTAATACCCTTAACTCTTAGGCCTGTTTTAGGGGTGTTACAAATAGCTTCAGAATTTGATGATGCTAGTTCAAACACATGATCTTTGACCATTGGATAAAAACTCGGTTTTGTTCCTTTGTCAGCCAAATGTGGTCTTTCATAGGATTTTGTGGCCTTAACTCAACCATATGGGTATCAAAATAAGGTTCAACAACCTGAAGGTGTTGTAAGACAAACAAATGTGCTTGATAAATGAGATGACGCGGAAATTGCACAATCTTTCTGCCAATGACACCTTTATCCTTAAACCTGTCGTGGTGTCGTGGTTTTGGGATACCAACTGACTCCTCCTCATTCAAATAATCGATCACAAATTCTGTGACTTCCTCAGTCACTATCACTTCAATAATCTTCTCTTCTGGTCGATACCTATTCTTCATTCTACTTTTCAGAATACTCATGTACCGTAAGTAGATTGGACCATAGAACCGGATCTCTTGAACGATGTGTACAATTAAGTGCACCATTATGTCAAAGAAAGGCAGTGGAAGATACATCTCAAGTTGACATAATGTGACAACAATTTCACATTGTAGATCATCAAGAAAGGTTACATCAATTGCCTTGCAGCAGACAGCGTTGAAGAAGAAACATGACCGGGTTAACGCATTTTTGACGTCAGATGGCAATATCCCTCGGATTGTAACTGGAAGAAGATGTAACATTAGTACATGATAATCATGATATTTCATGCCTTACAGTTTCAAATCTTTCACCGATACAATGTTCTTCCAGTTTGAAGAGTACCCAAATGGTACTTTTACCGAGTGTAGACACTTGCAGAAACTAATCTTTTCATTCTGTGAGAGCGTACAACATGCAGGAGGTAGGTATAATCGTTTCCTATTCTCTTGTGGGTGTAACTTCTTTCGTATACCCATGGCTTGCATGTCTTTTCTGACTTTCAATCCGTCTTTTGTTTTGTCGGGTACATTGAGCAAAGTCCCACTCATTGCCTCACCAACGTTCTTCACATTGAGCAAAGTCCCACTCATAGAACACTTTTTCCAAATGTTTTTTGCCGGTTTTGATGTGTTTCTAAATACATTTATAATGTCCTTAACCTTTTTATACACTACCTCAGAGGTCAGAGGTAAACGGGCCACATGAGTCTCGGCCTCACCATTGAACAGTTTTCTCTTTGTTACTCGATAAAGGTGATGTTCAGGCAGAAGACGTCGATGACACATGTAAACATTCTTCCCACAATGTTTTAAACGGTCCGAACAAGTGTCTTCCTCGCATACGGGACATGCAAATGTTCCTTTCACCGTGTAACTGGACAAGTTCCCATGTGCAGGGAAGTCGTTGACAGTACAGAACAACAAAGCCTTGAGCGTGAAATTTTCTCTTGTGTAAGCATTATACACCATGGTCCCCTCATTCCACAATAGTTTCAGATCATCAATCAGTGGGGCAAGATACACATCAATGTTATTACCTGGCTGCTTGTGACCAGATATCAGGGGCGATAACATGATGTACTCTCGTTTCATACACCATCATGAGGGCAAATTGTAGATCACTAGCAAAACAGGCCATATACTATGTTGACTACTTAATGTGTCGTACGGGTTCATTCCATTAGTACATAACCCAAGCCTCAGATTCCTATCTTCATGTCGAAATGTTCTTTGTATCATCTGTTGATGTTTCTCCACTGAGGCCCATCTACTGGATGTCTTAGTTTCTCATCACTTTTTCTACCCTTTGCGTGCCACCGTAAGTTCTTTGCATCTTTGGGAAAGGCAAACAACCTTTTGAACCTAGGTATGATCGGTAAATACCACAATAGTTTAGCTGGATGACTTTTTTTTCTGAGCGGATGAGGATTCACCATCCTTGAGCTTGTATCGAGACAATGAGCATTTTGGACAATTGTCTAGGTGTTCGTAATCACCCCTATACAACACACAATTGTTGGGACATGCATGTATCTTCTTATACTCAATCCCCATTGGACACATCCATTTCTTCACCTCATAATTGGTGGTAGGGAGAACGTTTCCATCTGAAAGCATATCATGAAGCAGCTCGAGAAGTGGCTTGAAACTCTTGTAACTCCATCCATATCTCCCCTTCAAGTTGAACAAATTCAGAACAACCATCAATTTTGTATACTTAATGCATGCAGGGTACAAGGCTATCTTGGACGCATCCAATAATCTTTGATACTCATCGAGCATGTCAATGAAATTGTCATCGACATTATCAAGCATCTCGTCCATTCTCTCATCATGGTAAGTTGTCTCACTATCAACATTGACTCCTAAATTACTTGGGAATCAATCCGACTAGTTGAAAGTATCAAAGGTCTACTCGGTTCTTGAGTGACACCGATCATGACTGTAGGTAGTTGAAGCATTATCTTGAACTAATTCTCCATGAAAAGTCCATCTTCTGTAATGTGGCATGAAACCACAGGTCTTCAAATGGAATTGTATGATGTCGATGCTTGAATATTTCCTTACCACACCACAGTCAACACAAGGACATGGAATTTTCACCGCCTTTTTCCTGTCCTTGTGTTGCACTGCCGCTTTGCAAAACTCTTTCAGCATCTTGTCAAAGTGATCCCTTCGATCACCATACATCCAGTTATGCTCCATACTATATGTGCAACAGATCACAGGTGTGAGAGTTAAAATGTTTATGTAATATGGTTTGTATTTGCTTGCACATGTTTATTTCCTAATGGAGCGTGACTGGGATGATTGTCAACTAATAAAGCCTAACTCTAAGGTTCCAAAACCAAAATAAACTAGTTTTAATTTCAATAAATCGAAACATTTTTAAAACAAAAACCGAAGTCAAAATACTTACTTGTTTTTTCACACTTTATAGAGAAAGGGGAGACTGGTGTGCAAGAGGTAGGTTGTGCGAGAGATGCAGCAGTTCCACTTCATGATATATCTCTACAAAGGCGCAAAAAAATTTAGAAAAGAAACACAACAACATGTATGCTCATTGTTCATAGCTAGGCTTGCAAAATTATAGTGAGTGAAGAGAATGAATATAAGTTAAAGTATATTACCCGTACCCAAAATGAATTGCTTTCAGCCCCGTTTCCAATCTAGCATAAGAGAGATGCAAATGCTCCTAACTTAAAGCTGCATAGGGCCCAAACAACACATTTTTTCACTCAGACATTACATCGAACACCTTGTGTGCATAGCAAATTACACTACTTGTACACCATTATTATACCCACATTGTCCACACACAATTACATTATGCACGAAATCTAGATTAGTGACACATAATAATGAAATACTTATATTTTAGAACAACATACTATAAAAAATCCACAGATACCTAAAGGCGCTCAAACATCGATCCTTCAACGGTTGAGACACTTGCTTCCAGTTATGGTGTATATTGCAGTATGACTTCACTAGATGGCTAGCGTAAGCAGTGAAATGCTTCTTCCATCGTCCACATGTGGGGCCTTGCTTTTGACTTTTCTTTCAAACGTTGGAGCAACTGTTGGGTCTTCAGTTTGCTGTGAAGGGCCAACTCAGCCTCCTATGCAGGAAAGGACTGTAGTTTTTGTTTCCACCTCATGTGACCCGTTTATCTAGTCTCTTCTAATGTGGCTCAGCTTCCCCAATCAGAAGCTATGGTTTGGGAATTTTTAGTACCAATCTTTAAAGAAAATCTAGCGGTCTACTGCATTAAGTCATGGCAGGTACCCCATGACATCAGGCTCATTCTTGAATAAGTTATCTCCTCTAGCAATCTTTAAAGAAAATCCGGTAGTCTTTTGTATGAATAGGGCACAATTTCACAACACATTCCGCGGCTCACTTTTTTTTTTTTTTTTACAGAGAGATTGAGTTCGGGTTTCAACATTTCCATCTACTACAAAAGACTATTGTACCCTTGATTTATCTCTTGTTATGGTGCATTTTCGATCGACCTTTGCTTCTAAAGAAACCTTTCAGCGTCATATACGAGGCAATGCTTTCAAATGTATAGGTATATACCCTAGCAACACATATATAGAGGTGATGAGATACGTAAAACAAAACAAATGTTGCTACAACAATATACTAGAAATATCGATATATATCTACCCTAAATCTCGTCATAATGTTGAGCCTAATGCAAAAGTTGGGGGAATGTATTACCAAAATGTCAGTGGACAACAACGAATTGTTAATCTTACCCGTAGACAAGGATTCAGTTTGGTTGTTTTCAGATATCATAGGAAGTGAAAAATTGGGTTAAGGTGCACCAAAAGTTGATTCGCTATGATGGGGCAACCACTATGGATCACCCCATTCAATAAACTCAAATATAGTGCAACAGAAGTTGCCTCAATTAACAAAAAAACAAATAATGCTGCAACACAGTATGATACATTGTGCCCTGCACACAATGTATCCTACGGATTGGTTCGTCTTACAAAACATGGATTCAATTTTTTTGTTTTCTTTTAATCAAAATATATAATATTACATCGAAGCTGCTGTGTAAAAAAAAAAAAAAAATCAGTGTCTATGAGAAGAGTTGGACCACCACCGGTTGCTACTACGACGACGTCGTCCACCGGAACGGCCACGGCTTCTTTGTTCATGTTTTGGATTAGCCGATGCATCATCGTAGTCGTTGAGATGCACCCGCGGATGACCATCACTATGAATCAACTGACGCCTTTCAGTATTAAATAACACCTCATGTCGGAGTCGGATCGTCTCTTTTCCTCCGACACCATCTCCGGTTAGTCGCTGTTCACCTAATATTATCAAAATAATAAACAAGTACATACATTCACGAGGTGATTTGACAAAACTTCATTTGAGGAAGCTAGCTTGTGACATTAATTATATTCATGTACGAAAACCGGTGGTCACCACACTGACCAGGTCAGGTCAGGCTAGCTAGCTTGTCAGTTAGTACTTATTGTAGAGTACGTAAAAACAAATAAAAGAAGTGAATTCATTCACGAAAAGGTTTGAGCTATTCAAAGTTTGTCGTTTTGGTCGGAATTCATGAAATATTGTCGTTTTTCAATTAATTTCAACAGCTAAGAATGACGAAACATGTATGGAATCACATCACATGGAATGGAATGAGGACGCCTACGTACAACGTCGGACATTATTATTGTATTGTTACTGTTTGAATCTTTGATGAAGACGACATTTGAACCAATTAAATGATCACCACCCTCAGTCGACATGATATGTACCGTTTTAGAAAGATACAGCAGAAGGAGTTGAGATTTTTTTTTTATAATCCGGGCTCAAAGAGCCAATTTATTAGAAAATAAAGTTTAGATGAGTATTCATTTGGGCCTCATTAAAACCTCCCTAAGCAAAACTCAGTGGGAAAAAACCTAGGGAGGAAAAAGAGTGCCCACCACATCTACTTACACGCCCTAGAGTCGTAACCTACAAAAGGGTTCGAAACAAAACATAAACATACTGTGCCCAATACAGGCTTGGAAACACCAAAGAAATTAAACACGCAATTTCACCTACTGCAATTATAAATAGTCCTTGAGATTATTGATAGGTACAAACAAACCTGTTGGTGTTATGAAGCGAGCTGATGATGATGCAAAACTTAGAAACACAGAGGCAAGTAGCAACAGAATCAACCCATCAGCTGCACGGTGTAGAACCATCATTCTCTCTCTCTCTCTCTCTAGTATGATAGATATGCGTACAAGTGGTTAATTAGGGTCAACCAGACATAGAAAAATGGCGTATTTATAGCGATAGAGCAGTACTCAGGTGGAAGAAAGAACTTGAATAGAGACGTGGGTGGGGTGGTGTTCAGCGTCGATCGATGCAGGAGTCATGCCAGGATACAGGGACGGTGTGAGTGAGTGGCCGGGTTTGACAACTTGGGCTTATATATTAGTAGTTCATACACACTCACAATCTTTCTTTTTGACAAAAATACACTCACTCACAATTAGTGCTATCTTTATCATTTTAGAGATAAATACTAGTATTAATTAGTCTTGATTTATTCTAAAATACCTTATAGTAGTAGTTACTAACAGATCAGCTAATGAATACATAGATCTAACATCTTTTAAGGAGGTTGAGCCAACCAAAAGGTTGATCGAATTAAATACAATAATCAATTTATCATGTTGAAAAAGAAATGGTATAGCAAGCGGCAAGATATATAGTCAACTTGTTTTGTTGTGTTTCTCACTTTTGACAGAGAACAAATTTATATTAATGCAGCACCCGTATATCATGGTAATTTTAAAAAAGTTCATCGTGTATAATGATCAATATAGTGCATTCAACGCGGACAACACGTACGGTGCCTCATCGCTTCCAAAGCCTATATTCATCTTTCCCACTCTTTCTTACGTACTGTAATTAATTATTATGTACATGGTATGTTCAAACGTTAATTAATTCTTCCTAGACTGTGACTGTCGATACCCTATCCAATCATAATAACACGCTACGCTAGTATATACCATGTGTTTCCTAGAAAACTATATACTGGTGTGGTGGGATTGGATGGATGATGATATGAGATACAAATATTTCTTACATAGACTATATATGATTAATTTAAACCACGCATTGATAATCAAAATATCCGAAAAACAAGTGAGAAAAATAAAACATAAAAGTAAATGCATGCATGTATACTGCTTTCTTTCACGCATACTTCAGTTCAAACTACTGATTAATACTATTCCTGTGAAAGTCAACTCAAAACTTTAAGAGGAAAGCAAAAGATTGCCGAAAGGAATGACAGACAAAGTCAACCACCGAACCGCTAGCTTTAAGGCTCTGGTCGGCATGGCTGTTTTGGTAGTATATTTGATAGCATGAATGCGCTTGCATAAATACAACATATTTGTTGGCAGGAATGTGCTGGCATAAATGCAGCTGTTTTGAAAACTGTTGTTTGGCAGTGCAGCATATATGCAGCATGTTTGGTTCAATTAGTTATATATAGTGCGTTTACCGTTTTCGTATTACAATTATAATTTATTATATTACACTACGTAACTTTATTTTGTTAGTAAAAAAAATAAAAAATTCACAAACAATAAAATTTTTATTTCTATTATTTAAGCAAAACTTGTAACTTCTAAACAATATATTTTTATTATCTAAATTTTATAATTCTTACAAATATAAAAACGTAAAATAAGAGAAAAAGCGTTTCAAATTTTCTGATAATGTTATGTGAATTTATTTAGTGAAATTATAACTTTTAATAATACATAATATTTTTGTAACTTTGTATGTTAAAAATTTATAGTATTCATATTTCTATATACTATTTTAATATTTTAATTTATATATCAATAAGTGTGTATTTTTATTCGTTTTTAAATTTTATTAATCTATGTGGTATTACAAATAATATATTATAGGTTTGTATTATAAATGTGATTTTTTTGTAAATTTGGCTAAAGATGTAATACTATTTTTTATAAATTATTTAAAGCATTATGTAATTTGTAATAAATAAAGTAACTTGTAAAAAAATTCTTTTTTTTAAAATCAATAGTCACAGTAATTGCATTATGAAGTGAGTAAAGAAACGGAAGTGAAAGCATGAAAACGAAAAAGTAGCATTTGCTGCGGACATTTATGCTGACATTTATGATGTCATTTATGCTGACATTTATGCTGGTTTAGACGAACAACAAAAACAAATAAAGGAGTCCAAAACAGCATATGCTGTACATTTATGTTGTCAAAAAATGTGAGATGAACGCATCCTTAATTTTATTCTTCTCTCTTTCTCATTTGGAAGGAATGAAAGAAATTCAAATTAATAAGAAACTGCTTTTGTTGTTGCTAGCTGCTTAGATCATTATTTATGGCTTACACACTAAAAACTGTACTGTATAAAAAAGGCCGGCTTGCAGTGGGAGCGAGGAGAAAAACCCAACCCACTTCACTATTGGAATTCGCGTGCGTTAGGTACGTTTAACTAAGATTTTGTTCCAAGTGGATTCACACCATACCTCACTACTTACATTGTGACATTATGACGTATTTTATAAATAAAAAATAAATGTGATTTTTTCCCCTCTTAAGTAAAAATAAATGCATGATTGACACTGGACTGGTAGCCCAATGTTGTTAGGAACGTTATCCTCTAGTGTAGTGTTATAGTCCACGTTATTAGTGGGCTGGTTAAAGAACCTCTAATAACATTGCTAAAGCCCATTATTAGCCCAGCCCATACAAATATTCTCACAAAGCTATGGAAGAAAAAAAAACGAAGACACGCCCTATTACTTACAATTCTCTCTCTCTCTCTCTATGCCGCGGTGGATTTGGCTTTATATAAGCTTATATATATAGTAGTAGTAGCCCACAGATCTACACTACACCAACCAAACCTGCAAATAGCAACAAACCAGACATGTCATCAAACATCTCGTCATACCCACCCGTCTTCCGCCAAGCCGGACTAACCCCTTCCCCCCTAAACCACCCGGTCGAAACAAACACAATCCATCATCACCAACAACACATTGACTATAACGACATACCAATCATCGATATGCAGCAGCGTCTGGACACCGCGGGATTAGACTCAGCCTGCAGGGATTGGGGGATATTCAGAGTAATCAACCACGGAATCCCCACGCATGACCTCATGAATTGCACAAGGAGACTGTTCAACTTACCTTTCGAAACCAAACGGGAGCTCTGCAGTGGTGAGACTGCATGTGGCGCCGGAGACGGAGAGAGTGATGGATGCAAAAAATTACAATTGGCTTATTTCTGGGGGACGCCTGTGTTGACTCCCTCCGGGGAAGTTGTACCTCAAGGACCGCGGCAGGTTGATTGGGTTGAAGGATTTAATGGTGTTGTTGGGGATCTGAGACGGCAGCAGCAGAAGTTACCCAATATGGTTGGTGCTGAGGATGATCCGTCGTTGATAATCGCTGAATTCAGGTTCGCTCATACGGACCCAAAACGGATATATATTCTGTTCACTTTTTTATGTTTTGATTTACTAATCACAATTATCAATCGTTAGCATTTGCTGTCCTGTCATGCACCACTAGAAATAAATAATTAATTAAGGTGTATGTGCATTGTACAATCGAGTGGATTACGGTTAAGAAAAGCGAAATCAGCTAAAAGAGAGTACAGAGACAATTTGAAAATTTTTCACACCACGTTTTCTTCTTTTATTTAATTCAAAATTCTCGGTATGGATCGAGATAATTCGTCGAATCATATACACTACTTTTAATTTCTACAGCAATTTGCTAAAAGAATACGGAGACAACATGACAAATCTAGCGTTTACCCTCTTCAAATCCATGGCACAAAACCTCCGATCAACAGACAATTCATCACACCGTATCTCCGATCATCACCTACAAAACTACTTGGACGATTCCACCGCCTTGCTGAGAGTATACCGCTACCCACCCTTAACAAACATCGACCACCACCAACCAAAGGGTTTGGAACCACACACAGACAGCTCAGTTATATCAATCCTGAACCAAGACGAAGTCGGCGGGCTGGAGTTTCTCAAATCTTCATCATCATCATCATCATCATTCTCCAACAACCACGAAGCTGATGATGATGATAATAATAATAATAACTGGGTTCGTGTCAAGCCAGTGCCGGGTACTCTGGTTGTCAACTTAGGTGACATGATGCAGGCGATGAGTGGGGACGAGTATAAGAGCGTGAAGCATAGAGTTAGACTCGACACTAATAGGGAGAGGCTATCAGTGTGTTACTTTGTATTCCCTGAAGAGAATTCGTGCGTCACAACAACCAGTGGGGAGTTTTCCAAAGGGAAGGAGAAGTATAGGGATTTCACTTACAGAGAGTTCCGTGAACAAATGCAGCGTGATGTATCCGAAACTGGGAGGAAGATTGGGTTACTACATTTTAAGAAGAACAAGAACTGAGTTTTAGTTGATGATGTGAGATTGACCGGCCGGGTTGAATACTTGAATTAATCTGCGCTCCCTTTTGTGTTGCTCTGGGGTGAAAATGTACAAATCAAGTGAGAGTATCAGTAGGACTAAGTATTATGGTGGCAGCTGCAGATTGAGATTTGTTTCAATCACTGCACATCTGATCAAACATTACGAACTCGACTTTTTCCTTTTATTAGCTCTTGCACGATTGTGTTTAATAAATAAACAGAGTAGAAGAAATATAAGTACGTATACTGCTTGCAATTTGCTTTCCCTCTGATGTCTTGCATGACTTTCGCTCTTTCTATAAATAACTGAGATATATACATATGTAATCAAAGAAAGATCTAATATTTTGAGAGTAATGAATAATATTTAAAGTCTTATATTTCAAACACAAGAAATTATAAAGTACTTATGATTCTTTCAATCGATATTGAATATGATAGTATGAGTAAAATTTATAAATGTAAATATTGAAATATAATTTTACTTAGTACTTAAAATATTATTAAAAAATTTGTTAAAAAGTATCCCTTAGAGTGAAGTGAAGAAGACGGGTGGATGGTTTCCTTCTTTACCCATCTTTGCTATGGTCC
Source organism: Limonium bicolor (assembly GCA_023374045.1). Taxonomy (NCBI): domain Eukaryota; kingdom Viridiplantae; phylum Streptophyta; class Magnoliopsida; order Caryophyllales; family Plumbaginaceae; genus Limonium; species Limonium bicolor. Next base: position 252,385,352 of record CM041777.1, on the reverse strand, counting down.
TATTCTTTTGCAAGTGTTTCAACTGGTTTTTGATTTATCAGTTGGTTTATCAGGCTCAGCTCATTCTTTTGTTGTATTATGGGTCAGATACCATTTACTCATAAGCTTATTCAAACAGCATTATCAGTTAGTTAATCAGCTGGTTTCGCATTACCAGTTGCATTATCAGTTAGTTTATCAGCTGGTTTACGCATTACCAGTTGCATTATCAGTTGGTTTACATATTGTCAGTCACATTATCAGTTGGTTTATCAGTTCAAACTCTAATACAAAAGAACAACTTATATAAGTTTTACACAATCATCTAATTTGAAATCAGTCATCAGTCAATATCAGCTATCAGCTGGTTTATTGTTTTTGGAAAAGAATGGGGCCTATATATTAGCTGATTAATATTAACTCGGTCCAATGGCCCGCCCGACTCAAAAATATATGTTTTTTAGGTTCCTTTCATTACTTTTAAAATATAACATGTTCTAGCCATTTTTGTCATATGCTTTTCAATTCTACCCCTCATTTTTTATTTCATAACTCTACTTTTCAAAATATTTCAATTCTTAATGTAAAAAGTAAGGAAAAAATAGTCTAACTTTTTCCTCCTTAATTCTTGTGCCTAAAACTAGAAAAACGAGTATTGATAACGGAAAATGAGTATATATTTAATTAAATATAATACCTATTACTATTTATTTAATTTATATATAATATCTATTATGATTACATACAACATATATGCATAGTAGAGAGGGTGGAGAATTGTTACCCCTTATTATAAAGAGAACTATTGTTATCTCCTATTATGAAAAAGAGGGTTGGTGGGTGTTACCCTTGTAATAGAGAGATGTAGTAACCATGAATCCTTCTATTATCGTGCCAGTGGTTTTTCCTCTAATTTATAGAGATTTCCCACATAAAATTCCTGTGTCATTTATTTTCAATTTTCTCATCTCTACACAATTCGTAAGTCTAAGACTCTATTCAGCATGTCTGTTTTGCAGCTGTTTTGGTCTCGTTGTTTTATATGTGGCAGTATGATATTGAAGGAGAACGCATGACCCACGCGGGGATCACCCCTTTCTGATACACTTATTGAAATACCCCCGAAATTTGGAACTAAGACAAGTATAATATAAAGTTAGTATAAGAGGTGCGTGTATTATATCAAGATAAATATGATAGTGTCGTACAGTCCGACGTTAGGATTAATAGTTGGCCTGGGGAAGGAATTCGTTATCTAAATTTATTTTAGCAACATTAATTACGTTTCCCTCATTTTTCCTTTCAATGGTAGTATTGTATATCATTTAATTTTGTAAACTGTTATGTTAGTTTGAATCTAAGTATTCAAATCTGATTTTACTTCTTCTAAGTTAATTAAATATCTCTAAGTGTCCAAATCTGATTTTACTACCTTTTTATTTATTAATATCTTTAAGAACTCAAATCTCATTTTACCTCCCTCAATTTGGATTTAGCTAATAATAATTTCTTATCCTCTCTCCTGACTTAAATTACATATATTCTAGATTCTTCCTTTCCAATTAAATAAATTAATCTTTTATTAAATATATATTCCTCAACCTTATCTTTTACAACAACCAATTGAATTATTTTCCATTTTACTTAAAGAATTATTTCTTTATTTACTGATGGGATATTTTGTTAGAAGTCTGACTTTCCTTCATGAAGTTTCTCAATGTTAATGTTATATACATTTCCAAAACAATTACAATATAAAGCAATGAAGTTCTTCTAAATTACTTATATTATGTGATTAATTCTTTTACTCATTTTGAAATACCCCAAACCTTGATATATTGTTTAAATGTTAAACTATGATATTTAGAGGTTAAAAAGTGCCTTAGAAACATCAGTGTACAATTTAAACCATAGTAAAACACAATAAAGCACTAAGACACAGTTTGAGCAAAAACATGCTCTAAGCTTGGAGTGAACTTGGTTAGGACCCAAAGAGCCTACCAAGACTTAATAATATTCAATTATGATTTAATAAGGCTAAATAAGTCCTTAGGGAACCTTGGTAGACAATTAAACCAAACAAAACACAAATAAATACCTTCAATCAATATGGGCAAAAATGTGCTCTAAGCTAGGGATAAGTTTGTATAAGACCTAAAGGTCATACCTATACCTTAATTATGTGTTAATGAACATATTAAACCAATTACTAAAGAAAACCAAGCTTGAAAACAAGTTTAAACACAAAATGTGCTTTAAGGAGTCTTAAAGCACATTTTTGAAAAATTGTCTTGTAAATGGGTTTTGAGTGGCTAAATGACCATCATTACTCTTTAATTAATATGTGTACTACTTAGTATCACATTAGGAAGTCTAAATCAATGGGAAATCAAAAATTTCACAAATATGTGCCTTAGTTTGTGAATAGTGCTCAAATAGTGCTAATTTAAGTTATAAGTCAACATAAGTTGTTTTAATGGTCAAACAAGGCCTTATGTCTATTAATTAAAGGAGGGGGGACGGTTTCCTATGTGGTGACTCACCACCATGTGCTAGTAAATTAAAAGAAAGAAAGAAAAGTAAGTAAAAGGTTACTTTTGCTTTTAACATAAATATCTTCAAAAGTAGACCTCTCACCTCATTCTCTTCTTTTCTCCTTGTTCCCACCGTCTTCATCCTCTCCTCCCTTCTTCAAAAACGATTTGCTATAGTAACCTCTCTTCTCCATCTTCATTCCCTTGCCAAATCCAACTCCATGCTCCAAATCAAATTCTAAGACCATATTTGTCTTAGTTAGACCAAGCTCTACACTTCTATCTTTTCAAATCTTCAAGAGCTCAAGTTTGATTCCATGGAGAATCTCCATTGAAGGAGGAAAAGCTCACCTTCTTGCACATTCTTGTTCTCCTTTGTTCTAAGGTAATAAAGATCAAAGAAAAACCATCTTTCCTTCATTTTCATACATGGCCGAAAATTCACCCTTTAATGGTGTATTTTCTTGTTCTTCATTTAGCTTGAATTGATCTCCAATGGACTAGGAGGAGTCCTATTTACTACTTTCCAAGTTCTTTTCAAACTCCAAAGGTAACCATCAAATTTTAGTGTTTTAAGACACTTATGTATACCTAGGTTTAACTATGAGTTTGGGTATTAAATTTAATGCTCATTACCCTTATATGTGTATTGGTTAGAAGGTTGACAAGTGATTAAGTTCCTTGCCGATTTTCAATCAAGAAAAACAAGAGAAAACAAGTGAGAAAGCTTGGAAAACAAAGAGGTAAATGACCTCTCTTAATGTGGTTTATTGTACTAGGAAATTGAGTTATACTTGCTTAATAAATGACTTAAAGAGCCAATGGGAAATGAGCTAGAAAACTATCCACAAGGTGGACTAAAAAGGCATGGGAGCATTGTTGTGTGTATTCGCAGGTTGAAGGCATTTAAATGTGGAGATTCAGTGTTTAAGTTTAATGTTATCTAAGGGCCTAAGAGCCAAGCAATTTAAGTTTATGCACTATATTGCGATGTAGTGTAGTTTAAGGATTTAGATGTGTGTAAAGAACATTCTTTGTGAAGATGAGTGTCTTGGATGGTTAAAGGATGAAAAACAATATGTTTGTGTGTATTAAGTGAATAAGGGTTCTTGGTTATATTAAGGTGAAAAATTATGTGTTTTGGTGTAGGGTGATACAAGAGAAACTATGTCAAAATTTGGTTAATGAACTAGGAGTTTTAGGTGTCCAAAATGATGTTTGGTGACCTAGATTGTACTAGGAATTGTTGAGTGTTAAGATGATGAAAGAAAGTGAATTAAGGTGTTCTTAAGTGTTAAGATGCCTTGGGCATAGTCTTGGAGATTTAGAAAACTAATGGATGATTTCTAGATACACCAAAGTCATGGTGGAGGTGTGGTAAAGTCTTGTGCAAAGTTTGGTGAACAATGGAAGTGTAATGCCTTGTGAAGGTTTAACTATGAACTTGTGGGAAAGACTTGAGGAGTGTGTGTAAAGGGGATGAGGGTGATGCAAAATGATGCTTTAGGAGTAGTTACCTTGTTGTGGAAGCACACTTTGGTTAGTGATATTGTAGGCATAATATACCACTTAGAAATCTAAGGAAAATGTTATAAGTGTTAGGAATTGTTGTAAGAAATTGAGTAACAAGTTAGTGATGATTTAGGAAAGTTTAGTGCTTGTTTTAAGGTGTTTAAACATGTAGGAAACATGTGGAAAGTTTATGGAATAATTAGGCAAAGTCTAAGGTTTGTTTAGGGGTTGAAAAATGATGTTTTGACAAGTTATTAACATGGTCGGGACCTAGCCCTTGTATAGGTACCCGGACCCACCATAAAAACATGCGAAGTGAATACAGGAATTGGTCCGGGACTTAGTCCAGAACCAAGTGAGAAATAAGGCCGAGAGTACAAACCAGTGATGGTCCGGGACCTTGGGTCCGGACCAAGTCCCGGACCAGGTTGAAATACCCCAAACCTTAGTATGTTTGTTTAAACATTTAAATATGGTATATTAAGACTAAAAAGAGTCTTAGAAACATTAGTAAACAATTTAAACCATAGAAACACAAAAAATGCCTTAAAGTCAATTAGGGCTAAAATGTGTTCTAAGCTTGGTATAAGCTTGGGTAAGACCTAATGAGCTTACCAAGACCTTATTTATATACTAATGAACATATTAAACCAATTACCAAGGAAAACCAAGCTTGAAAACAAGTTAAAACACAAAATGTGCTTTAAGGAGTCTTAAAGCACATTTTTGAAAAATTGTCTTGTAAATGAGTTTTGAATGGCTAAATGTCCACCATTACTCTTTAATTAACATGTGTACTATATAGTATCACATTTGGAAGTCTATATCATTGGGAAATCAAAAATTTCACTTCTATGTGCCTTGTTTTTATGAATAGTGACTTTAATAAGCTAGTTTGTAACATATGTTATTATAAGTAATTAAATTGATCAATAAGACTAAAATACCCCTAAGTAACTATTGGGGGCCGGTTTTTTTAAGTGTGGTGACTCACCACTCTTGTTAACTTGTTAAGTAAATAAAGAATACTACTTAAGTTACTATTTGCTTTAATAACTACAAATATCTTCTAAAAGCAAAACTTGTCTTCATTTCTCCCTTCCTTCTTCATTTCACACGGTTCCAAGCTCTCTTCTACCTCTTCTTCATTCTCCATTTACAGTTTGCAATAGTACACACCAAAACTCCATCTTCGACCACTTGTAAATCCTAGCTCACTTAACCAAAATAACAAACCCACCATTCTCTTCCTCTCATCAAGCTCTTCATTCCTATCTTCTCAAAACTTCAAGACCACCATTTCGGTGCCATGGAGTTCCACCATTGAAGGAGCTTGAGCTTATATTTCTACATATTATTGATCTCCTTTGCTTCTAGGTAAGGAATCTCAAAGAAAAATGATGTTTCTTCCATGTTTTTATCTTGACCGAGAATCACCATTAATGGTGCTCATTATATTGCTTTGTTCTAGCTTCATTCCAACCTTTCAAGGACTAGGTGGAGTCCTCTCTTGATAGATATTCAAACTCTCTTCAAGTTCTAAGGTAAAACAATTATCTTAATGTTTTTAAAACAATGTACAATCTAGGGTTTACAATGAGATAAAGCATAAAGCTTGTATACTCATTTTTATCATTTGTATAATGTTTAGAAGTTGACAAGCAACTAAAAGCCTTGCCGATTTAGACAAGGAAACAAGAAAGAAATTGTGAGGAAAAAAGGTAAATGTGCTAACCTAATGTGGTTTAAAGTCTTAGGAGAAATGAGCTTATGTTGCTTATTAAAATGATCTAAGGAGCCAATGGTGAATGACTTAGTAAAATGTTCTCAAAGGCTTAGTAAAAGACATATGTGTTGTTGAGTATATTTGCAGGTTAAAGGCAAATATAATGTGGGAAATTCAGTGTTTAAGATTTATGCATCTTAAGGGCCTAAGAGCCATGTTATTTAAGGGCCTAAGTGCCAAGCAATTTACTTATGCACTATATTGTGATGTGGTGCTAAATGAGTGAAGTTTTGTGTATAAGAATGTGTTTGATGGATTTTAAGTGTTCTTGGTTGTTTAATGGTGAACACAATGTGTTTTGGTTTAGTAATGTTCTAGGAGAACCTATGTCAAAATTTAGGTAATAAACAAGAAGTTCTAAGGGTTTTAAATGAGTTGGTAAGTTAGGAAATGTTTAGAATGGTTAAGTGCTTTCCTAGTGAAAGAAACATGCATTAAGGTGTTTAAAGATGTAAAAAGGGCTTAGGCAATGTTCTAGAGGGTTTAGAATGCAAAAGAATGCTTTGGGACATTTCAAGATTCATGGTGAGATTGTATTTAGGACTTGTGTATTGTTGGTGAAAAAAAAGGGATGAAGTGATTTGTTGCATGGGAAGTTATAAACTTGTAAAGATGTTCAAGGAGTTGTTTAGAAAGAAAAGATTCTTGGGAGATGATGTATTAGTGGTGAGGAAACATTGTTGGCATAGTGGTTATCATAGGTATGGAACACCACTTAGAAACCTAAGGAGAAAATATCATAAGTGTTAGGAATTTCGGTATGAAATGAGTAAGTGTTTAAGGAAATAGAAAATGAGTTTCATGGATGTTGTATGAGGGTGTAAGTGTACCAAATGATGTTAGGAAACATTAGGAGGCTTTAGGAGAAGTTTGGTGAAGATTTGACAATATTTGGGCAAGTTTTGGTGGCGTCCGACCCAGGGCTCCGACCCAGTTTGGGTCGGACAGCCTCTGTTAGACGCCAGTAAGAGTTCTGCAACGGTCCGACCCAGAGGGCTTGGGTCGGACATGGGTCGGACGTGAGTGTGTTAAGGCGGTAAATGTTCTGGAATGGTCCGACCCAGTCGAGTGAGTCGGACATGGGTCGGACGTGTATGTTCAAAGGGCGATAAAACTCTGGAATGGTCCGACCCAGATGGTTGGTCGGACATGGGTCGGACAAGTTAAGTTTTTCAAACCCGGGAGTCTCTGGAAGGGTCCGACCCAGTTGGTGGGTCGGACGGTGGGTCGGACAGACCAAAAGTTAAAAAAAAACAGTAAGGAATGTGGCAATTGTAGTTAACCCTAGGGGGTATAATGGAGGTAACCAAGGTTAAGTTGGGCATTAAACATGTCATATAATCATGTTAAACATTTAGTAAATTTGAAGTTAAGTAATTAATTAACCGACATTATTAATCATGTATAGGAGTGACCTACGGTGGAAACAATCGAAGCAAGGACCAAGGTATGGTTTTCTTGCAGTCTGTTGCCTACCGGTTTACACCGGCTTGTGTTTGTTTGTTTTTCTGTGTGTTTATGACGTTATAAGACTTAATCATGTAATGAGTTTACAGTTGTTCATATTATTGTGATGTTATGATGTGACTCATTTCCCTTGTGTGTGTCTAACATGACTTACCACTTGTTGTGAATTGTTTGTTAAGTTCCACTGTTGAACTTCTAACAAGTGCTAACTGGGAAGTGAGGAATCCGGTTGTCCGGTCATGCATGTAAGTTAAGAGTAGATATCTGAATCAGATTCGACTCTTATGTTGTTAAGATTGTCTCCTTAATTTGGCGTTCGATCTCCCGCTAGCTTCCTCCAAAGCTTACCTATTCTGACTTATGATCGGTTTAGTGGGAACATGTGTTTGTGTGGTGTGTTCGGGTCACTATATCCGAACCATCTGTGACTTAAGTTACTCGTTCGAATAACAGAACGGTAATGAGTGTGTGTAACGAGCTTAACATGAGAGTGAACCACTCTCTAGGCTCTTATGTTATTTAACCTTCTTGGTTTGTTATTGTGGAAAGAGTATCCACTGTGTATGTGATGTTGTGCTATGCAATGATAATGCTATGCCACATGTTATGTTATGTTGTGTTATGTTTAAAATGAATGCCATGTTATCATGACAATTAGTTGCGCGTATCCCGGTAGCCGATGGGCTGCGCGTTAACCATACCAGCCAAGGGTTGCTGACCCCCTCGGGGGCTCCATATTTTTACTGCAGGATGAGGATCGAAGAAGCAGAGTGGCTGTAGGTTCTAGGCTGCAGATGTACTTTTGGTTATTTTGGATGTTGAGCCCGGGATGCGCCTGTGCTCCCGTGGCATTGTATTTTGATTCCGTTGATACTACTGTGGCGGTATATTGGCAGTTTACAGTGAAGGAATGTAATTAAATACTCGGTATTGTATATGATGTATTTATGGTTTTAGTTCTATGCTCGGGAGTCTGATCATCAGACCGGTACACTTGTATTTATTCTGCCTTGTTAACCACGTGGGTGGTTGACGGCGTTGTAGCACCGAAGCGTTTAGTTAATGTTTAGTTGTTTATTTCCGCTGCGATTTCAATTAGTTGAAAAGTAAGATGTAGGGGTGTTACAAAAAGTGGTATCAGAGCGAAGTATCGCTCTGATGACTAGAATACCGAGCCTAGGAAAATACCGAGTTAGGAAACCTAACTACAGTTACCTAAGTGAGCAGTTATGGAAAGGTTAACCACTAACTAAGTGTGGAATACCTTATTTCGGGAAATGTACAACCGTTGGAACCGATAAGTGTGTAAGCATAATGCTAATAATGTTCGTGTGAATTCAGATGTCAGGTAGACCGCGAGGTCGAGGCCGCGGAAGCGGCGTTGGTGACACTGGGAACCAGGGAGAGAACCCTACGGCACAAGCCATGGCCGAAGCTGTAGCGGCCGCCGTAGCCCAAATGGTCCCACAACTTGTAGCTGCAATTCAGCAGGGGCAACAGCCCGAAGTTCAACCACCACCGCCACCGCCACGAGAGACCAACTGGGTCAAGGCATTGGCAGACTTGAGACCCCCGTCGTTTCATGGGGAGACCGACCCACGTAAGCTGGAGGCGTACATCTCCGAGTTGGAGACCGCCTACGAGACCTTGGATGTGCCTGCTGGGGCCAAGGTCCGTCTTGCCGCTTACTACTGAAGGGTCGGCACAGAGTTGGTGGAAGCTTGTGAGAGAGGACCGGATGGCGGATCCTCAGTTTGGTTGGAGGGAGTACACGGCTCTACTGCGAGCCAAGTATTACCCTGTGCATGTTCAAGAGGCCAAGCGCCTGGAGCTGGATAGTCTGAGGCAGGGGGACAAGATGTCGGTTGATGAGTACTACACTGCATTCACCGGTCTTATCCACCTGTTACCGGACCTGGGATACTCGAACCGGGTGCTGGTAAACCGTTTCTACAACGGTCTCAGCCACCGTCTTCGCTATGGGATGGGGCCAGCTGAGTATACTACCTTGCAGGTAATTTGAATGAAGTGTGATGTGAATAAGTGTAATCATAAGTGAGTATTAATGTGAGTTGTGAGTATGTTTTGCGGGGCATGACTGACATCCTAAATTCAGGAGTGCTATCATGCTGCTGCTAAGGTGAGATTACCGTCCGTCTGAGGGACGAGGAGAATGCGCACAAGCGCAAGGCCACGAGCGAGGGCCAGAGTCCGCAGGGGTACGGGGGAGGAAAGAAGAAGAAGCCTTATCCCCAGCCCCAGAAGAGTCAGCACCAGGGTGACAAGGGCCAAGCCCAACCACCACAGCTGAGGAGCCATGAAGCTCACATATGCTTACGCGGCGAAACCCCTACGCTCTTACCCACCTAAGGGTAATTATTTAATCATGTGTGACAAGTTGAAGTGTATGTTGTTAAGTTGTGAAATAAGTATTGATTGTGTACTGTGATAGCAGCTAGCACGGGTTCTGGACCGGAGCGCCACTACTACTGTAAGTGGTGTAACGGAGACCACCCCGGCAAGGACTGCAAGGGAAACGACGTGCAGTGTCGTTACTGCGAGAAATGGGGTCACCGTGACTACGAGTGTTACCGGAACCCCAACAGCAGAGTCAACAAGCCCAAGGGGCAGTGGAAGGGTAAGGCCACAGCGACTATTGATGGCCCGAAGACGGCTAACCAGCCACCCACAGATCAGAGGAACACTGATTCCCAGAAGGGGAAGGGGTCGGGACCTAGCAAGGCCACCCTGCATGTGGTGGACCGGTCAGAGGCGCCAGGGCCCTCTTCTAGACCAGGTACCGCCTATATTGTTGAGTGATTGCATACCGCATTTCATGCATGTATGTGTTAGTGAGTCCAAGTGTATTATCATGTGAGTAAAGAGTTAAAGTATAGTGTGAAAGTCACCTAATTAGATAACTCTAAACTTAAAGGAACCTTCAATATATGTTATCCAATCCCACCCACACCAAACCCTGAAGAAACCACCATCAACATCACCGACTTTCCAATGGAGCAATGTCAGGTTCCAGCAGGTATGATACTCTTAAATGGATACCTGACACCGGAAGCACAAATCCACATCATCAGACGATGCAATGAACTTGGAGCAAAACCTGGAGGTTTCTACACACCCGAATACCCGAGCGATCAAGAATGAAATTGAAGATGATGTGCATGGGTAAGGACTGGAATCCTTACACCAAGACATATCAAGAAGTGCGAGCTGAAGATGGAGCAACTGTACCGATGATACCTGAGGAGTTCCTTGCGGTCGTTAACCACGCCGTGGGAATTGCTCAGCAAGTTGAAACGGATTCAATTCCAAGTGTTAAAGCAGATTTGTGTATTGTGAACTTCTACCAGAAAGGTGGACGATTGGGTTTACACCAAGATAAGGACGAGTCACCCGAGTCTCTAAGTAAGGGAGTACCCGTGGTGTCTTGGTCCATTGGTGATACCGCAGTGTTTATATGGCGAGCAGAAGCGTGCTGATCTCGCAAAGAAGTTAGTACTAAAATCAGGAGATGTGTTAATCATGGGTGGGCAGTCGAGGATGCTATATCATGGCATCAGGAAGATCAAACTGAATACCGCACCGTCGGCAGTGATCAACGCCACACACATGAAACCCGGACGTTTGAATTTGACCTTCAGACAGTTTTAAAGCCTTGTATAATTATGTAATGTGTTAAGCCAGTGTATGTTAAGGATGTTATATATGTGTTAGTTATGTCAACAGTGTAAACCAACGTTTGTAAGAAGATGTGTTAATGAATAAAGTGGAGTTGTTGAAGTATATCAACCGTGTTGTTACCCAATACTTATTAGTTTGCCAATGAATTAGGCTGTGCTCTCGGAACGGGAGGTATACTGAGTGTCTGCAATGAGGCAGAAGCCGGCAAGAGCGGCACAATCCTCACCGGTACCTTTCCAGTCAATGGCGTGGACGCTTCGATCTTGTTCGACTCCGGAGCCTCTCATACATTTATTTCGCTATCCTTTGCGAAGAGGCTGGGGTTAGACGGTGATGAGATGCCAGACTTCCTAGTCACTCTCCCGTCGAAAGAGCGGATCAGGTGTACCCGCTACCACCGAGATGTTGTTGTGCGAATCAGAGGTGAAGAGTTTCCGATCGACTTGATAGAGTTCGACGGACTCGGTTTTGATGTGATTGTCGGGATGAACTGGTTGGAGCGGTACAAGGGCAGAATCCTGTGTGCCGAGCATCGTCTGCTTCTTCGGAGTCCATCTGGGGTTACTATATCTTACCGCCAGAGGCCCAGGGAGCCTTCGACTCAGATCATCACCGCCATGGCTATGTGTCGTGAACTACGACGAGGGAGTGATGTATACCTCTGCTATGTCCAGGACATAGAGAGAGATCCAGAGTTTAGCCCAGATGTGCCGGTAGTGTCGGAGTTTCCTGATGTATTTCCTAAGGAACTGCCGGGCATGCCGCCAGCACGGGAAGTAGAGTTTGAAATTGATTTGGTTCCGGGCACCGGACCAATTGCGAAGGCGCCCTATCGTATGGCTCCAGCAGAGATGACAGAGCTCAAGGAGCAGCTGAGAGACCTACTCGACAAGGGATTTATCCGCCCTAGCGTTTCACCATGGGGAGCGCCGGTCCTCTTCGTGAAGAAGAAGGACGGTAGTCTCCGCCTGTGTATTGACTATCGAGAGCTGAATGCAGTTACGGTGAAGAACCGTTACCCTTTACCACGCATCGACGACTTATTTGATCAGTTGAGGGAGCATCAGTATTCTCCAAGATAGATCTACGATCCGGATACCATCAGATTGCTATTCGTGACAGTGATATTGAGAAGACAGCATTCAGAACAAGGTATGGACATTATGAGTTTACGGTTATGCCGTTTGGTTTATCCAATGCACCAGCAAGTTCATGGATTAATGAACCGCTTGTTCCAAGATCAGTTGGACAAGTCAGTGGTAGTCTTCATCGACGATATTCTTGTGTACTCGAAATCGAGAGGTGAGCACGAAAGCCACCTGAGAAATGTGTTACAAACATTGAGGAGGAATCAGTTGTATGCTAAATTTTCAAGTGTGAGTTTTGGCTGAACCAAGTATCCTTTCTTGGTCATGTGATTTCTGAGGCCGGGATCGCTGTTGATCCGGCAAAGATTGATGCAGTGCGCACCTGGCCTAGGCCGAAGACAGTTACCGATATCAGGAGCTTCCTCGGTCTGGCAGGTTATTATAGGAGGTTTGTAAGGACTTCTCCAGTGTCTCGAAGCCGATGACTTCCTTGATGAAAAAGGATGCACCATTCGAGTGGACAGTCGACTGTGAGAGTTCTTTCCAGAGTCTCAAGGATGCTCTGACATCTGCACCAGTCCTGACTATACCAGACGGTCCAGATGGTTTTGAGGTCTATTGCGACGCATCAGGCAGAGGTGGGTTGTGTGTTGATGCAACACGGGAAGGTCGTAGCTTACGCCTCCCGACAGCTGAAGAAGCATGAAGAGAACTACCCTACCCACGATCTAGAACTGGGTGCCATTGTCTTCGCATTGAAGATATGGCGACATTATTTGTATGGGGTAAGTGTGACAATCTATTCTGACCACAAAAGTTTAAAGTACTTGTTCACTCAGAAGGAGTTGAACATGAGGCAAGAAGGTGGGTTGAGTTTCTAAACGACTACGACATTAATCTACAGTACAAAGAGGGTAAGGCAAATGTGGTAGCTGACGCATTGAGTCGCCGAGCACACTCTCTCCATTCGCTAGTCTCTCATACTGGCTTGGTTGAAGAGGTGCGGAGTGCTCAGATGACGGATCAGTATATGTTGGAGATCAGGCAGAAGCTTATTGATGGCACATTCGTGGGTCAGAAGTACGACTTCACTCCACGATGATGACCTGATTAGGCTTAATGGCCGACTGTGTATTCCGAGGAGTAGCGCTGAGCTGAAGGAGCGCATACTGAGTGAATCCCACTGTTCTACGACTTCGATTCACCCCGGAGCTTCAAAGATGTATAAGGGTATGAAACGTTATTTTTGGTGGACTGGCATGAAAAAGGATGTAAACGATTATGTGTTGAGGTGTCTCACTTGTCAGAAGGTCAAGTTTGAGCACCGACGGCCTGGTGGTATGGTACAGCCAATGCCAGTGCCTGAGTGGAAGTTCCATGACATTTCTATGGACTTCGTAGTAGGGCTTCCGCCTACAAGGGGAGGTCTGAATATGATTTGGGTTGTTGTTGACCGACTGACCAAGGTGGCTCGATTCATACCGATGAAGGACACCTGGAAAGTGGCAAAACTAGCAGAACTCTTCGACAGAGAGATTGTAAGACATCATGGGGTACCGAAAACAATTGTGTCTGACAGGGATACCAGATTCCTCTCTAGGTATTGGAAATCCACGGGAAGCGCTTGGTACCGAGCTGAAGCTAAGTACAGCGTTCCACCCACAGACAGATGGTCAGAGTGAGCGCACCATCCAGACACTTGAGGATATGTTACGTGCATGTGCACTTGACTTTCAGACCAGCTGGATTGATAAGTTACATCTGATCGAGTTTAGTTACAACAACAGTTACCATGCTTCGATCAAGATGTCTCCCTTCCAGGCTTTGTACGGTAGACCATGCCGCACGCCATTATGCTGGGATGAGTCGAGTGAGACGGTCATTATAGGACCAGAGTATCTGGAACAAGTTCAGGCAGAAGTTCGCCAGATCCGGGCTAACATGAAGGCAGCTCAGGATAGACAAAAGTCGTACGCAGATGTGCGCAGACGTGACCTGGAGTTCGCCGTGGGCGATCAGGTATTTTTGAGTATCCCCCATGAAGGGAGTATTTCGTTTTGGCCAGAAAGGCAAGTTGAGCCCAAAATATGTGGGGCCTTATGTTGTGACGGAGCGGATCGGCCCGGTAGCTTACAGACTTGATCTACCCGCCGAGCTGGGCAAGGTACATGATGTATTTCATGTGTCCCAGTTGAAGAAGTATATGTCTCATCCGTCTCATGTGCTTCAGCCTGAAAGGCTAACCTTAGAGCCGACCATGCGATCAGTGGAGACTCCGGTACGGATTCTGGATACTAAGACTCGAGACACTCGCCATAAGTCTGTGAGACTGGTGAAGGTTCTTGGTCTAACCAGGACGTTGAGGAGGCCACTTGGGAGCTGGAAGATAAGATGAAGGCGAAGTACCCGTCATTGTTTACTTCTTAGTGTTTATGTGTATAGGGTACGGGGCGTACCCCTTTTTAAGGGGGGTAGAGCCGTTTCGGTTATGTGTGTACGACGTGTATTTAAATACATCGTCTATGTTATGTTGTTATGTTACAGACCGTTGTGTCTGAATGATGTTGTATGGACCTTGTGTCCGATGTTATGTTGTATGGACTTTGTGTCCAATGTTATGTAAGTGTGTTGTTAATGTTGTATGGAAATATTGTTTATATGTATTCCCGTGTTCTAACATTTAGGATGTGGAAGTGTGAACTTTGAGGACAAAGTTCTTTTAAGGGGGGTAGATTGAAATACCCCAAACCTTAGTATGTTGTTTAAACATTTAAATATGGTATATTAAGACTAAAAAGAGTCTTAGAAACATTAGTAAATTTAAACCATAGAAAACACAAATAAATGCCTTAAAGTCAATTAGGGCTAAAATGTGTTCTAAGCTTGGGATAAGCTTGGGTAAGACCTAATGAGCTTACCAAGACCTATTTATATACTAATGAACATATTAAACCAATTACCAAAGAAAACCAAGCTTGAAAACAAGTTAAAACAAAATGTGCTTTAAGGAGTCTTAAAGCACATTTTTGAAAAATTGTCTTGTAAATGAGTTTTGAATGGCTAAATGTCCACATTACTCTTTAATTAACATGTGTACTATATAGTATCACATTTGGAAGTCTATATCAATGGGAAATCAAAAATTTCACTTCTATGTGCCTTGTTTTTATGAATAGTGACTTTAATAAGCTAGTTTGTAACATATGTTTTATAAGTAATTAAATTGATCAATAAAGACTAAAATACCCCTAAGTAACTATTGGGGGCCGGTTTTTTTAAGTGTGGTGACTCACCACTCTTGTTAACTTGTTAAGTAAATAAAGATGACTCTAAGTTACTATTTGCTTTAATAACTACAAATATCTTCTAAAAGCAAAACTTGTCTTCATTTCTCCCTTCCTTCTTCATTTACACGGTTCCAAGCTCTCTTCTACCTCTTCTTCATTCTCCATTTACGGTTTGCAATAGTACACACCAAAACTCCATCTTTGACCACTTGT
The DNA here is from genome assembly GCA_023374045.1 of Limonium bicolor. Lineage (NCBI taxonomy): Eukaryota > Viridiplantae > Streptophyta > Magnoliopsida > Caryophyllales > Plumbaginaceae > Limonium > Limonium bicolor. The sequence goes on along the minus strand of CM041777.1, from coordinate 252,369,787 downwards.
AATTCCTAGCTCACTTAACCAAATCAAAACAAACACCACCATTCTCTTCCTCTCATCAAGCTCTTCATTCCTATCTTCTCAAAACTTCAAGACCACCATTTCGGTGCCATGGAGTTCCATCAATTGAGGCTTGAGCTTATATTTCTACATATTATTGATCTCCTTTGCTTCTAGGTAAGGAATCTCAAAGAAAAATGATGTTTCTTCCATGTTTTTATCTTGACCGAGAATCACCATTAATGGTGCTCATTATATTGCTTTGTTCTAGCTTCATTCCAACCTTTCAAGGACTAGGTGGAGTCCTCTCTTGATAGATATTCAAACTCTCTTCAAGTTCTAAGGTAAAACTATCTTAATGTTTTTAAAACAATGTATAATCTAGGGTTTACAATGAGATGAAGCTTAAAGCTTGATACTCATTTTATTTGTATAATGTTTAGAAGTTGACAAACAACAAAAGCCTTGCCGATTTAGACAAGGAAACAAGAAAGAAGTTGTGAGGAAAAAGGTAAATGTGCTAACCTAATGTGGTTTAAAGTCTTAGGAGAAATGAGCTTATGTTGCTTATTAAAATGATCTAAGGAGCCAATGGTGAATGACTTAGTAAAATGTTCTCAAAGGCTTAGTAAAAGACATATGTGTTGTTGAGTGTATTTGCAGGTCAAAGGCAAATATAATGTGGGAAATTCAGTGTTTAAGATTTATGCATCTTAAGGGCCTAAGAGCCATGTTATTTAAGGGCCTAAGTGCCAAGCAATTTACTTATGCACTATATTGTGATGTGTGCTAAATGAGTGAAGTTTTGTGTATAAGAATGTGTTTGATGGATTTTAGTGTTTTGGTTGTTTAATGATGAAAACAATGTGTTTTGGTTTAGTAATGTTCTAGGAGAACCTATGTCAAAATTTAGGTAATAAACAAGAAGTTCTAAGGGTTTTAAATGAGTTGGTAAGTTAGGAAATGTTTAGAATGGTTAAGTGTTCAACTAGTGGAAGAAACATGCATTAAGGTGTTTAAAGATGTAAAAAGGGCTTAGGCAATGTTCTAGAGGATTTAGAATGCAAAAGAATGCTTTGGGACATTTCAAGATTCATGGTGAGGTTGTATTTAGGACTTGTGTATTGTTGGTGAAAAATGGATGAAGTGATTTGTTGCATGGGAAGCTATAAACTTGTAAAGATGTTCAAGGAGTTGTTTAGGAAGAAAAGATGCTTGGGAGATGATGTTGTAGTGGTGAGGAAACATTATTGGCATAGTGGTTATCATAGGTATGGAACACCACTTAGAAACCTAAGGAGAAAATATCATAAGTGTTAGGAATTTCGGTATGAAATGAGTAAGTGTTTAAGGAAATAGAAAATGAGTTTCATGGATGTTGTATGAGGGTGTAAGTGTACCAAATGATGTTAGGAAACATTAGGAGGCTTTAGGAGAAGTTTGGTGAAGATTTGACAATATTTGGGCAAGTTTTGGTGGCGTCCGACCCAGGGGTCCGACCCAGGTTTGGGTCGGACAGCCTCTGTTAGATGCCAGTAAGATGTTCTGGAACGGTCCGACCCAGAGGACTTGGGTCGGACATGGGTCGGACGTGAGTGTGTATAAGGCGGTAAAATGTTCTGGAATGGTCCGACCCAGTCGAGTGAGTCGGACATGGGTTGGACGTGTATGTTCAAAGGGCGATAAAACCTCTGGAATGGTCCGACCCAGATGGTTGGGTCGGACATGGGTCGGACAAGTTAAGTTTTTCAAACCCGGGAGTCTCTGGAAGGGTCCGACCCAGTTGGTGGGTCGGACGGTGGGTCGGACAACCAAAAATGTTAAAAAAAATATAAGGAATGTGGCAATTGTAGTTAACCCTAGGGGGTATAATGGAGGTAACCAAGGTTAAGTTGGGCATTAAACATGTCATATAATCATGTTAAACATTTAGTAAATTTGAAGTTAAGTAAATTAATTAACCGACGTTATTAATCATGTATAGGAGTGACCTACGGTGGAAACAAATTGAAGCAAGGACCAAGGTATGGTTTTTCTTGCAGTCTGTTGCCTACCGATTTACACCGGCTTGTGTGTTGTTTGTTTTTCTGTGTGTTTATGACGTTATAAGACTTAATCATGTAATGAGTTTACAGTTGTTCATATTATTGTGATGTTATGATGTGACTCATTTCCCTTGTGTGTGTCTAACATGACTTACCACTGGTTGTGAATTGTTTGTTAAGTTCCACTGTTGAACTTCTAACAAGTGCTAACTGGGAAGTGAGGAATCCGGTTGTCCGGTCATGCATGTAAGTTAAGAGTAGATATCTGAATCAGATTTGACTCTTATGTTGTTAAGATTGTCCTCCTTAATTTGGCGTTCGATCTCCCGCTAGCTTCCTCCAAAGCTTACCTATTCTGACTTATGATCGGTTTAGTGGGAACATGTGTTTGTGTGGTGTGTTCGGGTCACTATATCCGAACCATCTGTGACTTAAGTTACTCGTTCGAATAACAAAACGGTAATGAGTGTGTGTAATGAGCTTAACATGAGAGTGAACCACTCTCTAGGCTCTTATGTTATTTAACCTTCTTGGTTTGTTATTGTGGAAAGAGTATCCACTGTGTATGTGATATTGTGCTATGCAATGATAATGCTATGCCACATGTTATGTTATGTTGTGTATGTTTAAAATGAATGCCATGTTATCATGACAATTAGTTGCACGTATCCCGGTAGCCGATGGGCTGCGCGTTAACCATACCAGCCAAGGGTTGCTGACCCCTCGGGGGCTCCATATTTTTACTGCAGGATGAGGATCAAAGAAGCAGAGTGGTTGTAGGTTCTAGGCTGCAGATGTACTTTTGGTTATCTTGGATGTTGAGCCCGGGATGCGCCTGTGCTCCCGTGGCATTGTATTTTGATTCCGTTGATACTACTGTGGCTGTATATTGGCAGTTTACAGTGAAGGAATGTAATTAAATACTCGGTATTGTATATGATGTATTTATGGTTTAGTTCTATGCTCGGGAGTCTGATCATCAGACCGGTACACTTGTATTTATTCTGCCTTGTTAACCACGTGGGTGGTTGACGCGTTGTAGCACCGAAGCGTTTAGTTAATGTTTAGTTGTTTATTTCCGCTGCGATTTCAATTAGTTGTGAAGTGCGATGTAGGGGTGTTACAGATACGTATAAACCAAGAGGATTATTGTAATATAAAGACGACCCTGGAACTTATAACACATGAGTATGTATATACTATATATACATGAAGGAACAAATATATACATACGTACACACCTAGAGGTATATACAGCTAGGGAATTTAAACAATAAATCTAAAGGCTTAAGAATTTTGACACTAGTCCATGAATTAATTGCCAGATGACTAGGAACGAGCGAGATAAGAATTGAAATTGGTTAGATTGATTGGTTGTTTAAATCGGACGTGCAAGGTTGAACTTGACCCTGGCCAGGTCAAGTGACACTGAGCACAAATTGGGGTGAAGGGGTAGTCCGACACTTACGCTGATCACGTCAGTGTTGGATGATTCTCGAAACCCCCTACAAGTGGTCACATAAACTACAAATGGGTGGGAAATTTTATAAGCTGGATTAGAAAATTGCCAAGGAAGCGAGGTTGATGTCAGATGATACGATTGATACATGATTCGAAACTTGGAGGGTAAACACATGGGTATACAGATATGTGAGGACTTAAAATGGTGTGATGTTGCTAATAACCTAATAGTTAATACATAAAATATATACTATCGCAATCAAATGCAATATGTAACCGGTAGTAGTCAATTACTTTAGTTTCTGGGTGGAACATAATAATGACACTAGACCGTGTGACTAAGCAGAGCTAGTCAGCAAGCTGCTGCTAGATACAACCATAATGACAAGGATAAGAAAACTAACATCCTGTATTAAATGGTAGACAATCGCAAAAACTTGTAACATGTATAATTCGAAACCGGCAGTGTCAAGGCCATAATTCGGCGGAAAAATAAAGGTCACTTAAAGACGAAGAAAGGTCTAATTTGGTTGTACACATTAAAGGATAAAAGAAAAATAGGTAGCAATGCTAGGAGAGTAAACTAGTTATATACATATGATTATGAGCGGTAATATAAAATAAACATGACGTTGTAACAATGACCCGCTTGTAACATTGAAGAAATATTAAGAACTAAATCGTTACTACGGAGCATATATAAATATAAGCCTAAAGGGCGGCTAGAAAGAACAACTTAGACGCTTAATGGTTAATATGCGAATATAGGAAGACGTGAATGTATAAATACCGCGGCAAACATGCACTGTAAAATAATTCAACCTACATGGCGCACTTGCCATAACAAGTGCTGCCCTAATAAACAGTTATCCGACCTTCAAAGGAAATGGATAGACAAATTACAACCCACCGGGACCATGTATAAAATACCCCATATCTGTCAAGAGACCTTTACTCCTAAATTAAAAGGATAAAACTAACCCATGAACCATCTTGGAAGACATAGTAAGGGAAAACTAAAACCGAAGGTAATCAGAGTCGCACAGCAGAAGCTGGTGGGCCGTATACCACATCTCCCAGTTGACTAACAAGAGACTTATCGGCCAATAACATAGACCTAGAGAGGCTAAACCTGAATCTGTTATAGATCGGTATGGATACCGATAAGTGCCTTGGATACAGAAACTAAGCCAATAACATGGTCAAGGCCTTGATGAGATTATATTGTGAGCTACATTGCATGGAATCCAGAATGCACCATGAGAAAAGAACATCTAGGACCAAGGTTCAAAGAGAACATAATAGGGATTACGTGGGCGTAATCCATTTTTAAGGGGGGTAGGCGCGTTGCGTTTTTACTGTGTTGTTGCTCGTTTGGGGTGTTATTTTGGAAGCGATGTGTGTGAACTGTGTGTGGATTGGTTTGAGTGCATTGTAGTTATGAATGAATGACTTGTTCATCTGATTGCTTATGAGTACAATATATGAATATTACTGGTACATTGCAATATTATTGAGAACTTGGTCAAGCCACAGATGTGGCGTGGTGCGTATAAGCACAAATGGTGAAATAGAACTATGGAATTTGCGGGACATGATCCCTTGGTTAGAGAGAATGAATTTAGGACTTGATCCTTTCACTATGTGTATTTCTACAACCACACGTTGGTTGGTAGGTCTGTGTGTATGAATCGTGCAGAATTTTGTGTATGTGTGTATGGTATTGGATTTACACTGTGCGGTGAATGAATGTTGTGTGCCTCTATAAAAACTTGGGTGAAGCCATGAAGGTCGCATAGTGCGTATAAGCACTGAGAATTATAATATATGGGACTTAACCCTTTGGCTATCGTGAATGAATGCGGGACTTGATCCCTAGGATTAACAGGAATGGAAAAACACAAGTTAAGGAAGTAAGACTTCGGGACGAAGTCTCTTTTATGGGGGGTAAGTTGAAACACCCCTGAACAACTATACACATAAAATCATAAACGAGAGGATTTTATCCGGAAAATAACGCGTTACATAATTCGGACTTATGATAATGTATGAACAATTAAATTTAGTATATACATGTCTGAAACATGACAACGTTACATATTAATACGGTCACGTACTTATATGGAAATACATATACGTAACGTTACAATATTACAACGTTGTATATAATAAACAATAACGTCGCGTAGGTACATATAATTAAAACTCGACAAAATAAAAAGAGGCGTATATATATACACGTACGTATATATAACTAACAACGTAACAAATAAAGTAGTCGCGTATATAGCTAATAACACGACAAATTATATAGTCACACTTATATATAGGCATGTATAAATAGCTAATACAAAAAAAAAAGCAAATGTGCTGCTCTAGCTGGGATTCGAACCCGGTACTTCTCGTACCTTCCTGAATGCTTTAACCGGTGGAGCTGAGCTCATACTCAGTAACAAACGGCACCTCTAGTAATAATACATGTCCTAACTGATTGTGGTACTTCCAAGCTATTGACCAACTAGGCAATAAAAAAAAAGGGGCTACTTCTAGACATGCCATGTCCGAAAATCTGGCCAAACACCAAGGTTATACAACACCTCCTCTTCAGAATTCTATCCCACAAGTGTCCATTACTTCCCTTGAAAATTGTTGATTTTAGTACGTAATACAGCCAAGCTTACCAAACTTTGTGTCAATCTCCAGCACTTGCTGATTTAACCACTAACTATTTTCTACTCACTTCCCTTGCCAGCCATGTTTACAAAAAATAATAATAAGAGGAACTGGTCCCTGCTGCATTGCTGTTGTTGATGCAGTTTCAAACAAAAAAAGGGAAACAGACCTCCAGTCCACAAGCGCAAGTCAATCATGGACCATCCCTCTTGCTGATTTCCTTGTCTCAAAATTTGTCAAGGAGACACTCTCCCTTGGAGACTACAACCCCACCAAATCACTCCTTTATGTCCTAACTACCGTGCTGCCTTATTGGAAGTTACAAAAGAAAACAGAACAAACACGAGTCACAAAAAAAATGCAATGTGAACAGGCATGTTCTATCAGCTTCGGAGCATGCAGAGCTAGACCTCATGTGCGCGCCTCAAGGCTGAGTTCCCTGACTCCCGTACATGCCTCTTGGGAATGATTACCACTAACTCTCATTCCTACCTATTCTATCCAGTAGTAGTGAAACCAGACAACAAAATCCTGCATGTCTCGATGAATGCCCATTCAGACCCTCTTTCCACGCTCTCAGTTGCTTGGCATTTCACACCAGTAATAACTCCTATGTAATGGCCCTCACCTGCTTATCAAACCCGGGATGGCTACCATGGGGGTAGTCCATCAGGGCATAACTCTTGAGTTTGGAGTAGTATGTTTAATGTATAGGTTGCTACTAAACCCGGGATGTACTTTTCGGGTTATGATTTGGTAATTATGTTGTAGACACTCGGCATTTGGAATTGTATTTCATGTTGTATATGAGTTTTGGTTGAGGCCTATTTCCAGTCATGCAGATCGTAACTTGGTATTGGTAATGTGGTCTGTCAACCACGTGGGTGGTTGGCATCTGTAGCACCCGGATGAAGTTGAGAATCCGCTGCATAGTTATCTTGTAATATGGCTAGGAGCTTTGTTCGTACTATTGGATGTTTATTCGGGGGTGTTACATACATAATGTCTACAATAATATTATATTTATACCAATAACAATTTATAATACACGGCATAATATCTATATATTTTTCAACACTAAATATACAAAAAAACAAAAGAAAATAATTAGCATTAAATTGTTATTTATCCTAAAAACATACACAAAAGTAAAGCAATCTTCACACCATTTAATTGCTATTTCCCCCTTCTCTTTCGTAGATTGTAGCTTCCACTTTAAACTAGAGACTCTTATACATCCTCAAGTGAAATACCCCTAACATTTAAATAATTAAATAATGGTAAATAAATATTATTTGGGGGATTATGAAACCCTAAGAAAACATATAAACACTTAGGCGTTAAAAACGCACCTAAATTCCTTAAGGTCAAAAACGAGCGTTAAGCCGGACCTTAAGCTAACCAAAGTTATATAAGCTATAAACCTCATATGAAGTTAATCAAGGATCATTATATGACCCTTAGAACACAGGACCTCATCTTAAACTGAGTAAGAATGCAAAATGCCCGGGAGTTCCCTTAAGGGCCCGAAAGTCCTGAAAGTCCCGGAAGTCCCGGAAATACTTTATAGGATGAAGTAAAGCTTTACACTTCATTCTAAACGCACCATAACACTTTATTAAACATTTAAGATGAAGTCCTCATGCTAAATTCTCAGTTAAACGTAAAGCGCTCGGAGGTTCCCGATGGGGGTCCCATAAACCCCTATGAATGCCCCGGAGAAGTGCCGAGATGGCACGAACTCCTATTTAATTCATTCTTAGAGTTCCTAACATAATTATTCATCATTCTAAAGAGAACCCTAGAGCTACTTTTTCAAAATTCAACAAAGTCCTCGGGAAATTTCTTAACGCTCCTGTTTTGCCCCGGGAGTGTCCCGGTAGCCCGGAAATTGTGTCATGAGTTGATATAACCTCATATAACTCAATGTAACACCTTAATATATCATTATTGACTATAAAAAATGTTTATAAACACTTGGAACTCGTAGCGACAACTTATTTTCCACAAAATCCTTAAAGCACAAAAACGCACCTTCGGGTGTCACAAAAATGCGTTCTACGTTATTACCTTGAAGTTTTTGAGGAGCCACGAGTTGGGAATATTAAATGGGGAGTAATTTACCATCTAAATCAATTAAAGCCAGTACTAAACTCCTAGCACAAGTGGGGCCGAAATTGTCATCAAAATGTACTATAAAATCAGCATTTTACCTTAGAAACTTTCATCTTTTACCTTGGTATAAATGTACCAATTAAATGTTGTGACTTATAACATGTTACAATATGGTCTTAATACAATATAGTGTGACAGGAACCAAGTTAAAAATCAGTCCCACATGGTCCCTATAGTGTCCGCCATTTTGGGTGTTTTTGGACTAGTTTTAGCTTGTAAATTGTCTTATGAATGGTGACTCATCTTCCATGTACCATGTGATAATGTGTCAAATAATTCCAGTCAAATGAGACTCCCATTACCGAATTTCTGCAAGAAAATGAGAAGGAATTAATTTAGGAAAAGTAATGAAACTAAAATACAAGGCTAGATCTACTTTATGCACATGTTGTTACTAATTTATACAAGACAATTGAGCAGCTCATCCTATAGCCTAAAGCTGCCGATAATATGCAAGAGAAAGGGGAGTTTGATTGCTGAATGATAGTCAAATAAAACAGCTACCTAATTAGCATGATTCCCTTGTCAAATATAAAAAAAAACCAAGTGTTTCCTACAGCACCTAGTTGCCGAAACCAAGCAAGAAAAGAAGGTTTGATTGACTTATAAAAATTAAACTAAGACATCTACCAACCTAGGCATGTTCTCATGTCTTCCATTAACAAAAATCAGTTGCCTATCTATAGTCTCATTGTCAAAATACAAGGAAAAAGAAGTCAACATTAGCATGGTATTCAACTTAGAAAATTCAAAGGAAACATATACCTACCTTAGCCCTTGTCATCTTGTGTTAATTGACAATCAAAGTCTCAATTTCTTCCTTGTCTATAGCCAAAAGTTAGCATGAATCATGGGCATTTTATGGAGCCATGGGTCAAATGAATAAACAAAGAAAACTAGACAAATTTGACATTATTGTGTCAAATGAGAATCTTGCCTTGCTTTCTCTAAAACCATACGTAAGTCTATTCTTCTCATTTGCCCCTCCTTCCACCGATTTGGTAAGCTTCTCATTCCCTCTCTTTTCTTTCTTCCTTCGCTAGTTTATTCTTGTGAGCTTCAAAGCTCCATTAATGGTGTTTTAAGTTCTAACACCATTTCTATGTAATTTTCCTAGTTAATTCTACTAAGTCTTGAAGCAAGAATCATCCTAGCAACCTAGCAAAATTTCGCCAAGCTTAGGTACTCCAAGGAGTTGTCTTGATTCAACAACAACACAAGGAACAACAAGATCAAGTTAAGGTATATTTTCATGCTTGAAAATCCTAAGTAAATACCTAAGCTATGTCCGAAAAATCTAAGCTTTTAAATCAATGTTCTCTTCAACATTTCATGAAGGAAACTTGGATCTCCAACCATCCCAAGGTGCACTGAAAATACCTTGTTAAATACCTAAGGTAAGCTCTTGAAAAACTACTCCAAATCTTACTTATAAAATCCTTGTTAGAAGTCTAACACTTGGATCTCCTAAACTTGTACATGGAGGCCGAAAATACTTCATCAAGAAACCAATGGAGGAGCTTGGAAATCAAAAGGAAATCAAGTACAAGAATCATCTTGATTTAAGGAGTAAGTTTCTATAATTAAATCTATTAAGTTTAAGTTTGATTTAAGCATCAAACTTTGGTACAAAAATTATGTACAACCATTAGTAATATCAAGGCCGAAAACTATAGGTAAAAATATCAAGAAAATAATTTATAACATACAAGGTAAGATTATTACCTTAAGGTATAAATTTGTGTCACAAAAATTAATTATGATACACAAAAATTAATTTGAGCTTATAATCATTCTAAGTCATTAACATAATTTTTAGAAGTGTTATATGGCTTATATGCATTTATATGTATTTATTTTATGATATAAATCAAGTTTTAAAACTATATAGTAAGCTAAAAATAAAACCGAGAGTAAAATGGACTATTTGGTGATTTTCGAAATATATAAGTATATTAGCTCATATTATAAATTTTGGGAGTATTAAAAATAGCTACAAGTATTTAAATGGCTAGTTTATTAATTTATGTGGCTAAAATGTAAATTTTGAAAAGTTTGGTGCACTACATATAATTGCCGAGAGTTTAAGGATTTATTTGGCATAGCTATGATATAATATAAGGTAGGAATTAATATTATGAATTTTGGTAAATTTAAACAAGTGTTTAAGTGTTAAAATAACATTTCATAAAGTTTTGGGGCTATTTTGTAATTTATGGAAAGTTTGGAGTACAACCGAATTATATATGATTTTCTGGGTATATTAAAGTATTAATTATGAAATTAAGTCTTGGTCAAAGTGTTGACCAAAAACTTTTGGTTAAAATGATTTATGACATAAAATATTAAGTTTATAAAAGTTTAGGGGTGAATATGTAATTTATGAAAGTATAAATGTAAAACCAAATTGAATTTGGGGCGAATTCATAATTTGTAAAAGTAAGGGTCTTTTCGGTATTTAAGAAAATTTAATATTAAAACTATAGTTTATAAGTTAATATGTAACTTATATAAAGTTTTGGGGTTAAATTGTAAATATAGAAAAAGTATATGTTGAAACCGAAAGTTTAAGTGGTTAATTATTAATTTACAAAAGTTAACGTGTACAAAATATAAATACCGAAATTATAAGGTTAGTTTTGTAATTTGATTAAGGAAGGAATTAAAACTAAGTAATATGGTATATTATGGAATATAATATAAAGTTTATAAAATAATTGTGGTTATAATAAAAATAACCAAATGATATTAATATATGGACTAAGTGAAAATAATTATGGGTATATGATTAATGAAATGAAAATTCATTATCACATGTGGTTACTACATAAAATAACGAACTGTTAAACTACCTAGAACCACTGTTAAATAACAGGGGAAAATAAAGAACATACGGGGTTAGTATACTACGAGTATTAGTTCTGTAGTAACAGTACTGTAATACTTAGTGAATAGTTGTATTAACGTTACCCGGTATTGCATGTAAATATAACACTGTACGGGAAGAAACTACTAAAGCGTGAATTGTCAAGCTAGCAAGTTACACGGTGAACGGTATGTTAATTGTGTGGTCTGAATGTCCTAAGGATTTTCCTAAGGTCCAGACGTGGTGTGTTTAATTGTTAAGAGCGATATCTGTGATTTCTGTATATGATATTGTATACTGTATTGCTCGACGCCATTGCATTTTATTTTACGCGGACGTCTTATCACTAGAAGTTTATACATTTAAACTGGAACAAGACTAGATGACCTTTAGGTATTACAAGAACCTAACTGGTGGTCAACTATTATAGTCTTAACTCAAGGATTGGATATTGTATCACTGACTAAAGGGCTAACTTATAAAGAGAGGAATCCAGACTGTTTCGACTTTCTGGTTGCGCATCGTGATCACTACGAGGGACTATATCAAGAGTCACTCAAGGGAATCCATTATCCACATTCGATGATGGCAGAGGGCACTGTTGTTGGTGCACAGGTTTAGACCAAATCGGTCGCCTTTCAGGCATATAATTACCCAGGGCCATAAGGTCAGCTGGCAACGGTTCCTTTGGAACCCAGGGGACTACTGTTCATTATTAAGTTATTAAGGGTTGTCCTAACATGACGCCTGAGGTGGAAATTAATTGGAAGGTTAAGTGATTGGTTTAAAGGATAAGGGCCATGTGGCCAACTAACAAGTACAGTTAATTAATACGCGTATTTTGTTTGGTTATTGTTATTGATTATTGGTTATTAATGGTGTTTGATTATCTGGTTGTTATTACTATTATGTGATGATATTGATAGGTGAACTATTGTGTGTTTATTTAACATTTACAGTTGATTACTATTGTTGTAAACTGGAATATCATGTAATGAATCTAATATCAAGATGACTAAACGACTTAAAGAATCTAGATGACTTAAGACTACATTTAGCATACCAGCATATCGTTTGCTGAGCCCTTCAATGGGCAAAACATTTCAGGTTACTGATTGAAGATACAAGCCGGAGTGCGGGTCACAGGGTAGCTGATGTTTCCAATAAACACTTTTAGTTTTATTATGTATTGTATTTTGGAGCTTGTTGTATTTGGTTTAGTTGCTCAGTTTAGAATTGGTTGTAATATTAAGAGTGCTCAGTATCTGTTCATCACAGCGGTGAGGAGTTGAAGTTGATGGATGAAGTAAGGTTGCCTTGTTACTCACATGGGTGAGTAACGGCGTGTAACACCAACGTTAGATAGTTTTATTTCCGCTGCGAATTATATTCTGTTATGCTACGACTTGTGATATTATTACAGGCTTAGGATTAGGGGTGTTACATCAAGAAAGCTTCTCTACAAGCACCCTCCTTATGGCCTGATATTGTCAAGAACACAATAACCCATCAAATTTATCAATTTATAAACATGTATATGGTAAACAAAAGTGAAGAACTACTCATCTAAAGCAATTAATACGGGTATTTACTGTTTTGTTTAAGTCGATAAGCATAAACAAAGAATACACCAGAAAATCTAACATCTCAATTGAGACACCACCTGAATTTGACTTCATTAAGCGAATAGACAAAGACAGTTCCACTTCATCCGATTCAACATGCCATCAACTCCAACCTCTTGCTTCACTACATTCTCCCAGGATACATAAATAAACTTCATTAACAAGCATAGCATTGTTCCCCTTTTTCCAAATTTACATGCCTATGTAAATGCTTAGAGATTTTGACCTCACTCCTAAGCATAATAATGGTACCTGAAACAAGTCAAATATTTATAACACAAAAAAAAAGATACTTGATTCATCATCTGTATTTTTGTCAAACACTTCATTATGTCTATGGGTAGTTAACACGTTTGAGTTGACGCAACTGGGTTTACTGAACCAATTTCCTAATCTGAATCAAAGAGCCAAGTGGTATTTCCATAACGAAATCAAGTTATTGGCTACTGGCTTCAAAGAGACGGATGTTGCTCACCTTTACCAAAGATACGAAATCAGGTTTAATGTTGTATTTATCACATCCAAACATATAACAAAGTCTTCCACAACCACAAATGAGTCTTCCACAACCACAAATGTTAGAAATATTACCGGGGGAGAATAGGCCCAACGGAGATAATTATATAAAATACCCATATACACTAGTAAGGTTCAATAACTCATTAGGGCTATATGAACTACTTACTGTGATAAACAATAATCAATGATTGTAATCCCGTGATGGGTTACCGTTCTATTAATGTGTCTATATATACATGTACAGTAGAGTTAGTGGCACAAGATAGTGGCACATAATTAGGAAGAAGTTAGAGGTTGTTGGAGTTTGTTAGAGATATTTCTTGACAGCCTCCCGCAGTCGAAGCCGGAGATGGGCGAAGGCAGAGACTGTTTCTAAAATCTACAAACAATTGGTACGGTAACCCTTTGGTCATGATGTCCGTAAATTGGCTGGTGGTGGGAACGTGGAACACGCGTGCTTGACCCAGTGCGACCTTCTCGCGTACGAAGTGTCAAGTTCGATGTGTTTGGTACGTTGATGTTGGACCGGGTGTCGGGGCAGCCGGCCCAGTCGGCGTCGGAGTAGACGGTGAGTTGATCGGACGTGTTAGGAGTGATCAGGAGACCGAGGTCAAGGGTTCCTTTGACGTAGCGGAGTATGCGTTTGAGGGCGGTGAAGTGTGCTTCTCGAGGATCATGCATGTGGAGGCAGCATTGCTGGACGGCATAGCTAATGTCAGGGCGAGTAAATGTGAGGTATTGAAGGGCCCCGGCTAAAGAGCGGTAGGCTGTAGGATCGGTGATTGGGGGCCCGGCATCACGGCTGAGCTTGGGGTTGGTGTCGACGGGTGTGCGGCTGGGGTTGCAATTTGTCATGCCGAATCGGTGTAGGATGTCTCGTGCATAGGTGGTCTGGTGTAGGTGAAGGCCGGCGGATGTGGTAGTGACGGAGAGACCGAGGAAATGATGCAGAGGACCCAGATCAGTCATGGAGAATTCACTGCTGAGGGCGGAGATGACGCGGCGAAGTAGGAGTGTAGAGGAAGCCGTGAGGATGATGTCGTCGACGTAGACAAGAAGATGAGCTTGGTTGGTACCTTGGTGTAGAACAAATAGGGAGGGATCGGAGCGGCAGCTGGTGAATCCGAGGCGGGTGATGTGATCGGCGAAGCGGCGGTACCAGGCTCGTGGGGCTTGCTTAAGGCCATACAGTGCCTTGCGGAGTTTACAGACGTGGTTGGGAAATTGAGGATGGACGAAACCGGGAGGTTGCTGGCAGTAGACATCCTCGGTAAGGGTGCCATGGAGAAATGCGTTTTTGACGTCGAGTTGGTGTATCGGCCAGCGACGGGTGACGGCTAAGGATAGGACGGTGCGGACAGTGGTGGGTTTGACTACCGGGGAGAAGGTTTCGTCATAGTCCAGACCATGTTCCTGGGAGAACCCGCGAGCTACCCAGCGTGACTTGTAACGGGAAAGGTTGCCATCTGCATCAAATTTATGCCAAAAAATCCATTTACCGGAAACGATGTTAGTGTTAGTGGGTCGGGGCACAAGGTCCCATGTCCTATTCGTAATCAAAGCATCAAATTCATCCTTCATAGACCGGTACCACCGAGGATCGGTGAGGGCAGCTTTGTATGTAGTGGGAACGGGTGTGGGGGTAATGGAGGTGGTGGTTGCAGTGAGATTGAAGGGTGTCTTGGGTTTGGAAATACCGGATTTGGAGCGTGTGGTCATGGGATGATGTGGTGGGGTTGGAGGAGGAGAGGAGTGGGCCGGGGGATGGGAGTCCGACAAGGTGTGGGATGGGGCAATGCTGGGGCTGGGAAGAGGGGGTGAGGCAGCCGTGGGTGAAGTTTGTGGGCCGGGAATTTGAGGAGTGGACGTGGGCTGGGGGAGTCGGCGGGGTGTGGTTGGGGAAGTGACGTCAGGTTGGTCAGTGCACGAGGGGGAGAGGGCCGAACTGGATAGAGTGGGAGAGGGGGACGCGTGAGTGCGGGGTGGGCTGCGAGCGTCTGGGTGAGAGGTGTGGGAGTGGGCCAATGGTGTGGAGGTGTGCCGCGTAGTGTGAGATGAGGGGGGGTATGATGGATGTAGCAGAGGGAGGGTGTTGTCGAGAGAGGAGTCACTGTGTGGTGGGTGACGAGCAGTGTGAGTGGGTTGGGTAAGAAGAGTGGGGTAGGGAAATATATTTTCATAGAATGTGACATGACGGGAGAGGATGATCCGATTTGTGGTGAGATCGAGGCAGCGGTAACCTTTGTGTTGCGGGGCGTAGCCAAGGAATATACAAGCGGTGGTCCGAGGCTGTAGTTTATGGGTGGCGGTGGCGGAGATGTTAGGATAGCATAAGCACCCAAAGGTGCGAAGATGAGCATAAGGTGGTGGTTGGTGATAGAGCATGGTGTAAGGGGTGCGGTTGTGGGTGGTAGTGGTGGGTGTGAGATTGAGGAGGTGTGTGGCGGTAGCTAGGGCCTCAGCCCAAAAAACAGGTGGGAGACGTCCGTGAAATAGGAGGGTACGAATAGCATTAGTAACGGTGTGTATCATTCGTTCGGCTTTGCCGTTTTGTTGCGACGTATGGGGGCAAGAGAATCGAAGAGTTGTGCCGTGTTTGGCAAGGTAGGTACGTAGAGAATGATTATCGAATTCGCCTCCGTGATCGCATTGAATTTGTTTGATAGTGCAGGTGAATTGTGTACGAATATACGCGTGGAAATTTTGTGGTACGACGTTAGTTTCGGATTTAAACTTGAGAGGGAAAGTCCACAAATAATGGGAATAATCATCAAGAATAAGTAAATAATATTTTAATCCACTTACACTGGGGACCGGAGAGGTCCACAAATCACAGTGGATAAGTTCAAAAGGACGTAATGTGAATGATGTGGAACGATAAAACGGTAATTTAGTGTGTTTTCCTAGAGAACATGCATGACAGTGTGACGGGGCACATTTATTTGTATTAATGTAATGTTGCTGGAGAAAAGAACGAAGAGAGGCGTCACTTGGATGAGCGAGACGCTGGTGCCATGTCTGGTGGGAGGTGGTTGCCGTGAGGGCAGCAGGTGCAGCAGATGGATTGGGGGTGGGAACAAACGGGTACAGCTCGCCGCGGCTATTGGAGCGATGGATCACGGCCCTGGTTGCAAGATCCTTAACGGAAAACCCGAAGGGATCAAATTCGAGTGAGCAATTATTGTCACGAACAAATTGGCGAACAGATATGAGGCGTTTAATTAAACCCGGAGTGACATGTATATTACGTAAAATAAATTGAGAATAGGGTAAAGTGGTGTGACCAGTCGCGGTAATAGGAAGCAGATTGCCGTTCCCAACCACAATGTTAGAAGGAGAACCGATGCTTAGATTAGGAATTAGAGACAAAGTACCTGCAGAGGGGGTCATATGAGATGTCGCCCCTGTGTCCATGTACCAGTTCGCGTCTGAATGTGGAGCCGGAGAAGACATGGTGTTGAGTGCGTTGACCAACGCCTGTTGGTCCCATGTGGTGGCGAGGTTAGAGACAGGCACGGTAGGGCTGGGAGTTGTCGGACGCGGACCCAGAACGCCGGGAGAGGACCAGCCAGAGGTCCATGGCGTGCCGCCGGTGAGAAGATTCCAGAGTTGTGTCTGGAGAGACGCACGGCCACGACCATGGCCCCGTCCACGTCCGCGCCTGGTAGATCGAGAAGAGGAGGCGGTGCGAGTGTGGTTGGTGGCGTCGGGAGAAGGATCTGGCTGCGCTGGGGGAGGGGTGGTGGACGATGCGAGAGGGGCGGTGGTGTTGTGGAGTGCAGTAGCAGTGGGAGTTTGGGTGTTGCGACATGTCTCCTCCAGTAGCAGAGCACTGCGGACAGATTGGAAGGAAGGGAACGGGGATTGGAATTGCAAGATGCTGCGAAGGTTTGAGAATGTATCGTTGAGGCCGCTAAGCGTCTGGAGCACTAGATTGTCGTCGGTGACGGGGTTGTCGACGTCGGCGAGGGCATCGGAGAGAGACTTCAGGCGGGCACAATATTCGGTGACGGTGAGAGAGCCTTGACGAAATCCGCGGAACTCGGCCTCCAGTTGGATGGCTCTTGCTTTCTTATTATCACGAAACAAATTTTCGATAGATACCCAAACATCAAATGCAGTGGCATTGGGACGGAGAATGAGGCTAAAAATATCGGGATGGATTGTGGCATAAATCCATGACAGAACCGTATAGTCAAGAAGAGCCCAGCTCTCATCAGTCGATGGGGGAGTACCGTCGATGTGGCGAAGGAGGTTGAATTTGCCTAAGGTGACAAGAAAAAGGTGGCGCCACATCGCATAATTTGGTGGGGACTGAGTGAGATCGATCCGAACATGATTCGTGATAGAGTTAACGTGGAGAGCTTGGGAAACGGCGATGGCGCCGGGAGTAGCAAGAGGGTTGTTGTTGGGAATATGAGGGGGGGAAGGTGGTGGGGAAGCAAGAAGGGTGCGTTCAGATGGTGGAGGAGAGGCAGCAGGGGAGTTTGGGTTTGGGTTTGGGTCAGCCATGAGGGCGGTGGTGGGGAGTGCGATTGCGCTGGGGTTGGGGACGGGATAAACTGAACAGAAGAGGGAAAAGAGGATCGAGAAGAAGCTGAAAAGAAAGGCTGATACCATGTGATAAACAATAATTAATGATTGTAATCCCGTGATGGGTTGCCGTTCTATTAATGTGTCTATATATACATGTACAATAGAGTTAGTGGCACAAGATAGTGGCACATAATTAGGAAGAGTTAGAGGTTGTTGGAGTTTGTTAGAGATATTTCTTGACACTTACTAGTGCCCATTTCTACTCGGTATCCATTAGGCAGTGGTGCATGGAAATATTGCGGGGGGAGAATAGGTCTAATAGAGAGAATTTCAATGTGGGACTCACACTTGTTCTCCAACAATAGATAACCTGTATGCAAAAGTTTTTTCTTTTTTGGTAAAAGTAGATACTGCAAGATTATTTTTATGTTTATATTAAATATAGGAGCATTTGAAACCGTACCATTTTTGGGGGCTTCTTTGAGAATAAGATTGTCCAAGTTATTTGTTAGTCTAGTCGCAAAGTCTTCCTCCGACTCCCCTGTGTTAAAGAAAATTCAATTTATTGGCGAAATGAAAACGAAGAAACCCAGATTGGAAATGATAAAAAAATCACCGGACTGTCTTGGCTACATATACCTGTAGTCAGAGATGGCTACAATCCAGGGCAAATTCTACTATACAACCGGAAGCACGGAGCATCATGCTTCCGGTGTACATGTGAAAACAAAAAGTAAACGTGGATACATGATGTTTCTCTTTTTATTTTTATAATTTAAAATTTAATTTTTAATTAATTAAATCTAATAATTTTGAATATTGGTTTTGAAGAAAATCTAGAAGTTAAAAATAAATAAATCTAAAAAATTTAGTAACTGTTAAGTAAAAAAATCTTGGGTTTAGAGGAAAATCTGCAAATTCAAAACAAATAATTCTAAAAAATGTATTAATTGTTAATTAAAAAATCTTAGTTTTAGAGGAAAATTGTACTAATAATCCGTTATTATATAATGTCAATAAAAAACTAGTTTGGAATTTTAATCTAAGCAAATATCATAAACATTATAAGATAAATTTTGAACAAATGGTTTAAAATGTTGAACAAATGGTTTAAAATGTTGAACAAATTGTTAAAATGTTAAAAATGTTGAACAAATGGTTTAAAAATGTTAAACAAATGGTTTAAAATGTTGAACAAATGGTTTAAAATGTTGAACAACGTGTATTACTAATATGAACATGTAACTGGTGTTTAAAAATGGCAAAAAATTAGAAAATTATAAATTATATTGATACTGTTTTATAATAAATTTCTGATTTGAACAAAAGGCTTAAAATGTTGAACAAATGGTTTAAAATGTTGAACAACATGTATTACTAATATGAACATGTAACTGGTGTTTAAAAATGACGAAAAATTAGAAAATTGTAAATTATATTGATATTGTTTTATAATAAATTTCTGATTTGAACAAATGGCTTAAAATGTTGAACAAATGATTTCAAATGTTGAACAAATGGTTTAAAATGTTGAACAACGTGTATTGCTAATATTAACATGTAACTAATATTTAAAAATGGTGAAAAATAGAAATTGTATAATTAGAATAAGAAGATATTTAAGAGAGATAAATTTTTTACAACTGTTGAAATAATTTTTAAATCAATAGAGAAATTAAAATGATTTGTTTTATATAATTTTAAAGACAAAATATAAAAACAAAAACTACTATATAATTAAAAATAACACGTCAGCAACCGGAAGCACGCTGCAATGTGCTTCCGGTTGTATAATAGACGTTTTGACAATCAAGAGCGTATACAGCGCGCTTAATTTTTTTTTTTTCGCCCCCGCCATGTGCGTTGTGTTTTGTTTTCTTTTTCTTTTTCTTTTTTCTTTTTTTATCACAAAACTTTAAATTATTATAACTTTTAATATATAAGTCTAAAATGAAAAAAAATTATATCATTGTTCACCTAAATTCAAGGTCTTCAAAACAAAACCAGTCATCATGGATATATTTTGACAACTTTACAAAAAAAATTACATGTATAATGTATAGAACGTAAAAGAAAACTTGTACATATAGTCATACAAACATGTACAAATGTTCATTAAAACATGTACATCCACACGTAAGAACATGTACATCATCACATTAAAAATATACAGATGGTTACATAAATCTGTATGAATCATCAAATATGTACATCCTTAGATTAAAATCTGTACATATAAGGGAGAAAACTTGTACAGATGACCATACAAACATGTACAAATGTTCATTAAAAAACATGTACATTCTCACATTTGAACATGTACATCGTCACATTAAAACATGTACATTCTCACATTAAAACATGTACATACATCCTCACATTAAAATATCGATGTATACATGTAAAAATATTTATTTTAAAAAGTTGTCAAAACATATCCATGACTGGTCTTGTTTTGAAGAGCTTGAATTTAGATGAACAATGATATAATTTTTTTTCATTTTGGACTTATATATTAAAAGTTACAATTATTTAAAATATTGTTGTGATAAAGATAAAAAAAGAAAAAAGAAAAATAAAAACAAACGAAATCGGCGCCAATGTATTAATTCTTTTGGTTTTCAGTTTTGTCCCACTATACTTCATTAATTACAAAAATACCCTACTATGAAGATATTTTTTATTTTAATTTGACTAAAATGTCCTTAGATGTAGCCAACTTGGCTACATTCACCTCTAGCCAAGAATTTGCCAAAAATCACTACCCGAAAGACAGTAGCACCAATAGTCTGGACAATCTGGGTGTAAGATACATGGAGTTGGCAGATCAAATTGCTGATGCAAAGGAGGAAGGCTGCAATATTAATGTAATATTAGTGCTCTAGTTTCTTGTTATTAATTGAACAAGGATGTTGGTGTGTTGACAAATTACTCAAATCAGCTCAGCACTCTGGGATGCAAGCATAGTTCATGAATGAGCTGGAACTACAACAAAATCAGAAATGGCATGAATCTTCTGCGCATTAAATATCCCTCAATTATTTTGTCCATAAACTAATTATAAGGATCATAACAGCAACACACCCTTTTTTTGCAATAAATGGGATAAGAACAATGGAAATGCCCCCCTCCCCCATTCATCATGTTTAAGCCCCAAAAAAGTAAGAAAAACTGTTGTCACTGCAAAAACTGCCCCCACACAAACGGTCATGGACTTAAATAAATAGAAAGCACCGAGTTCTAGTATATATTCAGATCCATAACCGGGGTCATGATCCAACCATAATAACTGATGATATATTGGACATTCTACCATTC
Organism: Limonium bicolor; assembly: GCA_023374045.1. Lineage (NCBI taxonomy): Eukaryota > Viridiplantae > Streptophyta > Magnoliopsida > Caryophyllales > Plumbaginaceae > Limonium > Limonium bicolor. The sequence continues at coordinate 252,348,572 of CM041777.1, read as the reverse complement.
AGTTACCTATTTGGTGAGTGTTTAAGATCTCTGATTTTTTCTGAGACGTCTTTCCTCTTGAAAAATCAAAAACTTTCTTACTTAGTAGCTGGGCAACAACACAGGTGTCAATCCAACCATGTCAAGCATGTAAATAAGACAAAACTCTGTAAAGAAATAATTTACCAGGTTCAGACTTATGTATGCCACAAAACTGTAAACATATTTATACATCCCATTAAAATGGTTGATCAAATATCAAACTTGTCATCTCCTTTTTGAAAGGTGCAATCTCAGTCTACTGAGTTGAGATATGATCTCAAAGCAGAGAAAATATTCTGTGACCAAGACTAATGATCCCAATAACCAAGACAAGCTAGGATTAAATGATCTCGTCTTGTTAAACGGAATCTAAGTCGCTTTAGAGATGCTCCCTCCTCTCTCTAGCCCTCTCCTCGACTTTCCGTCCCCAAAATGACGCCGCCGTGCTCACCACCCTATCCTTCCTCGAAGCAACTTACTAAGCTCCACACACCGCCGCCTTCGCCACTACCCACTTTCAACACAGCCGTCACGTCACCCAATAACCACCACAAAAACACCCACCAACCCTCCACCCTCATAACTCAGGCCTTAAACACCACAAGACCACCCACTCTGAAGATCATCTCAACACCATGACAGTAGAAAACCTTGACCCAGCATGGAAGTCTGTTCCAGGCACAACGGTATTCATCGACAACATTGATCCCATAACCAGATATGGCACCATATGGAAGTTATTCGACAAGTTCGGGCAAATAGTAGGTATCCGCCTGCCAAGGAACCCAAGGATACGCACCAAAACTAGGTACGGTTTTGTAGAATTCAAAGAGAAAACAGGGGCTGACGAGGCAATTAGGGCAACCAACGGGATATTAATAGATGGCAAACATATATAAACACAGACAGCCATAGCTTGGAAACCGTTTATCAAAGAAACATTGGCGGGGTCTCGCTGGCTCAGGAAAAGCCCAAGCTATGCCCAGGAACACGGCAGGAGCAGAACCACCAACCCGCAACACCGCCATCTCAACAACCAAATATCCCAAGTTCGCATCGGCACCACCAAGCCCACACTAATGGCCACATAATCATTGACACTCCGCTTTGTCAAAAGGAAAGACTAGATAGGAGTATAGTCGTCCACTCTCCAGCAGCAATGAAGATCGAAACGTTCAAGAACTTATTAGAAGATTGGGCACAGGATCTTGAACATACCATTCACCTATCCCACATGCGCTTCCTAATAATTTTCAAGTCCCGAGAACGTGCTGAAATCTTCAGATTATCGACTACAGGTGCAGAACAGGGATGTATGAAGAACTTTTGGCATCCCACCGATCAATTAGCAAGGAGACGCACTGCTATAGCCATTAGAGGAGTCTCGGTTCAAGTTTGGTCAGAAACAACCATACGGTCAATTACACGGCATTTGGGTGACATCGTCTCATTAGACACGGATATGCACAACCTACCAACATATCTAGAAGCCCACGCAACAATAGATACAAAACGAATGGCGATTATCAACGAGGAGCAAACAGTAGACATTGAAGGGGTAATATATAACGTGGGGATTGTGGAATTCTGGTCGGAAGATATTTCAAAACACGGCCAAGAAAACTCCTGCCGGCAAACATCACAAGTAGCAGAACAGAGGGCACATGATAACCAGGAAACACCGTCGGTGGTTCAGCCCACCCATGCGCCACCACATCTAGACCAAACGGCGCTGCTTTCAAAACGACAAAACGCTTAACAGATTTAAACGGAAGCGGAAAGAAAGAGGAGGAGAAAGGTTTGAAGCGGAAGCAAGTCGAGAAGGAAGAAATGATTTTATTTCATTGTGCTTAGAACTTTTCTATTACAGAGGAGATGATATGCTTAGAAGAGGAGATGATGTGTATTGAAGCCTAACCCACGTAGTGTATATATATACAAGTAAACTACCAAAATTGTGTTAATCTAATTCAAATTCTAATTCAAACTAATTCAAACCAATTCAAACTTCCTATTTCAGAATTGGCAATACAAATCGTTTCATTAACTAATGGACTAATGGTTATTTCCATATGGGTGACTTATTACTCCAACACCCCCCCGCAAGCCGATGGTGATCTTGATCAACGAGGCTTGAAATGTTGGTGTTGGATATACCCATGCGGTCAAGTTGTGCTTTGTAAGATATTCCGGGTAGAGCTTTTGTCATCATGTCAGCCAACTGTGTTGATGTGGGGGTGTACACAACATCAACGAGTCCTTCTTGAATTTTATCACGGACGAAATGACAATCAATTTCTATATGCTTGGTTCGCTCATGAAAGACTGGGTTACGAGCTATGTAAATGGCAGACTGGTTGTCACACTTGACAGGTATGGGATGTACATTGGAAACATCAAATTCATGTAGTAGTCTGCTTAGCCATGTGAGCTCTGCTGTCACACGTCGCAAAGAACGATACTCAGCCTCTGCACTAGAAAGAGAGACTGTTCCTTGCTTTTTAGTCTTCCAAGAGATTGGACTGGTACCAAGGAAGATATAATAGCCAGAGACAGACTTTCGAGTGTTTGGACATGCTGCCCAGTCTGAATCACAGTAGGCTACAAGATCCAATTGAGGTGCCGTAGATTTATTGAGAACAATACCGTATGTCATTGTTCCCTTAACATAGCACAAGGCATGGATGGCGGCGTCCATGTGCACATCACAAGGGTTCTGCATAAACTGGCTTAAAGTTTGGACAGTGTAACTAAGATCTGGTCGTGTGTTGGAGAGATAGTTTAATTTTCCCACTAATCTCCTATAAGGAGTGGGATCATCTAGCGGTGTGCCTTCTGAGCGTAGGAGTTGTGAGCCCACCGCCATAGGCCCAACTGTTGCCCTTTTATTATCACACCCGTATTCCTTGACCAGATCCATGCAGAACTTTCGTTGAGACAGGACTACGCCTCGGGGCGTGGGAATAAATTCTATCCCAAGGAAATAGTGCAAGGTCCCCAAGTCCTTGATTTTGAAATTGTCATCAAGAGCTTGTTTGATGTTGTCAAGATCCTCTTGATGATTTCCAATTAATAACATGTCATCAACATAGACTGCCACATATACACGACGGATGCCGTTCTTCCTAAGAAACAAAGAATAATCGTTCTTGGATTGTTGAAATCCAAGGGTTTTGAGGAAGTAGGCTAATTTGGAGAACCATTGCCTGGAAGCTTGCTTCAATCCGTATAGAGATTTCTTTAGAAGACAAGCTTTGTTACGTCCTGTGACATCTAGCCCGTGTGGGATTTTCATGTAAACTTCCTCGTCAAGATCCCCGTGCAAGAAGGCATTATTAACGTCTAGTTGATTGATGATCCACCCCTTGTGGAGAGCGACCGTGATAAGGGCACGTATGGTTGTCATTTTTACAACCGGAGAAAAAGTTTCATGATAATCAAAGCCATGTCGCTGGGTGAACCCTTTTGCAACTAAACGTGCCTTGTATCGTTCCAACGTGCCATCGGACTTCAGTTTTACTTTGTACACCCATTTACAACTAACCATTTTCTTACCCTTGGGTAAGTCAACGATTGTCCAAGTGTGGTTTTCCTCTAAAGCTCGTAGCTCACTTTGCATGGCTTGCTGCCAGTGCACGTGCTTGACGGCCTCATGATAAGATTGGGGTTCTTCCAATTGTTCAATATTGGTGGACACAGCAAGAGCAAGGGATGAACTAGGTCGTGTGTCCGTGAGGCTCTCACATTGTATTAAAGAATTCATCCCTTTATTCTGCCTATAAACTCGTTCGTCGAGCACATCTTGAAAGGCTGTGTTACATATATAGTCGTTAAGATAATCAGGCCTACGAGTCTCTCTTTGTGATCGACGGAGCCCGTCATCATTGGTTTGATCATGTTCTGGAATATAGGTGTGTTCCAGGACTGTTTCGTGTGCAAGAGGGGGAGAAGAGGGGGTATTGTCATTTGTCACGGAGTGGACCACACCATGGGGTTCATCGACATTCGTTGTAAAGTGAACCACTCCACGAGGGTCATCGTCAGAGACCCAAGATGGTGGTATGCTAGGTTGTTCCCCTGAACAAGTTACATATTCTCCCACTCCATTAGCAAAAGGAAAAACATCTATATGGAATTTAACATCTCGACACACGTCAATTTTCTTTGTTACCAAACTCAAGACTTTGTGCCCTTTCTTGCGGGGTTCCTCTCCCAGATATACACAAGCTTCGGCCCGGGGATTGAATTTCCCTCCCTTTTCTCCAACTATGGTCTTGTAACACAGACATCCAAAAGGTTTAATGTCATCATATGTCGGTTGTGTTTCATAAAACCGCTCATATGGTGTTTTTCCCAACAGGGCCTTAGTAGGTAATCTGTTAATTAGGTAAACCGCATGAAGAATACATTCACCCCAATATTCTGTGGGAACCTGAGACTGAAAAAATACCGCTCTAGCCGTTTCAAGTAGGTACTTGTGCTTACGTTCTACAACGGCGTTTTGTTGCGGGGTATATGCACAAGTGGTTTGGTGGAGTATACCATTTTGTGCGAGAAACCTTTTGCCTAAGTTAGAACTGCCTAATTCTTTGGCATTATCACTCCTGAAAATTTTGATTTTCGCATCAAATTGTCTCTCCACCATTCGAACAAAATCCACTATTGCATCCCAGGCATCCCCTTTATGTTTTAGTAATTGAACCCATGTAATCCTTGTATAGTCATCAACTAGACAAAGAAAGTACCTATATCCATTGTATGTGGTTACGTTAAACGGCCCCCATACATCTAAATGCACTATGTCGAAAGGTTTATTGGTTTTAATTTCGGATTTACCAAAGGGTAATCTTTGACCTCGTGACTTATAACATATATCGCATGCAAATTTTGGAGAAAAATCAACTTGTTTTATCAACTTCATTTGAACGAGTTTCTGATATGGCACATGCCCCAACCTAATATGTAGTTCTTTCGCATTTCTAGTAACAAAATTAGCAAATCCTAAAGTACTGCTCATGCTCAGGTTTCCTTGACGTCTTTGCTGATGGGAAAACCATTGATTCATCCTTCCTTGATCCAGAATGTAGAGACCATTCTGTTCGAGCCCAATCACTTCAGTCTCCTTTGTAATAGGGTCCTGGATCAGACAAGTTTCCATGCCAAAGGTTAGAGGTTGTTGTTCCTGTTCGACCATTCTCTTCACAGAGATCAAATTGAACATAAAATCTGGAATAAATAGCACTCCTTTTAACCAGAACCGTTCTCCCAATCTTACATCTCCTACCATAGAAACTTGTTGAGGCCTTCCATCCGGCAAAATCACAGATCTTTTACATTTCAAAGTTTTCCAGTTTTCAAATAAATCCCGGGCACCAGACATATGGTCCGTAGCACCAGTATCAAGGATCCATTTCCCAGTTAAACCTCCAGTATCATGCAGAATTTTACTCATCAGGCATAGTTTGCTTGCTGTAAAATTTAAACGATTACCTGAAAAGTGGCAATAGCTAGGATCTCCTCCCTTCGACTCTTGATCGCTGGCACGGATGATGCTAGCAATCTGCTGTATTTCTTCTCGAGTAAACCCCTTCACCGTCTTACTACCTTCGCTTGAATTTTCTCCACAAGCTAAAACCGCCACCCTTTTTCCTGCGTGCTAGTACTTTCTCCCTCCCATGGAGATGAAAGCAGTCATCGGCAGTATGCCCAGTCTTCTGGCAGTAAGTGCACTTCTGTCTAGCATAACATTCTTCAAAAACATGCCCGTTCTTTTTGCAAAAGGTGCAGCTCTTTTTCTTTCTTTCTCCAGTATTCTTCTCAGGACCGCCTTTCCTGGTTGAATTCGAGCCACCAGCAGCAGTAAAGAAAGAGGCGTCAGATTCCGATTTCTTCTGGGCTTCCGCAAGGAACGACATGGAGCTGCTTTTCTCTCCTTCCGTGTTAGCGCCTTGCTGTTGTTCTTCATGTATCACCAGGGCAAAAGCACGCTCAAGTGAGGGCGTTTCTTTCATTGCCAGTATTTGGCCACGCACGTGAACGAATTTCCTGTCAAGACCCATTAGGAAATGGATTAGACGGTCTTCTGCAATCTGCTTGCACAGAAGATCTCTCGCTTCTCCGGAACATGTAGGAAAGGGACGGGCCAAGTCCAATTGTCCCCAGATGCTCTTCAATTTCCCGAAATACACCGTCACCGTATCTCCCTTGCTTCAGTTCGCTTAGGGTTTGCTTGAGGTTATGAATTGTAGCAAGGTTGGTCTGATCGTACCTTTCGCAGAGGCAATCCCAAATTTCCTTGGGATCTTCTGTGAACATGACGGTTTGGGCTATGTTTGGTTCCAGGGCTGTGGTAATCCAGGAGCGAACCAGGGAACTCGCACGAGTCCAGGCCGCCTGTCGAAGGAGATCTCCAGATCCTGGGTTTTTGACGGAGCCATCTATGAAACCTTGTTTGTTTTTAGCCTTCAATGCTGTGACCATCGACCATCTCCAGGTTGTGAATCCCGTCCCGTCAAATTTTGGAGCGAGTTGCAAGCCGGGCTGTTCGGAGACATGGACGTACAGAGGGTCACCGGTATCTATGGTGTTTGCCGGCGCCACCGTATCTATGGTGTTTGCCCCGCGCGTGGCCTTTTCTCCCTCTTTTTCCGATGGGTTTTCGTTATCCATCGCCAATTAAAGAGAGTCCTGCTCTGATGCCATAACAGATTTAAACGGAAGCGGAAAGAAAGAGGAGGAGAAAGGTTTGAAGCGGAAGCAAGTCGAGAAGGAAGAAGATGATTTTATTTCATTGTGCTTAGAACTTTTCTATTACAGAGGAGATGATATGCTTAGAAGAGGAGATGATGTGTATTGAAGCCTAACCCACGTAGTGTATATATATACAAGTAAACTACCAAAATTGTGTTAATCTAATTCAAACTAATTCAAACTAATTCAAACCAATTCAAACTTCCTATTTCAGAATTGGCAATACAATCGTTTCATTAACTAATGGACTAATGGTTATTTCCATATGGGTGACTTATTACTCCAACAACGCTTCATGCTCCAGGGACGCATTGACTACCGCCACAAATGCTATGACCAGTGGTGGCTTCGGCAACATTCACATAAGCAAGTTTATCTTTTCAAGTCCACCACCTGAGAAACACCTTCAAGCTCCCCAAATGACGGTCAACCGTGCCCCAAGGCAGCCGGTTTTCTCGGATTTGCCAAACAAACGACAGAGTGTCGCACGAGATTGGCCTTTCATCTTCCAAGAGCACATTATGCTAAATGATATTATAATAAAGACTATACCCCCATATCTCCACTACTCTCGGTAGTATACTCCACCACTGTTTTATTCCAGATATTATATCACCCCCTCCCCACACTTTTGTCGAGAGAAATCCTATGCACATCGCTCGACTCAGCCCAGGCACATACTCGGGGAATAATGATATAAATAATGAAATAAATAGCATTTCATTAATAGTGGCCTCTTCTCAGAAGGAGATGCGTACCCCATACCCACCCATGGAAGCGGCTCAGGTGCCATCGCAAAAATCGATGTCCCGGTGACATTGCTAATTTTGGCCGTCAGATCACGTGATGACGTCACCAAAAATCAGCAAAAATCATCATACGGTCCAAAAACATGTGGACGTTTTCAGGGGTATGACGGTAAAATCGTTCATATATTCATACTTAACACTCACGTGCTTCTGAATGCCCGCCCAAACCCGCCCACGTCCAAGCCCATCCCATTGCTACCCCCTACCCGCCCTCCACTGCCCGCCCGTCCACCCCCATCGACCCAACCACCCACCCCCCGAGAACATTAATGGTGCCCCCAACTTTTGATTTTTCACTTCTCCATCTTTTCCTCTTTTCATTTTTCACCGGTTTGTCGTCTCTTTCTTTCTCTCACCGTTGTTTCCCGAACCCGGTTACTTATGTCCCGTTGTGTTGTCTGTCTTATTCAACGAAATTCCACCTAGTTGTCGTAGTTTGTCTCTCAGTTACTCTTTTAAATCTTCACTCGTCAGTCTGTGGCGGCCGTTGCATTTTCGCATTCAGAGCAGGTATCACTAATCAGGTATGTACAACACTTTATTTCTTATTTCCTGATCTTGAATTTGCACTTTGTTTTTTTCCCTGACTGAACCATCTAGAACCTGTAGTAGCAGTTGATTGAGTACTGTATGCTTCCCCGGCCCTTGAATTTGCAATTGTTACCCTCCTGTCTATTATGTTTCTTCGGGCAAATATGAATACTACATATCCTTATTGATTTCGCTGCTTGCTGAAATACGTTCAGCATTCCTTCTAGTGCGTTTCGCATTTAACACCATATATATGGCCGTGGATAATTGACTATACATCCTAAGTGTTTGATTGTTTATCTATTGTTCATCTACTGGTAGTCTGGTGTGTGATTTCAATTTTTGCTTTAAGGTTGATGCGTTGTACTGTATAATCAAACCATTCAGGTTCACTTAATTAAATGGGTCGTAGTTTTACATCCAAAGCTGTCGGGGATAGAGAGGAGGAGCCGACTAAGGCAGTGCATCATCATGGCCCTGTACAGGAGGAAGTTAGTTTGCACCGTAAAAGAAAACATGAGGGTGCTCATGTCCCCGCTTACAGCTTCCAGAACAGATGCTCACCAAAGAAGTTTGTTGATATGTTAGACGATGCATTCCGTGGATCAATACCTTCCGCTGTGAGGGAAATTCTACGTCAGATTGGTTTTATTGGGTTGACGAAGGTCAATCTAACACGATTGGACCGGAGAGTGTTCTACCTCTATATGATAAGAAATCAAGGTCGTTCCGTTTGGGTGACGGAAAGGTGCTGACCGTGGGACCTGATGATGTGAAAAGGGTGTACGGTTTACCCTCTGGTAGTATGCCAGTCAGGTTGGTTGGTAGTACTAGTAGATCCAAACAACTTGCTAAAGAGCTAGGTCTGCATGTCACCAGCGCTTTATTTGCCAAAGGCAGGGATTTGGTATATAATATGGGTCGTGAACGGGACCCTGAAAACATTGCTAGGATGTTTGTGCTTTATGCCTTGGGCATTCTTCTGTGCCCTGTGTCTGCTAGTCAGGTTAACATTAATTACGCAGAGTTCATGTATGACCTTGATCACATCACAAACTACGACTGGTGTAAGCACGTGTCCGATGTGTTACACAGTTGTCTGGAAAAATTCGTCGACAAATATGTCGGTTCCAATGATGCAAGCCCTTTGATCAGAGGGGATATCCACTTTCTGTTCGTAAGTTACAGTCGTTCAAAATAAGTTATTAATTATTTTTAGGGAAATTTCACCAAATACCACTGAGTTTTTGCTTAATTCACGATATACCACTGTGTAATCACACAGGATAACACTAAGTTTTTACTTATTTCATCAGATAACACTCTGTCTCATATTTTGTTAAATGTTCCATCAATATTCTAGGAAAATAACTAAACTACCCCTGTTATTAATTAACAACTTGAAAGTAATATGTCATTCTGATAAATTTCATTAGACACCACTTTTATTTAACTATTTATATGGGTACTTTAGTCTTTTTCTAGGGATATTAATGGAACATTTAACAAAATATGAGACAGAGTGTTATCTGGTGAAATAAGTAAAAACTTAGTGTTATCGTGTGTAATTTTAAAAACACAGTGGTATATCGTGAATTAGGCAAAAACTTAGTGGTATTTGGTGAAATTTCCCTTATTTTTATACCTGCTCTTATACCGTTGTATTACCCCCAGATTCATTTTCTAGACTGCCTTATGGTTGAAGATGAAATCTCATGTAATATTGTCCCTTCCTGCGGCCGTTGGACGAAAGAAGCAGTAGCAGAGAAGTTACGAGGTTTGAAAACAACTGCTGAAATATGCACTGTCGGGTCATATACCCTTCCACTAGTCATGGCCATCCATTTTCACTGAAGCCTAAAACTGGCGGCACCACCGAAACTCAGTATACCGGTCATGAGCTTTCTGACGATGAAATGCTTGCTATGACTGCATCAGAGGTGAAAAAAATTCTGCCATTGGGTGTTGTACGAGTTTTAGTGGATACCCTTATATTTAATAATGGTAATACGCAGGCAGCTGCAGCACATCATGAATGTATGGCCCAAATCGCCGTATTGACCCGAAGGGCGATGATACTGAATAACCACATACTCAAGCTCAATCGTGCAAGTGATGATGTTAGCGCTGAGGGAGAGGCTGTTCCTGCGGCAGCTACTGGATCACCAGGTGTAGGTAAGAGGAAGGCATGTGATAACGGGAGCACCATGCAGAAACATGAAAGCACCAAGAGGACTAAGACAGGGCAGGTATTATTTTATGACCCTTCTATAATTAATGTTGACAAACTATGTACTCCGTCATCGCATAGGCTAGAATGAAAATGCAGACGTTTTATATTGTTTTTGGCAACGTGGGTGCTGGTGTTTGACTATTAGTAATACCACCGAGAGAGTTTCTGTTCAACGGCTATGATGATGACAGCGGAAACACTGTCTATGGGTCTTTTCTGAGGATACGTGCTGATATTGATCTGGTAATATTTTTTGTGTTGTCAAGAGTCAATCGAGGGTGTTTAGATGTTTCTAGGACTGATCATCCAGCATGCGGTTTAAAATTGCAGAACGTACGTAGCGGTGGAGACGGATGCTGGAGGTAAAGCAGAAACAATATGCCAAGAGGGGGAGCATGATGATATATTGCAGGAAGTGAATGGTGCGGATTGCATGGAGGATGGAGATGTTGAAACGTACGGGCATGAGCGAGTTGGCCAGAAAGGGGAGGAGGCGGATGGCAGAGGGAAGGCGGAATGTGTGGCGGAGGAGGTGGATCGCAATGGCAAGGAAGAAGACATACCCCCAGCGAAGGGTACAGAAGATGTGACAATGCATGAGGGCGTGGACGTGGATCTGGTAGCGGGGGAGGACTTAGCGGAGGAGGTGGATGGCATCACCGAGGCAGAAGGTATACCCCTAATGGCGGACGGCCATGTTGGTCATGAAGCCAAAGTGGCCGATGGTATAGAGGGCTTAGAAGATATGACAACGCATGAGGGCGTGGATGTGGGTCTGGTACATCACGAGGAGGTAGTGGAGGAGGCGGATGGCAAAGGGAAGGCAGAAGATATACCAATAATGGCGGGGGGCGATGTCGGTCAGGAACCCAAAGGTGCGGATGGCATAGAGGGTACGGTTGATTTAAGAATGAATGGGGGTGCCGGTGGCTGTCAGGTAGCGACGGCGGCGGATGGTGATGGTGTAGGGAAGGCAGACGAACCACACCAAGAGGAAGACGAGCGTGTTGTCGATATAAATGAACCGGCCGGAGGTCAGAAGGATCAGCAGTCGGAGACTTTGGTGTCATCGTATACCCTAGATCTGACAACCAGAGGTAAACTAATCAATCTGACTAACGGTTCTCCAGGGAAAAGTGAAAAGGGTGACACTCCCTGTCCGATGCTGCCTAGGCAAGTGAAAAAAGGATGCCATGTCCGCTCGCCGTATGTCTCTACCACCACTAAGCGTACAGCGATGAAGTTGAGTGAGCTGCAGTATAAAATTGTCAAGTACGTGAGGGGAGCTGTCACTGACGACCCGGCGTAAGCTGCCACACTCAATAACATCAAGTTCTAATAGCATTGTTCGATTAATATCTTACTGATGAATTTTATACAATCATGTTTCGCAGGAATATGTGTGTATTTCGGGATGGTATCACTGAACTGTCACAGGCTGACATCTTGACGTTGAATGATGACTCTTGGGTAAACTCAAACGTTGTCAACACCTTTGTGTACTACGTCAACCGTATTGTGTCTTCGAACAATTTGATCGAGTGCCTATTCTTGCCTGTGTACATGGTAAGTGTCACGAATATTTTTGGGCAAGCAGCTTGACAGCTGTGGCATGCCTTGTCGTTGGCCTTGTCTAGATGCATGTGATGGAAAATTAAATTGGTATGCCTTGTGCAAGTGCCATGGACATGGCCCAACCCTTTGGGGTTGGCCTGAGGGTTGGGCCTTGGGGCGTGTTGCCGAGGGCACACGACCCTTGTTGTGCGCAGCCGATGCCGCGCGAACCTTGTCTGTGCCTTGTGAGCACAACTGTGGTGTCGCAGGCACCCAGACTTTGTCCGGGGCACCCCGTGCCTGATGCCGCAGGAACCCTGGGCACTGCCGCAGGAACCCTGGGCACTGCCGCAGGCACCCTGGGCACTGCCGCAGGAACCCTGGGCACTGCCGCAGGAACCCTGGGCACTGCCGCAGGAACCCTGGGCACTGCCGCAGGCACCCTGGGCACTGCCGCAGGAACCCTGGGCACTGCCGCAGGCACCCTGGGCACTGCCGCAGGCACCCTGGGCACTGCCGCAGGCACCGTGATGCAGCCGATATGAAGTTGGCTCAAAACGTGTGGGACTTTGACAACTTTGCTGAGGACCCAAGAAGACCAAAGGTCACCCTTGATTAATAAGAGATATTGGCAAAGTTTCGTGGCAATAGGAGCTTGCATCTGATTTTAGTGAATTTTTTAAGTATTTCTAGACTATGCCTGGTTTTGGCTGCAAAGGGGCATGTCTGGGTCTGGTCTGGCCTGAAAGGTACATTAACCTCTTTAGGGGGCTGGTTAGTTTCTGCCTGGCCTGTCCCCCAGGCAGCCTACACGGCTGTGTCCCGGCTGGGCACCTAAGTGCCCGAGGGCCTCAAAGGCTATGTTATACCCATGAATGGGGGATGTCGGGACGCTGGGAGCCTGGGACTCCTTGGCGGTGTTGGGCCCATGCAGTCCTCACCGGTGGCTTGGTGAACTAGCCGTGAGTCCCCCCGGGGTGCCTGGAGAGCACCCGCTAGTCACAAGAGTGCCTAGAACATGTCTTTAGACATGTCCCACTATCTCTAGCTCGCGTACCAGCGTGCGCTTGTCGTATGACTGGTTCCGCACATGGGCAAGTGCGGGAGTGCGAGGGGCGACGCACTAAGTTGGGACTTGTGTCCGGCGTGGCCGAGATGGTCCGGGTGGTGGTGAGTGCACAGCGTTGCCCACGCTAGTGCGTCCCTACCGAAGGTGCTTGGCACTGGGGTTGCTCCACTAGGGAAGGTGTTCATTCAGTGGAGTGCTCCGCACATCCATGCCTTTGGGCAAAGGGATGTGAGGATGAGGGAACTCACCGTGGGGTGGTTCAAGACCACCCTTAGTCATGCTTGTGGCACAAGGGTGGTTCGGTTAGGCTGGTCGGGCCCCGACCCGACGCCGGTCGTGAGTGTTGCTTGTTTGGTTGCCTAGATGTTGTCCCTTGTCGATTGATGCGTGTGCTTGCGTGTGAAATGTGTGCTATGCATACCGCTGGACCTGGCTTCCAAGCCAAAAAATTTATTCTGGAAAAAAACTCATGCCAGTAAGCCACGATCTGTGTACTACAGCTCATCCGCAGATTACTGTTGTGTTCCATAATGCTGGATTATCATTTAACCATTGTCTTCGTTCCAGTCACAGGCATCTGTCCAAAAAGACTCATCGTGTGATGATAAACATTTTTTAAAACAATTTGACAGCTTCACCAGATGTATTGGAATTGGCAGCGTCAACGCAATAAGAAAGTGTAAATATGTAAGTTAAAGGCCTTAAGACCCCTTCAGTCTTTATGTGTGATCCTGAAGTGGGCGATTGACTACTGCATGCCTTTCGTGCTGCAATGTTTTTCAACGTACAGTTTGTATTTCCGGCGCTGTACGATGCGCACTATGTACTTGTTGTTGTGAACATGGTTCATAGACGTCACCAGTGGTTGGACACCTTAGGCAACGCACAAAGACGATTCAACAACGTCAAGAGACATGCCATGGTCTTGGTAATATTGTCTGCCGATTATGTATCAGTTACTATTATCACGTGTGTACTCCCTGAACTTATATCTTTACTCATACCCTGAAGGCTTCCATTGTCTCACGTACATTGCAGATTAAGAATGTATTGTGCTGGCTCATACATCATCAAATAGTCGATAGTTCGGTGACAGAGTGGAAGTGGGATATAACCACGTTGTTCGAACAGAACGATGGTGTGAGCTGCGGTGTCCACTGCATGAGGCTCATGGAGAATTACCTATCCTTGTTTACCAAACGTATGGTACCTGACAGATCACATTGGTCTGGTTGGACACGTAAGGATGCTCTTTCTTACTCATCGAGAAGAATCGCTGCTGTTCTATACCCTCAGAAATCACAAGTTGAAGCCACATAACTTGTTGAAGGATCACATAGTTGAAGCATCGTCGACAGCGACCGAGGCAGAAGATAAAAAAAGGCGAAGAACTCGAAGAGAAGGAATAGACGTTCGAATAGGGTAACGGGCAAGTAGGGCGGAGGTTTTTTAGTTTCGTGCATGAGTCTCGGCTATATTTGTATGTAAGTAGAGAGTGTTGTAGTTGTTAGCATTATGTATTACTACCCATATATGATTTGTACCGATTGAACACATCTCTGTCTCTCTGTCCGTATGTGTCTTGCTTAGTCTGCTCATTTTAGACATAAGTCACATTTTTTCTCACAACGACCGTTGTCCAATGCGTTTAACGAGAAGTCAGGGTGTGCTGATAAATAATCGGCATATGTCTAAAACCACAGTAGTCTTGAGTTTCGTGTATTAGTCGTTCAGGCCCTTCAGGGTCCTGCTGAGTCCCGGAAACCATAAATCTGTGCTTACCTGCTTATTGACTTGCAATGACTGGATGATGTGAATTTCATTTACTCTGAACCGATTGTTTACATGCGCAGCGTGACCAATTTAATATGCTTAAACAAAAGCAGTATTAATCAGATTTTAGTACATATTGGCCACGCAGACAGCACTTGTCCATCCATTTACCATGTCCGGAACGTTATGCAATAGAATACTATTTGTTCTTCTGATTTGGTTGCTGACAAACAAACCCCTCTGTTGAAAACAACACACATCGAGGTAATTCTGGGTTATGTGCTATGACGCCCCTCTCATTTACGTGTTTATTGTCTTTTGGTACGGAGTAGGGGTTGGTAATACGCAGCGACCGCCATTTGATTGTATAGCAACGTCGATTCATCAAACGGCGGTTACAAACCTACCCTAGATATGTGCACGTAACAGAGCGCTTCGAAAATGCAGATAATGTTGTTTGTGTACAACTACTACTACCGCTCCTGAACGCGTTCTGCTGTCTGTAAGTCGGTCACAGTAAGTCTTTTTAAAGTCAAGCAAAAAACAATCAGGCGCGGGAGACTTTTTTTTTTTTGAGAAATGGTAGGCGCGGGAGACTTTAAAAACGCTTACAACGTGCAATCGTACTTTATATTCATTTTATAAAAGACGTTTCTCTACAACCGTTATTTATAGACTAAAACGACGTTTCCCTGTAGTCGTCAAATTCTCGTCCGATATAACGATTCTTTATAAAGCGTCCCGTAACGGAGAAATAAATCGTATTTTATCTCTCTCACTCTCTGTTTCCACATCATCATTGGGTTAACGTGAGAAGTCACGTTTAATGAAGTTGTTATAATGTGTCAATGTAGGATTCCGGACCTAATTCACATGGACGATTTTAAACGAATATATATTTAAAAAAACACATAAGTAGAAGATTAGTGTCCATGAAACACTTGGTTTAGAAAGTTAATTACGGTTAGTTTGAAACATTGGTCCTGGATTCAAAACCTACCCCACTTATCAATAGAAAAACCTCCAACGGTATCAGAATGAGGATGGTGATTGAGGCGACGATGGAGTTAATTAGTTTAACATGTCTTGCCTTCTTCCATTGAAGGAGCACTACTACATAATTGTTATATTCCCACACTTTTAAGTTCAAATTTTATACACAAATAATATGTTGAAAATGAATTGCTTCAGTTATAAGTGTCTTCATAATAGATGTACAGATATTAGAGATCTTTATATTTTATATATACATATCTGTACCTACATTTAGCAATAGCATTAACTATTATTATACAGTCCTACATAAACACGTGTAACTAAATAGAGTGGTTATATTAAAAAATTACTACACTTTATCAAGTGTGATTAAAAAATGTAATTGTCTATACTTTTTGTAGTAGTGGAATCTAAATCAGCTTTAGATGGATCGTCGACAGTGGTGGAACTGGTTGCTACTAGGCGCTTAGTCTCCTGGTTGGTTGGCATAACTGGTGATGTTTTGCTGTTCTTACAACTTCCCCCGAATATGCAACCATGACGATCTGGATTTTTATCAGAAGAGCTCACTGGTTTAAGACGATAGTGTGGTACCTTTGTAGCAAAGGAACCGCCTGACTGTTTATTGTTGCAAGTAGTGGGTTCACGACTATTGGTTTTACTGATGGAACTAAGCAGCTTTGTGTAGAATATGGGAGAAGAAGAAACACCCCTAGTTGCAGGGGCATAGTCACGGTTCTATCGAGTCCCTTTTTTTTCTTTCAGAGCCTTATGTATTACTAACCAGGATCAAAGTTCAAG
Source organism: Limonium bicolor (assembly GCA_023374045.1). Taxonomy (NCBI): domain Eukaryota; kingdom Viridiplantae; phylum Streptophyta; class Magnoliopsida; order Caryophyllales; family Plumbaginaceae; genus Limonium; species Limonium bicolor. The sequence goes on along the minus strand of CM041777.1, from coordinate 252,332,035 downwards.
TACATCCACTTGCCTGGAATACCAAAAGCCAAAAACAGTCCGTCGTCCAGCAAGAAGATGTGCACTCTTACCCAGGCACATAATAAACGAAAAACACTATCCGAACATTCACCCAAACAAATATCCAAAATTCAGATTGTTTCGTCATCTAACCTTCTCCTTAATTACCGGTCGTAACAAACCGAACCAAGCCAACAGTATGCGGAATACAATAACTTAGGTACTGTGCCTGCGCCTGGCTAATATTATTAATTTCTTAACAATACAAGGTGAGGGACAGGGTGACATACATTCACATTTCAGGAGGTCAACTGCTGGCATGATGCCATGATTGATATTGCCACATTGGAGTATATCGCATTTTCGGATTTAACATGCATCAACTAAGTGTTGTCATTCGTAGACCAAAAGTGGAGATCCATCATGAAAAACTAAATTAAACCGTAGTTAAGTAGGATAACGTTCCATTCCAGTAGTTGATTCAGATTATCGAGCGGTACTAGCCTACTATGGACAAAACACAAAACACAAACACAATACACAAAAGTGATGTCAATAGGATGACCACCCGCTAGGAAGCGTGCATTACATCAATGGAAATTTCGGACAGGGTTTCCACTTAATTATCAAAAAAAAAACATACAGCGATACCCGGAGGGTGGCGTCACCTTACTATTGTGAATCGTTAGATGATACGGGGGTTTCGCTCGGCCCGACATTAAATTTGTGGAGGAGTGCCAGCACAGCATGTACCATTTCTTGCGTTGCAGAAATGTGATCCAAGTGATGCTGGTTCATCTTGGACATCTCGGCCACCACGACTTTAGTCTGCTCCATTACTTGCAACACCAAGGAGCTTACCTCTTGTGAGGCTTTTGCAACCATTACGAGATTACTCACCATCTGACAAAGCTCCTCATAACCAAGGTCCTGGTCTATGCTCGTGGGGGTGCCTGGCTGCGCGCTTTTAGCACCTCGATTTGTGGTTGGTTGCATCTGTAATTTAAAAGTTGTAACCCTAGTCATTAGTGTTCACAAGTCACAACTTGAGGATTACTTCATACCATGGCGCTTATGCGCTAGTAAAAAATTGTTGGAATACACATATATTGTATATAGTATACATAGTTATCATATTAGATAACTTTGCCGTTAGTTGTTCACTCTGTTGTAAGTAGTATAAATACCTTTTGTAGCAGATAATATACTGTGCGAGGAAGAGTAAATAGATAACTATCTTCTCTGTAAGACTACTGTAGAGAGAAAGCCAAGCGTACTATCTTCCCAAAGATTGAAGACAGATCTCAGAAGTTTCTCTTTATCTCTACCTTTCGAAAAAAAAACAAGTAGCAAACCGGCGCTAACACTAAAACTAGGGTAGACCCAAAGAGTTCGACCATCCTTTCCGGAAACAAGACACAATCGTCGAGCTTGAGGTGAAGTCCCAGTTTGTGCACCTGTTTCCGTCTATCGCGAAAAATGGTCAAAAAGCACAATTTGAATATCGTTTTACATATAGGTATACTTCAACTGTAGCGATATAATTCCAACCTGAACCTGATCTGAACGGCTGTATATGGTTGCGGGAACAAGAATAAATAACTAACACAGACGGAGAATGAAATAAGAAATCGAAAAATTCAGAGCAGAAGTGAGACGGTACATTCAGCGTGAGGAAGGAGGCAACGCCTGTGGGCTGACAACCATAGCCTCGCACGACAATGGCAGTGGAGTCGTAGGATGGAAGATGGAAATAAGAAAGGGTTATGAGAACCCTAGCTGGCCTGGTCCCCATAATAATAAATAGGGGGGGGGGGTGTCGGGTCGGGTTTTAAGTAATGATATAATTGCTACATAATCAGCTTTTAAGTAACGTTATAACTTTCAATGACAAATAAAAGTCGTTACAATAATTAAATTGATCTTTGGTTACACCATCTCGTGTATCAACATGTCTTTTATCATTATCATAAACTAGATTAGTAACGATTTTTATTTTCAGTGTGTCCAAGTAAACATGTTCATATAGTTCATAAACTTGATCTCCTGAATTATATAATTAATATATTTGTGTAATTATTGATACCATGACATTAGATGTCTATACATAATGCTCTATATTCAAATACCTCACTTTATATCTTCATACAACTCTATACTTTGTTAAAAGACTACCCAATCATATCATGTAATTCACCTCACGCAATATATTCCTATTAATCTATATGAATTATAAAATTCAATTCAAGATTAATGAACTACTTAGGACCTAATCCCTATTTATCAATTTCTTTATTCGGAGTTTTTTTTTATATACATTCACATAGTTTGTTACTGTATGTTACAATTGACCTTGTTGTATTATTAAACTTTAAGCTCTTATTTAACTTATCTGCTAGTCAACTTAATCCACTTTGGTCAACCGGGTTGACATGGACAATAGGGTTGACTTGGTAAATGTATCCAATTCAACATGTCCGCATAATTTATAAAGTAATCTTTTGATGATGTAGAAATTCAGTGTTTAAGGTTTATGCATTTTAAGGGCCTAAGAGCCATGCATTTTAAGGGCCTAAGTGCCAAGCAATTTAAATTATGCACTATATTGTGATGTGGTGTAAATTGGGTGAAGTTTTGTGTGTGAGAGTACTCTTGATGGATTTAGGTGTTCTTGTATGCTTAATGGTGAAAACAATGTGTATTGGCTTAGCAATGTTCTAGGAGAACCCATGTCAAAATTTAGGTAATGTACAATAAAGTCCCGGACCACCCCATTAAAATAGGCCGGGAGTTGAGTTAGGTATTGGTCCGGGACTTAAGATGAGGACCAAGTCCCGGACCACTTTAAACAGTTAGTTTAAGGTTAGATAATGATGTCTAATGATGGGGATGAGTTAGTAATGATGTTATAAAGTTATATAAGACATGTTAGGAGTGTTATAATGACATTTTAAAAAGTGAGAAGTTAAAACAAAATGTGGAAATGAAATAACTAGATATGTGAAGTAGTACATTAACAATGGACTAGTGCGTTAAATTAACCGACGTTACTAAATGTGTATAGGATTATCCAAAGGTGGAAACCAGTCGAAGCAAGGACCAAGGTATGGTTTTCCTGCAGTCTGTTGCCTACCGGTTTACACCGGCTTGTGTGTTGTTCGTTTTTCTGTGTGTTTATGACCTTGTAAGACTTAAGTCATGTAATGAGTTTACAGTTGTTTATATTATTGTGTTGTTAAGATGTGACTCGTTTCCTTGGGTGTGTCTAATTTGACCTAAACACTTGTGTGCATTCATTGTTCGAGTTTCAATAATGGGGCTTCTAACAAGTGCTAACCGGGGAGGTGAGGAATCCGGTTGTCCGGTCGCGCGTAGGTGTAAGAGTAGATATCTGTATCAGATTCGACTCTTTCAGTGTTAAGGTTGTTCTCCTTCTTGGCGACCAATCTCCCATTAGCTTACTCCAACGCTTACCTATTCGGACTTATGATCGGTTTAGGGGGAACATGTGTTTGTGTGGTGTGTTCGGGTCACAATATCCGATCCATCTGTGAGTTAAGTTACTCGTTCAATTGACAGAACGGTAATGAGTTTATGTAAAGAGCTTAACATGAGTATGGCAACATTCTCTAGGCTCCCTTGTGATATGACTATGTCGGGATGGTTACTAAAGTGAACCATTCTTGTGATGTTATGTGTGATGTGTGCTATGCAATATTACTTGCTATGCTATATATGTTGTTGTTTAAGAATCAATGCCATGTTATCATGACAATTCGTTGCGCGTATCCCGGTAGCCGATGGGCTGCGCGTTAACCATACCAGCGAAGGTTGCTGACCCCCTCGGGGGCTCCATTTTTATTTACAGGATGAGGATTGAAGAAGCGGAGTGGCTGTAGATCTAGGTTATGTTATACTTTTGGTTATTTTGGATGTTGAGCCCGGGATGCGCCTGTGCTCCCGTGGCGTGGTTCTTGACACCGTTATATTTTGACAGTGGCGGTAGTTAACAGTTTACAATGGAAGCTTATGGTTACAGTTTACAGTGTTGGAATGTAATCAAATACTCGGTATCGTATATGATGTATTTATGGATTTAGTTCTATGCTCGGGAGTCTGATCATCAGACCGGTACACTTGTATTTATTCTGCCTTGTTAACCACGTGGGTGGTTGACGGCGTTGTAGCACCGAATCGTTTAGTTATTGTTTAGGATCTAATCCTTATAACCCATTTCCTTGTTAATAGGTTTTTATTTTATATATATATCCACATAGTTTGTTACTATGTTACAATTGACCTTAGTATTACTAAACATAAAACTCTCACTTAATCTATGGGCTGGTCAACTTGATCGTCTTTGCCAACTAGGTTGACATTGGTCAATGTATCCAATCATATTATATAATTCACCTAATGCCATATATTCCTATTAATCTATTTGAATTATAAAATTCTATATAGTGGGGGGTCTAATCCTTACAGCCAATTTCTTTATTCACAGGTTTTTTATATATACATCCACATAGTTTGTTGCTATATGTTACAATTGACCTTGTAGTGTAATTAATGCGCTGTTCAACTTGACCCTCTTTGAAAAACCAGGTTGACATGGTCATTAGGGCTGACTTGGTCAATGTATCCAAGTCACCGTGTTCATATAATTCATAATATAATCCTTTGAATTGTATAATTTATATATTTTGTACAATTCTATATATCATCACCATATGAGATGTTTGTACCTAATGTTTTATAATCAAATACCCCGCACTTTATATCTTCACCAGTGGCGGAGCTACGGCTCTTGTTAGGTGGGCCTGGCCCCCCAACATTGGAGAAATTGAATAAATTAGTAGTAGATTAGTTTGTCACAATGAACATATTTAATCTTATTGTTTTGTCTTTTTTTTCAGTTTATAGTTCATAAATATATTCATTATAATTGTCAATGTTAACAAATTAAGATAGAGTAAATTTACTTGTCGAAATATTATTATCATACTGCTGAAAATTTAGTAGTATTCTCTTTTATTAATTGTTTTGTTTCACAATTAAGACTATGATAGATACAAGTAAACTTTTCTCTTCAAACTCTAATTTTGTACATTAATTTTTTTAATTGCAACACAGTTAACATTATTCATAAGACAACATGTCATAATAGAATATGATAGATAAAATGACATCTTCATAAGGTATGAATGTAAAAGCTCTTTTTAATTGTGAAAGGAGAGTTGGTAAGATAAAAGATTGTTTAAAGAGAAATAGCTCACACACCTTAAGCTGGTAACACGACGTCGTTAACTGTCATTTAGATTACCCGAAAATCAAAAAATGTGGGAAATGTTTGGCGTCAGGTCAAAACGCCGTCGTTCACCATCATTGCGCGGGACTTTAGATGACGGTTATTAGTAAAACCGCAATCTAAAGTCTAACGAATTTTAAAAAATAGCGCGAAAATTATTTGGGCTAATGCTAGGTTTCGAACTCAAGATCGATGGCGTTAACTCAAGTTCGAAACCCAGCATTAGCCCAAATAATTTTCCCGCTATTTTTTTAAAATCGTTAGACTTTAGATTACGGTTTTACTAATAACCGTCATCTAAAGTCCCACTAACTCAAGTTCGAAACCGAGCATTATCCCAACTAATTCGCGCTATTTTTTTAAATTCGTTAGACTTAGATTACGGTTTTACTAATAACCGTCATCTAAAGTCCCGCGGAATGATAGTGAACGACGGCGTCTTACCAGCTTATTTTAGATTACCCAATCATATTATACAATTCACCTTACGCCATATCCATATTAATCTATACGAATTATAACACTATTTAATAATGGTTATCCCCATATTAAAATCAAGAAATGTCATACTGTATCGTATATTAATCTTGATTAAAATCCCAACTGTATCTTATATCTCATCTTCTCTAAAATATTCACATGCATAATTTCATGTGAATTATAATCTCTCTTATCGTACACTTATTTCCACCCTATATAATTCCATTTAGACTCTATATTATTGTAAGATTTATGATATTCCCCACCATATACTAAAATACATTCTTATCTTTCTATATTCTCGCATATGCACATATATTTTCGCATTATACATTATTTCCACACAAACTTTTCCAATGTCACAATTATACCCCAGATATCAATTTAATTCCATATTTAACCCAAAAACTTCCAGTAATTTTCTAGCAACCCCTCACCCGTTCTATTCTCTTTATCGCCTCCACACTTTCCGAAATTTGTACTTTTAACCCCAGTAGTTTTATAAGTCTTACTTCTAACTCTTAAAATTTTATTAAATTCTTATTTTAATAATTTTCCTCGTCTAATTTGGTCGACATCGACACCCTAAATTCTTGCCAAGGTTGGCCACGGGGATACTGGCTTGACCATAATTTATCCATAATTACGAATTCACCCCTAGTCGTTCCTAGGTATTTCATTTAGGTGCTCAAACTTTCTAAGATCCATATTTTGAGTATTTAATCCAAACCAAGCCTTACTTTCGGCTTAATAACACTTTGGAAGTCTAAACTTAAATTATTTACACTTAACTGTTCACGTTATTCTAATTTGTTTTTATTTTTGTCCTCAAACTCCAACTGAACCATACCTACTCCGTAGGTGTGTTACCCTCAATGTATTGAGGTGATTAAAAAGGCCATCAAATATAGCCCCTCAACTCCAGATCTTCTCATGTCTATTACACTAAACAAATGCATAACTTTTAATACAATTAAAAAAAAATAACTTATAAAAGTGGCCTAAAAACATGGACATATTACACTACTCAAACATTACTCTAAGAAGTATGATCTTTCAATTTTCCTTATGATGTTACGTTAGTGTCATTTAAAGACCGTAAATTTTTTAAAAATTTCGAAACATTTGTTTTTCCCGGTAAAATAAGTTGTTATCGGGTGATATAAAGACCTGCAGTTATATAGATGAATATACGTGATACATGTTCAAATGGATCGTTATTTAAAGCAAAGCAAATTAATCAATACCAACGGAATTGCGTGACCACTACACTCGGTCTACATCAGATGTTTAACACAATTTTTAAATTAGGCGTACACAAAGATCGTTTACATAAACCGAGTACTGTAAGCGGGGATCATTAGATTTGTTCTCTGTAGATAAATTCAGTGGTGAGGATAGTTGATTGGATAGGATAATGGTAGTGAAATACCCCTAATTAAAAATAGTGATTAATTAGGCTAATGAATAATTTAGAAGCTTAATTAAGTGTAAATAATCATAAGGGAACAAATCCCGAAGAAAACGGACCTTTAAAACGGTTTAAAAGCACTACCGAATCTTAAAGCACGCTTTTCGAGGTAACCGGGAAAACGTGTCTTTAAGCGGGTCAAATAGACTCGTAACAATTTTAGTCAACTAAATAATCATTAATAAATATTAGTGAAGCTGTAGGACCAATAAAATCAATAAAACGAGAGATTAGTAAAAACTGTCAAAAACGGTAAGTTGTGGGGTAGAAGTAAAAATAACTGAAACTTATGTGTCCACTTTTAAAATAAAAAGTGAAAAGTGTGTGTGTGTGTGTATATGCCAGCCGGCCCCCCCTCTATTTCACTCTCTCACACACACTCCACTCTTATACACAAACAAACAAAACAATTAAAACTACCCCACTCCCCCACACTCTCTCTCCTACTCTCATTTCCCCTCTCTCACGTGAACAAGCCCTCACTCACTCCCTTTTCTTCTTCTTCCCCTACCTCCATCGATTTCCATGGTGAAAGAAGAGAACCCACAAAACCTCTACTTCTCTCCTTTGTAACTCTCTCCCAACTCTTCCAAAAATTATAAAAATACCACCATTGTGATCCTCTCACCAAGAGCTACATTTTCATCTTTCCAAAATTCGAAAACACCCACTTTCGATTTTATGGGTATATCCCATTTGGAGTTTCAACACCACCATTAGAAGGCCCTTCTTCTCCTTGTTCTTCTAAGGTAAAAATATTTCGAAAACTCCATCTTTTTCTAGCCCTTATGGGCAAAACGAGATTCATGAACTAAACCCTTGTTCTTCCTCTTGTTCTAGCCGATTTTGGCTTGTTGGTGGAGTTGGGAATATTGTTCTTGAGCCACTCCAAGCTCCATTTGAACCCTTGCAAGGTAATATAAATCCTAAACCCTAGAATGTGCATTAGAACTTGATTAATGGTTAGGGTTAGTTTTAAATATTGAATGGTGTATATGAATGGTTGTAGTGTTAGAGGATTGAGTTACTAAAACCGGTAGAAAGAAGAAGGAGGAAGAAACAAGAAGAGAAAGAAAATCTAGAAGGAAAACAAGGTAAGAACACTCATTGTGTAGCTTGGTATATATTTGTATATGTAACAGATTTTTAGTAATGAAAATTGGTATTGAAAAATGGTAATGCATTAGTAGTATAATGTGTAAGAGAATACAAGTATTTTGAAGCTCTAAAAGACATGTAAAACTGTTACAAAACAGATTGGGGATTAGTGTTTGTGTGCAGGAAATTTTGTAGTGCTTTTAGTGTTGTTTTAGTATTGGTATTGTATATGGGAGCTTGTGCATTTTGATTGTTGAAAACAGGTGAGACAATATAGATGTGAGTAAAACAATGTGGTGAGAGTATAAAATTATAGGGGAGATTATGGCAAAATTTGCCTAGGATTAGAACACTTAGAGAATTAAAACTAGGTGACTAATGTGAGTGCGTAACAGATTTTGATTAAGGAAGATAGAGGATAAGTTGAGGGAGATAGATGATGTATTCGAGATGTATTAGGAGTGTTAGAAATGACATTAGAAGAGGGAGTTGTAGATGGAGAGTGTTAGTGCTAAAATCTGTAGCAAACACAACTAGGGAAACAACTAGTGAAAGTGTGAGTTGAAACTAAGAAAATTAGATGAGTGAATGAGTATAAAATTGTGTGAGGAGTTAGGAAATGAACTAGGGTGTATTAGGAGGTGTAAATGGTGTTAAAACATGTGGGATTAAGTGTAGGAACAATGGGGAAGTATTAGGTAAAAGAGAGGACTGAAAACAGAAATTAAAATGCAAATACTGGGCCGGACCGGACTTGCGATCGGACTTGCAAGTTCGGTCGAGCCCAGATTTACAAGACGGGAATGCTTCTGGAATTGACTGGACTTGCGACCGGACTTGCAAGTCCGGTCGAGCAGAAAATTTTCCCGTCAGAATGCTACTGGAATCGACCGGACTTGCGACCGGACTTGCAAGTCCGGTCGAGCAGAAAATTTTCCCGTCAGAATGCTACTGGAATCGACCGGACTTGCGACCGGACTTGCAAGTCGGTCGAGCAGAAAATTTTCCCGTCAGAATGTTACTGGAATCGACCGGACTTGCGACCGGACTTGTAAGTCCGGTCGGACCAGAAAAATTCCCCGATGAAACCTTCTGGAATGGACCGGACTTGCGACCGGACATGCAAGTCCGGTCGGCCAGAAGAATTTCCGTAACCTGAGCTACTGGAATGGACCGGACTTGCAAGGTCGGTCGCAAGTCCGGTCCTGACAAAAAAAAATTATTTTAAATAATAATATATATATATATATATGTATGTATACCCACATGTAAATATACATGTATGAAAGTAAACCTAGGTTAAGTAAGAAAGTAAAACTTAAGGCAAAGAAAAGTAAATAAGTAATGTGTAAGTCTAAGAAGTGTAAGGACATAGTAAGTACGAATTAAGTAATAATAGTTAGATTAATCATTCAATTGTATGTATATAATAGGACTTGATTTGTGACACCGGAGGACGTTTGGAAGTACGTACAACGGTGAACGGTATGGATTCCTCATGCCCCGTATGCTATCTTGGTTACTCTGATTTGTGTGTTGTGTGCTAATTGATCACCAAATAAGATAAATGCACGAATCGGAGTTAATATGCATACTTGTGAATATGTAGTGCTGTATGTTGTGAAAATTTTTCTTAAATCTTAGTTTGTATAATTCATGAAATGTATGGATGAATATGAATGTGTGTATGTATGTTGTATTGTACCGTGACCGTTAATTATTGTATTTGGACTTCTAACTTGTTCCTAACAAGCTAACCATCCTAACTTAAAATGGTATTAAATTGGAATGAGTAGAAGTCCGATATAGTTTCGGCCACGCGTGAGGATGCGGAGTCACGAGAGGTTGGCTCCAATTCCTGACTCTTAAACTGGTCCGCGGCCCAAATCCCTTAAGTGGGTAGCATCCCGGATTGGTGAGTCAAGTAAATCCCGGATGTGGGACGGTGTAGTCCCCAAGGCCGGAGGTCCCGACGACTTGACTTGAGTATAAGTAAGTAAGTAAGAATGAGTAAGTAAAGTAAATGAAAGTAAGAAAAAGTAAGTAACGAGTAAAAGAGTAAAGCATTCCGATTAACCCGGATGCATAATTTGGCTAACCTTGTGAAGGTAAGTAAGTTGTGTGCTACTACATTGTTGCCTTGAATTATGTAATGAATTGCGTGAGCATGTAATGTATGAAAAGCATGTATGTATGAAATAAATGAATTGCATGTTTAGTGGACGTCAAATAGTCGGCGTGCCCTAGCTAGCACGCGGTATATGCGGAGTCCATATGCAGCGTTTGCTGAGCCCCTTGGGGCACCATTTTTACTACACGCAGGTACTCGAGATTGATGAAGATGCTGAGGACATAGTTCTATTTCTTTATCTTCTTTTGATTGTAAACAATGAAATTATGATGGGTGTACTGAGTAGTACATGGCTGTAACTTTTGATTAGCCGGTGTACCATGGGGTACACCTTTTTGGATATTGATGGAAAGGGATTGGTATAGATGAGTAGCCTTAGAAACTCATTCTTTGGGTAAGCTTGAAAGTTTGTAATTGAATATACCTTAAATACTCGGTGATCCAGGATGTAAGTATTTGGCATATGTTCCTTTGGTAAGTAATTTAGTAGCTCGGTACGTTATGTTCATCAGACCGTGACTGTAAGTATTAGTAGCCTAGCTAGCCGTATGGGCGGTTAGCGGCATTGTTTCACCCGCCGTAGTAAGTATGTAATAATTCCGCTGCGAACTCGTGGGATTAGTAGGACGATTAGACGGTAAGCATAGGACTAGCGGTTGGGGTGTTACAGGTAGGGACGGTAAGTCTGTCACTGCGGTGTATAGGTAACTTTTTACTGTGGTGTTTTCAAATCACCGCACCAAGCAATGCAATTAATGACGAGGATCCTTATAGACCTGGTGCAAAAGATCGACTGTCACCCACTTCCGTCGATTTGGTAAATAATTTAACTCTGTCAACGCATTTGTTCATCAGCACACGCCTTCTCATGATCGCCTGCAGGATTACCCACTATGCTAAACTTCAAAACCGCAAACAATGTCGGAGATGCTAATGACGTTCGATTTGACCGCTTTCTTTTCCTACTGTTCCGGTTTATCTTACCGATAATGGCATTCGCTTCAAAAAAATACTACTAGTAAGAAAAAGTAACTACTGTGGTCCTTTCAAATCACCACCACCAGGCAATGCAATTAATGGCGAGGATCCTTATAGACTGATGCAAAAGAACTCAGTGTCACCCACTTGAATCGATTTGGCAAATAGTTCGTCAATATCAGTGTATCTGTTCAGCTAAACACGCCTTCTCATGGTCGCCTTTTTTAAAAAAAAAACGTGCATTGATAGAGTACATAACTTGTTAATGATGGTCCTTACAAATCACCGCACCATGCAATGCAATTGATGGCGAGGATCCTTACAGTATTAAGGTGGAAATTATTATAATTAAGATAATTGTTTTATAATCCACATACAATTAGCCATGTGAATAATAAAGTTCGTTATAAGGTACGATATTATATGGCATAACTAAGGAATATATTCTTAATGTTAATGTGAGAGAGTGATCACAATTTAGGAAATTAGGTGGTTAACATAAAATAATGAGAATAACAATTATTAAAGCGAGTTTTATAATTCATTTAGATTAATATAAATATATGGAGTTAGGTGAAATATATTTTATGATTCGGGAAATCATGTGAAGTAAAGGTGTAGATAATGTATAGTTGGGAATTTGATAAAAAAAAAACATTAGGAGCAAAGAAGAAATGTCATGGTTTAAAGGATTGAACAAGTATATGAACTTTATAATTCAAGGGTTTATATTACGATTTGTGTGGACATGTTGTCTTGGAAACATTTACGAGTCAACCCAGCCGACCAAGTCAATCCAATCGACCGGGGTTGACCAAGTCAATCCAATCGACCTAGCCCACCTAATAGACCAAAGCATGTCATGTTGCCCGACTGACAATAATTATAATAAACACAAGGGTCAACTCTATTATCCCTAAAGCTCAAACGAGGTAGCAGTTATTTTTTTCTCATTTCCCTACTGTACAGCGGGGAAAGATTACAAAAAACGGTTTTAAAGCAAAACGTTATTTAGCCTTAGAGACCTTAGGATGAAGGCGGAACCGTCCCAACTGAATTGCGTGAGCACTACCCTCGGTAACATAAACGGAGTACTGTAGGCCATCATTAGATTTGTCTTACCTAGATAAATCCGTAATAAGTGAGGAATATTTATTTGACAGATGGCACAAGACCTCGGGTCGGAATTAAAGAAAGGGAACGCCAAAACCCTTTTACTGTGGGTCCTTTCAAATCACCGAACCCTCTGGGGAATGCAATTAATGTCAACCTGGGGGGAAGAGATCTTAAAACAGAAGAGTGTCAGCCACTTTACTCGATTTAATTTCTTTACTCGATTTAATTAATATTTTAACGCTATCGGTGTATTTGTTCATCTGTACGGTACTACTCATAGTCGCCTGAAGGATAACCCACCCACTCTGTAGATCTTCATCACTGTAAACCATGTGGGAGATGTTAAAACGTTCGATCTGACCGCTTGCCGTGCTCACTGTCCCGTCTTATTTTACCAGGAAAAGCATTTGATTTGAAAAAATTTGCCCAAAATTTTGTACGGCCTTTAGCGCTTCTTAAAGAAGCGTCATAAGGAAAAGTAAAAAAAAAAAAAATCATACGTTAGAGTAATGTTTGAGTTGGGTAATATGGCTATGTTTTACGCCACTTTTATAAGTTATCTTATACTTTTTATTGTACTAAAAGTAAAGCATTTCGTTAGTGTAATGTCTAGTGAGAAGATCTGGTTTTCAGGGGCCATTCGGTGAGTTTTACTCACATAATTAATGTTATTGAGTGTAACAGACCTACGGATTAGGTATTGTGACGGGAGAATTTAATGACAAAAAAAATGTAAAAATACTTATAAACTAGGGATGTTGTAGTGAACAGATGGAATCACATGAGTGGTTAAGTGTAAATAATAAATAAAACTTTAGTGTGCCAGAGTGTTATTACTAGGCCGAAAGTTAGGCTTAGTTTGGAATAAATATGCAAAATATGGGTCTTAGAAATTGAGGACCTGGATGAAATACATAGGGACGATTAGGGGTGAATTCGTAATTATGGATAAATTATGGTCAAGGCAGTATCCAGGAGGTCAACCTTCGCTAGACTTAGGATGTTGATCAAATCAGATGAGAAAAGTGATTAAAATAAGAATTTAATAAAGTTTAGGAATTAAATGTAAGATTTATCCAACTATTCGGGTTAAAGAAGAAATTTTTGAAAGTTTGGGTGCGATAATGAAAATATGACAGACCAGGGCTGCTACAAATAGCTGGAAGTTCTTGGGTTAAATATGGAAATAAATTGATGATTATAAATGGTATAATTGTGACATTGTAGCAATTTGTGTGTAAAGAATTTAAAATGAGGAAATATATGTGCACTTACTAGAATATAGTCAAAAGTGAATGTATTTTATACTTTTAGTATATGGTGGGAAATATGTATATCATACATGTTGCAATAAGTGTAAGATAAGAGAGTTTATAATACACATGAAATGATGCATGTTAATATTTTAGAGGAGATGAGATATAAGATAAAGTTGGGAACTTAATCAAGATTAACATAAGTTACAATATCACATGGTGTAACATTAAGAGTACAGTCTTGATGTTAATTATGTGTGGGAGTTATCACGTATAAGGAAATTAAGTGCTTCACATAAATAATGAGGATAACCATTATTAAAGAGATTGTTATAACTCACATGGATTAATATAGATATATGGCTTAAGGAGATATGTATAATACGATTGGGTAATCATCTGAGCTTAAGGTGTATGAACATATAAATTAGATTCGGTTCGGTTAGGATTGGATCGGGTTCAATGGTTTAAATTAGATTCGGGTGATTTCGGTTTGGTTGAGTTCGGGTTTGGGTGCTTTCGGTTCGGCTAGCCTTTGAGTCATTCGGTTTTTTAGGGTTACAGGTCAAATTCGGGTGACTTATCCGGGCTTAATTGACAAAAATTTTAAAGTATGAATTTTAAGCAACCCTTTGTAACTTGCATTGATTTTCATATGCGGCTCCAAATTATTTTAATATAGTGTTACTGTTGATCAAGACTGCTATTGTGTATAGGTTGGATAAAATCAAACTGGATGACAAATTTTAAATGAATTTAAACTATACACCTATTAATTGTAGACTAAGTATAAATTAAGCTTTTGTGAATTAGTGGTCAATATTCGGCAATCGACGTCCAGTCTATCCTGCCCACGCTCGACGTCGTTCCTCCCGTCGTCCCGCCCGTCACACCCTGAGCTCATCACCTCACATAAGCGTTGCGCATCTACACCCATCCATCACCGCCTTACACAAGCGTCACAGGCCCACGTCCACGCCCATCCATAAACTTTAACACCATTCCTAAGTCTTAAATATAAAGAAACCTAAGTTAATAAAATATAGAGTAATAAAATAATGATACACATCGTTATTGTCTTATAAAACATTTTAGGTTAAGTTGTGAAGGTAGATGGAATAATGTGGGGTATTCGTCCTCCAAAATGCTAGTCTATCTCACGATTCACAATAATCTACCATTTGGAATATTTATTTTCCTCATTTTATTGCATGATTTTCTTTAGGCATATACACATTAATCTTGAATAGTATATGTCTCAACTAAAAAGTTTAGGTTTCATAATTAAACTTCATCAACATTTAAACCATTCCCAAGTCTCATGTCCTAAACATAATAAAAAACCTAATTTTATTAAAATCAAAATTAGTATAGTATATAAAATAGTAATGATACACATTAAATTGTATTATAAAATATTTTAAAGCAAAAACATCTATAGTTTGTAGCAAAACATCCATGTGTGGGAAGGGTAACAACATAGTTTATGAATGTTTTATTACAACAAGGCTTGAGATGCTTGAAGATTGAAGATGTTCAATATTATTATATCATTTGTGAGCAATGAACACCTATTGGATGTCTAAATCTTCATTTTGTGTTTTTGGTTTCAAGATTATTTTTACGGTTGGAACAACTATAGTAGATTTAGATTTAAAAAACATTCGGGTGGATTCGGTTCGGGTGAATTCGGTTCGGTTGGATTCGGTTATACCAAATTTCGGTTTGATTCGGTTTGGTTCGGTTCGGATTTTCGGGTCACATTTCGGGTCACACTATTCGGTTTAAGTTAGGGTTCGTATCGGGTTGGATCGGTTCGGTTTTTCTGGTTCGGGTCACCTTTGCCAGGTCACTGATATGCAACCAAGCGCGAGTTTGTCACACGAACTTTTATAATTAAATTTTCAAAAAAAACGAGCGGGTATCATGCCCAGCTATGTTTGTCGGCTCATCGAATGACTGCATCCGCCGACTTGAAAAATCGATACTATAACTTTTTCACATAAAGAGATAGATCTAGTAGGCATATTGCTTTATTTACGAACTTGCAGTAGTCGTGTCTTTTCAGTAACGGCACAATATTCAACGATTTATGAGGAGCCCCCCCCGCGGAAGAAATGATTATCCCTACACCACATAAATAGTGGATTGCCTTAATCCCACCCGGTAGATCATAAATCTACCCCTTGCGTCCATACCCCTCCCTGATCCTCACCTTCCCTAGCTGCTACATAATCCGCCAACCGGCTCTCGCCTGCGTCCGTTACTCCATCAACCTTTCCTCTTATAATTGCATCCCCTCCCATCATTGTGTTTCCCTAAATATGGAGTCCTTTCGTTTTAATGGTATTTTGTTGTCTCCTGATCGTTGCCTTTTGGGGAAAGTTTACTCACACACTGTGGTTAGTCTCCCCATACTGGCAGCTACCTTGAGGGAAAGCTGGAGCCCTTTCGGTCAGTTTCAATTATGTGAGGCGGGCACTAACCTCTTTCTAGTTCAATTCGAGCAACTTTATGCCATGAATGATGTTCTCACTCGTGGTCCTTGGGCAGTCGACAATCGACTGTTCATCATTCAGGAGCTGCAATGGGGTCTACGTCCAGGGTCCACGAATTTCGGTGGGTCCCTTTCTGGGTCCGAATTTATGATGTTCCACGGTCATTGTGAATATCATGTTTGCTGAAGTGGCTGCTGCAAGGCTGGGGTGTTTCATGGGCATCGTCGACCATCCTGCCCATTCCGGTATGAGTACCTTAGATTAAAGGTGTGATTGACATTCAACAACCACTGTGTAAATCATTATCCTGGAACATTGGAGGCAACACAATGGTACTTACCGTTAGGTATGACAACATGCCCAGCATCTGTTGCTATTGTGGGTTGTTTCTGCACTCCGCGGATCATTGCCCAAAATATCCGGTTGATCATTCACAAGAAGCTCCTTATGGTGCAGGGTTACGATCTGATGTTTACCAGGCCTGGCTCCTAACCCGGGCGCATTACTCACAAGCTAGTTGGCCACACACGGGGGGGGGGGGCACGACCGGGTGCACCATGGGTACCCATTACTCACAATATAGTTGGCCACACATGGGGGGTCAGGCACCGGGTGTTCCACCATCGGGACTTCCTGCTGTCTCGAATGCTACGGGAGTAGCGGTCTCACTCACTCCCAATGTCCATGCACTCGATCTCGAGGTTACCACTGCCCCCACCCTGGAATACGGGAAACGTAAACCTGAACCTCTCCCCGATACAGTCGACATGCAGCACCCAGAAACGAGTCGCAAACGGAAGAAGGCGAAAATGACGGTGAATTTGTTAGGTTCAGCACTTGTGAAAAAATGTTGTTAATCGGTCGAAGCGGTATCGTCTCTAGTCTATGTTCCACCTTTTGGTTTTGTTCCGCCCCTCAAAATGCATTTTCCTTTTTCATTTCAACAAATGTAATGTTTGTGCGGGGGTGTAGCATGTTTGTTTTCCACGAAGGCTCAGTGTGCTTGATGGTTATGTGGTAAGGGTCGATATCGATGTGGAGCAATTCTGTAACGTATTGATGTGAAGTTGTACGTCTTTTGTGGTAATGCTGAATTTCGATGATATGTTAAATGAATGCATGGTTGCTAATTAAAGGGTGCTTGGATATAATTATCACATTCAATACCATTAGGGTGATGCAAGTCTGTCAACGAAATCTGTTGAGCACGTACATGGGCTACTAGTAATGTAACTTACATACGTTTTCAGGAGTACAAAATTAACAAAACAGGATTTCCCAATATGATGAGTTACGGAATATCACTATGACCAGTTCGAAGACTAAAAGCGTACAAACAAAAGTAGATGTTAATAGTTTATTCGTGCAAATACATCGGGTAGCGTTGGCCGTAAGCTTTTTTTTTGATAAGGGGCTACATATGTAGCAATACAATGACCGAGAATCGGTCGACACAGCTTAGACGTTGGCCGTAAGCTCCCAGGGAGGCAAATGATGACACACACAATTAACAAGATCTTATCCGCTGGGGTCCTCTCTGAAACCTGATTCCTCTATAAACGTAGGTGTTGAATAATAATGTATTACTAGCCAAACAATCTGCAAAACAACCTTTGGTAAGTCGATGCGTTCGCCGCACGCGGGTTTTCCAAGAATGTGTTAATGTCCATATGGTTAACTGCAGTTAACTCATTATATTTCGGATCAGATGTATAGCCCAATATATATACAGCACGTGTCAGCTTTTTTTGAGGAAATAGCCACCTCAAACCCAACAAGGCACTCTAGTTGCAGGGGCATAATTACGCATGTCTCGAGTCAACTTTTTTTTTTTAGAACTTACCTATTATTAACAAGAAATAAAAGTGCAAGTACATCCGCTGGAATACCCGAATCCAAAGACAATAATCCCCCAAAGCCATGGCGTCTTCTAGAAATTAGATGTGCACTCGTACCTATGCACGTAATAAACGAAAACACTACCTGCAAAATTCACCTAAACATCTATCCAAAATTCTGATTGTTTCATCATGTAACGTTCTCCTTAATTACCGGTCGTATCAAACCGAACCAAACCAACAGTATGCGGAATACCATAAACTTTGATGAACCATGGCCGCACCTGGTAAATAGTAATAATTTGTTAACAATACATTGTGAGGACCACGGTGACATATATTCACATTGCAGGGACGTCAACTGCTGGCATGATTAATTGATATTGGTGTAAGTCACATTTTTCCAATACATCTATTGTTCAAATATGTTATATATTTTTATTGGGTAATTTAGCAGAGAATTTTGAAAGTTTGGTAACACTAATCATATAACATTATTAAACTAAGAGATGCCGCCTACGAACAATGTACATTACTACTATTGCCAATTACTAACGTACTGAACATAATATTCCGATTTAACATGCATCAAGTAAGTGTCAGCATCCATTGACCAAAAGAGGAGATCAAGCCTGAACAGCTAAATTATACTGTAGTTAAGTAGGATATCGCTCCATTCCAGTAGTTGGTTTAGATTATCGAGCGGTACTAGGGACAAAACACACAAACACACAAAAGTGATGTCAATAGGATGATGACCTGCTATTCAGGGTCCATTACAAGAAGGGAAGTCTCCGATAGGCTTTCACTTAATTCCAACATAAGGCGCTACTCCAGAGGGTGGCGTCACCTTACTGTTTTGTATCGCCAGATGATACGGTGGTTTCGCTCGGCCCAGCATTATATTTCAGCTGGAAGGCCAGCATATTATGCACTAACTTTTGCACAGCAATAACTTCATCCAAGTGACGTTGGTTCATATCGGACATCCTGGCCAGCACGTCTTTGGTCCCCCCTATTGCTTCCAATGCCAATGAGTTTATCTCCTGTGTGCTTTTTGCAACCATTATGAGATTTCTCACCAGCTGACAAAGCTCGTTGTAACAACGGTTCTGGTCTGTGCTTGTGGGGGTGACTGGCGGCGTGGTTTTAGCACCTCTTCCTGTATCTGGTTGCATCTGAAATATAAAAGTGGATACCCCTAATCATTAGTGTTCAAAACTTGAGGAATACTTCATACCATGGCGTTTATGCGTTAACGAGTTTACAAACAAGTAGCAAACCGCCGTAAACATTTAGTTAATAAAAGTAAAACAAAAGAATACCCAAAAAGATCAACCATCGTTTCCAAAAACGATACACTATCGTCTAGCTAGCTTATGGTAAAGTCCCAATTTGTGCTCCTGTTCCCGTCTATCGCGATAAATGGTAAAAAAAACACAATTTGAAGATCTTTTAACATATAGTTATACTTCGACCGTAGGGATGTGTTATTTTGAACCTGATCTGAACGTCTGTATAAGGTTACGCGAGCAAGAATAAATAATTAATTCAGATGCAGAACCTTTTTCCTTGCAGGGATTTTGCCTTTAGGGTTTAGCCCAGTGAGGTTTTAACGAGGCCTCTTATGTAGGACAATATACTCCGACGGTAACAGTATAGATCTGTTGTTGTTATGGAGGAAATATAGCCGATTGGAAATTAACTATATAAAAAAAAATGCAGAACATTCGAAATCTGAGACCGACAAATTCAGAGCAGAAATGAGGAGGTACATTCAAAGTGAGGAAGGGGCTAGAAATGAGAACAATAGTTGCTGATCCCCAGGATAATAAATAGGGAGGGGGGGGGGGGGTGGTTAGGCGGGTACCCTGATTGCTCTACATTTGTCAAACGGGCTGTCCATTCCAGATTTGGGTCATATCTGTTCGGGTTAATATCCGTTTCTATTTTACTTTTATTTTTCTAACAGCACCTGGTCTGTTCTATTTTCTTTATCGCCCCCAGACTTTCCTAAATTTGTAATAACTACAATAGTTTTATAAATGTTACTTTTATCTCCCAAACTTTATTAGATTCTTATTTTATGTATTTCTCTTACCTAATTAACTTGATCAACACCCTGAGGCAATGTTTGTTTACGAGGGAAACAGGAGGGAAGGGAAGGGAATTAGTGATTTGGTCCCTCCCCAGTGTTTGTTTAGACAAAAATTATGTACGGGAAAGGAAAACATTTCCCTTGCTATTCCCCGCGCTGTTAAAAAAAATTTCCCCTGTCAATTGGACGGGAATGGTATTCCCTCACATCACATGTGGTAGATATAAGATACTAGATTTGTTTCAGGTACTTGGAATAATTTGCTAATAATTATGAGTCACTTCATAATATTTAATAAAGTTGATTTTATTAACTGACAGTATTGTATACGGCTCTGCACAAAATGTTTAATAAATAGTAATGATCAATTCTCATAAAGTATACTATATTACACGGTTGATACTAATTAATCAAGATATTTTGATCTTTTTAATGTACCTACAAGTATATAATCAGAATAATTACAAGAAAATATAAAAGTAACTTTATTTTGAATTTCAATCTTATGTTTTTTAATTATTCTCCAAAAAAATCAATCATATTCCCTTCCCATTTTTAGATACAACCAAACAACATACATATTTTCCCATTCCCTTTCTCATTCCCCTTGTTTTTCCATTCACATTCCCTTTCCCGTTTCCTTGTTGAATCCAAACGGTGCCTGAGTCTAGCCAGGGTTGACCACCAAAATACCGCCTTTACCGTGACATTTTGATACTCTAAAATATAGTACTCCGTATTTATTTACACTTGTTTGTTGACAGTGACACTGTAAGAGGACGGGAGGAGAACTAAACCCTAGTATCCTCCACTCCGCCCGATGTGCATGTCAATGTGTCCCCTCGCTTAATTGAACACATACACTGGTAGTCCATAGTAGTGGGTAGCACTTCCGGTTTTACAAACCCTCCGCAGACGTAATCATGAAACTCGAACCTTGACTGCCGAGCGGCCGTGATTTGAAAGGACCCCCGTACCGTACAGAAAAATTGCAGACCTATCACCAACTCCGTCTAAAAATGTGGCTACCGAGTTTCGCATTTTTAGTAAACCGGCTTCAGTTATTATTGCCTCACGTTATCAGAAGAGTGACACAAGTTCGTTTTTTTCTTTTTATTCATTTTTTATTTTGTAAACTATCGTCGTACATGAGTAAATGCAGACGTTGTTATCTGAGGGTTATCTCACGTGATCCCATCGTTATGATAACACCCCTACGCAGGTTCAAAAAAATATTATCAAACACAAAATAACCAACACAGATCAGGCCTTTTGGGATCTTAAGCTTGGAGTACTATGACTATCCCATCCAGTTGTCACTAATTTTGACAAGTGTGTTCCACGGTGCAACAATCCCGGTAAGATTCAAGTCGGAAGTAATCGGAATCTTAAGCATGGTTTACGTTGTTAGGGTCTACAGAATAGTTATCCTGCGGGTGACCATGGAAAGTGTGTATAGTGTGAACAAACATACTGATATAGTTGATTATTTATCAAATCGATTGCACCAGGGTGTCACTCTTCCGCATCAAGATCTTGTGCACTGTGGGGATCCAGGCCATTTATTGCACAAGACGGTGATTTGAAAGACCTACAGTAAAAGTTCCGTAGTTACCATCATTTTATCTGCTGCTCCGCATAGGGGGAGGGGGGACGTTTTTAGGCCGTATGAGCACATTACTGATTTGAAAATTTGGGCTTTCGCCATTGTATTAATAGAGGTAACACAAGCGGACCGGTATCACGGGCCTCATTAAAACCTCCTCATGTAAAACCCAGTGAGAAAAAACAAGAGTAAATTACTCAGAACCCCCTTGAGGATTGGGTATATTACTGTTAACCCCCTTATGTTTCTCATAATGATTGGCAACCACCCTGAAGTTACGGTATCTCTGACTATGAGCCCCCGAACTATGACTTCATTATCAAAACGTTAACTACGTGCTGACCCATCAGCTTAATCACTTTATTAATGACATGTTGGACAAAAAACACTGCATAATCAGCATTCTTATTGTCTGAAAAACGTCAACCTTACCTCAAAAATGTATTTGAATTGGGATGAGGAAGAGTTAGACGATGTTGATTAAGCAGTTTTTTGTGTTCAACATGTCATTAATAAAGTGATTAAGCTGATGAGTCAGTACGTAGTTAATGTTTTGATAATGAAGTTATAGTTCGGGCTCATAGTCAGATACTGAACTTCAGGGTGGTTACCAATAATTATGAGAAACACAAGGGGGTTAACTGTAATATGCCCAATCCTCAAGGGGGTTCCGAGTAATTTACTCAAAAAACAATGAGGAAAAAGAGTACCCACCATGTCCAAGTACAAATCTAAAACCGCGCTAGGGGAAACGCAATAACAACGAGAGAACTACAAATATGTGCCCCCCAAGGGCACAATCCAGACAAACCTACTTATACAAATCCTTGAGGGTGGTCAATTCAATAAACACCCCACATGAAAACGGTATATCCTTCCACCACACCTTGGTCCATCTCCTCACTCCTAATTTTATCTGTATGTTAAGCCGTGATACATTAAGAGATTCACCTCGAAAGACCACATCATTCGATGCATCCAGATAAATAAACACCATAACAGAAGTAGACCTCCAAATCCTTTTACCTTTTGCTGAGAGGGCAATAGCAAACCAATCTTGGTAGATAGTTGCAATCGATTCCTTGAAGTTTGAAGCTCCTTCTTCCACCCTGGAGAAGGAGCTTCCAAACTTATTTATACTCGAACACAAAAAAAGGACGTGTTCAATGGTTTCTATTTCTCTGATATACCATGGGCACCAACATTGTGCAATGGGAACAAGGTCCCTTCGAACAGGAAATCACGTGTAATGAGCCTTCTCATCGAGAGAACCACAGCAATATTCTACTCGCGGTTCACAAAGTACTGGTTTATGGTAAATTACAGTTGATAAATGTCCATGAACAGCTATTAAACGTAATCTGATGGTCACCCACACGATCCCTGGCCATAGGTTGTGATTACCTATAATAAGCCTTATTCCAAAACGTCAGTTTAACGACCGTGAATAAGTCTCTACAGTACCACCTTTTTTCGAAATAAATGATTGTCTCGGGAAAAAAAATGGAACAGTATGTACAACAGGCGGTCAAATCGATGTTATTATTAGTACTGCGAAACGTGAGTTGTGGGCCAAATGTGAGGATTAATACTCCCTCCGTCCCACCTTGACCGTCCTATATACTATTTGGATATGTCGTTTGACTTCAATTTTTAACATATAAGATAAATTAATTTTGAAAATTTAAGTTTTGCATATGATTCCTTACATGATAAACTATATAATACAAAATTTAGTTTTATAAAATTATTTTACCTTATGTGTTTAATATTGAGGTGGAAAACGTGCCAAAAAGCAAACAGGACACTTATGACGGGACGGAGGTAGTAGGAAATAAATTTTTCTGACACATGAAAAGTTCCGACATTAATTAATGCCCGCTATGCACTATTTTCCACCTCTATCATAACGCCAGCTTAACCTGCGTTTGGACGGAAAAAGCTAGACATTATTACCTTTCCGTCAGCTTCACATTACCAATTTACCCCTTTTAATTTTCAACTATCCCCCCGACTGCCCATTGTCATTAGTGCGACACTCAATTACACTATTCATTTCACATGCAAGGGTACGATAGACATTTCTTTGGATAATCTCCTAATAGTAAACGTCTCAGTCGAACGGGGGTGACTAACGATGCAGATTAATGTGCAATAAAGCACAGTGATAACCAGATAAGGTTGACATTAATCTAGGTATAATTTTTGAAGCGGCCATCGAACGGGTTCGTAGTCGAAAGAATAACCTCCTCTCAAAATCAGCCTGGACATTGGAGGGCACCATGTAGTCCATGAGAGAGAAAAGCTCTCTCCTCTCCCTCTTATTCTTGTTTTAGTTTTTCCTTGTCCTCATGGTTTTACTTGGTAGTTCAACAACTAGTCTCTAGATGTTCTTTGCTTAATATAAATCTGTTAGGAGATTTTTTGCTGTGTACAGGTTGTGTTTTAGTTTCATTGTATTTTGTGGGTTTTGGGTGGGATTTACAATCACAGCTTCCAGCTTCAACGTTGTTGCCAGAGCCGAAGAGTCTAATCTTTGCTCCGTGGAGCAGATGACTGTCATGAGTCTGATGCCGACAAAGCCGGTTGTGCCGCTAGCACCAACGGTGGTGCCGATGGCGGTAGCCATGGGGGGTGCGTTCACACTTCACACTGTTAGCGTGGAGAAGAAGGCAATACAGCGCACTCTATTTTAGAAATGACATCCTCAACTTTTCAGATTTAGGGCCAAAGTAAATCTCTCTCCTGATCGGGAAGTACTACACTCAGAAGTTGAGATTCCCCCAACAACAACATGAGTATTGACACAGAAGTGCAAGATGTCTGGCGGAAAGCAGCCAGAAGTGCAAGATGTCTGGCAACATGAGTATGAACTCCGGCCCTGCTTTGCGCCATGAAAGCTAATCCAAGGACCCCTCTCATAATATCTGACATCAAGGCGGCCATGAAACTATCATATGGATGAAGATGAATACCTCCAGCACGGACTTTGATTGGCTCGATATAGGAGGCGTAGCTAGTGAACTTTTTGTACATCCTAATTTTTGTATTGGGGCAGTGGGCCTTGTAATTTTTATATTAGGATTCCATTAAAAAATAGATTTATGAATAAATATGTTAAATTTCGAAGTCAATTAATTCACTGGTGGAGCGGACGTCAGTTGACAATTGAATGTACATTCAGTAATTTGCTCGATGTTTCTTTTTGAAATTATGTGGATGGTTAGATAAAGGAAAAACAAGATAGTTCCCACTTTAGCGGAATAGGGAAAGTAACTGAAGAACAGATCGACGGACTTATAGAGTTATTAATAACATAACTATATTGACAGACATGGCCTGCGCATCAACAAAGAACTTAAACCATGTCAAACAGTTAGTACATCACAAACACCACCAGCGTTACAATTACAAAATCACCATCTAAAGACACCACCCACCATCTAAACGCACACTTTCGCAGTGCTTGCGTCCAGTCGCAGTCTGTGTAATTGTCAAAAAGATTAACTTCCAACCCGTGTCCTGTCCGTCCTCACTGAGAAATGCATAGAATTATGTTACGCTGCAATCAAACTAGAGCTACATAAAATTAATTGAAACAAATTAAAAATTACTCATCTAAGTAAATAGTCTATGACTTACGTCGACATCAATCGTCTGAGTGTCGTTTCCTGTAGTTGGGGAGGTTGTGGGAGAATGACCCGGGTACTTAGGTACGGCAGGTACATTAATTCTGTCACCGGAAGGGAACATGTCTGGGAATGGAGGTTCTGCACAAGGGTCTAACCAACCTTTTACTTGACATATCGTATGCGACTCCTCCTCAATTGCTCTAACACCAGTATTACGGGAATCCGCATTGTTCCATCGCATCCAAGGACCGAACTCATAGGGAAGACGCCGTGCCCGACGACTAGTATCACACTCACTCAGTGAGTGATCAAGCATCCCACAACTATAGCAAAAAATCGGTAGGTCTTCATACAATACTCCCACTTCAAAGTCCATATCCCACGACTGAACCGTTACCCTTCTGCACAAGGGTTCCTGTGTGTTCAACTTCACACACCGCGACATCTACGCGAGTCTAATCCGTCGCCGGCAACAAGTTCCCACTTTAGCACCCTTCCAATCTTTTCCCCCAGCATACAGGCCATATGCCTGGTCTCTTTCTCGTTGGGAACATCGACAAATCGACCCAAACGGTCATTGATACCGGGATTTGCCTTAGGAGGGTTGTTGTTGTCGACGCTCTCTGGACCATCATTGCCCGCTGGAAGTAGTGCCAGCGACCCATGTCAAGTGTCGCCATCATGTCTTGCGGATCTTCGAATCGTAACTCAAAATGGTTTTCTGAAATTTCTAGGACCTCTACCTTGCAGAGGACTTCCCACTTGATATACATGTATTGTTTGACCTTACTTGGGCTTACTCTGCAAGGGCATAGGATTCGAGCGACGGCAACCGGGTTAGACATAATCAGAGATTCAGGGTGCTCAACATGATCGTACGATACCATCATTGTGTTCTCTGCGTCGTGGACTCGAATCTCATCGTGATGTGTCATGGCTGCAGCGAGTAAGATAGGGAGTCCCGAAATGTGGACGGAGGTATCGGTTAGAGAGTAGTGGGTTTAAGAAGTGGTGGTACTCCCTAACCTTAGCATAGACCGGACCCTGATCCGGAACCAAACACGAACCCAATCCCGAATCCATACAGAACATCCGAAGCATAGGCGATTTTCGCGGAAGCGCGGGAAATAATAACAGGTAAAAAGGTAATGATTACGATTTAACTTTTCAACGCCGTTGATGAAAGAGTATTGAGCTATCGTCCGAACTGACATGACATGACGTAAAAAGTATATAGTTTAATGTCAACATATTGAACAAAAATGTTGTTGTCCTTAAATTATTTATCATATCGTTTAATTGAACAAATGCACTGATACTATTGAATGACGTATTGCATTCACGTAAGCTGACGGTATTGCTTGCGCAATTCGGTGGTAATTTTTTATTTGCGTTAACAAATGATCCCTTTTAACGAATGATCCCTTTTGACCCTACTGTACGGTTGGAAAAAGAAAAGGAAAAAAGTACGATAACAAAACGTTCTACAAATTCGGTGTGGAGCAGTTAAAAGGAACGATTCTCCGTACGAAGTAACTAGTAGTGGGGCATGGATTTGGTGACGGAGCGCGATTCTCCGTCCCAGACGGAACCAGTTTTTTCCTCTTTTTTTTTCTTTTTTTTCCTTTTTCATTTATGCAGAGGAAGGGGAGTTGATTTGGTGATTGACTTTTGAAGTTGATCGTGGACTACTTGGAAATGAAGCGTTTCATTTCCGTCTTATTTTACCTACTATTTTGATATCACTTATATAGTCATAAGTGAGTTTTTTTTTCATTTTCTCTTATTCACCTTTTCTATCATATACATATTTTGTATTATAATATCCTTTTTTATTTTTAGTGTTTTAGTAAAATAATTCCTTATAAATCGTAACACTCTAATAATTCTTTTTTATAATGAGTATACATAACTATTAAAAAAATATTTTTTAATCTAATAATACTTGTTGTTTATTACGAAAAAGTGAGTGTACACCAATTGAAATATATATGCAATAATTAAAATAAAATAAAAAGAACCTAATTAACATCAATATACTTAACTAAATAATTATAACTTTTTCAATACCTAATTTATTATAGGGTTTGAAAGTCCTACACCTAAACCACAAACTCTAAAAAAATTCTAAGTCGATGACGACATTATAAAGTGTCGAGCGGGTTAAAAAAAAAAGATTACCCTATAAACTGATATATGTACATGTTTCCAATCATCTGTGGAAATGTTTTTAAATTATTGTGGATACATAAAAACCAAGGTTAATGAATACGTAAATTCGACTCCACTAACTTAGTTCATTGTTTCCAAAATAGCATGTAGATGTAGTTTTATCAATTAGTCGAACTCTATAAACTGATAAATAGTAAGAAAATGTTCTTATATATAACAATTAGTGTCACCTTTTTTAAAACAGTGATGGAAACGATTATAGAAGGTTATGTACATGTTTCCAATAACCTATGGAAACGTTTTTAAATTATTGTGGATACATAAGAACCAAGGTTAATGAATACGTAAAATCGACTCCACTAACATAGTTCATTGTTTCCGAAATAGCATGTAGATGTAGATTTCCCGCTGTACGGTGGGAAAAAGAAAACAGGACAAAAGATAATGCGACAACAAACGTTTTACATAATCGGTGTGGAGTAACGCTTTCCTTGATTTCGAATGCTTGTTTGTCTCGGTAAAAGAGGGAACAGTAGGCACATCAGGTGGTCAAATCAAACGTTATTAGCATCCTCCGCATGGGTTACAGAGTGGCTGCAGGCGACCATCATAAGGCGTGTACAGTTGAACAAATACACTGAGGGAGTTAAATTATTTATCAAATCGACTGAAGTGGGTGACACTCTTCTGTTTTAAGATCTTTTGCACCAAGTCTATAAGAATCCTCGACATTAATTGCATTGCCTGGTCTACCCACAGTAAAGCGTTTTGTAGTTCCCTATGCACCGTAAAAAGGGATGACATGCCTACTATACTATCTCCGACCCCAGCAGGTTCTTGCCATCTGTCAGCATCAAAGACGGGAACCTCGCGTAATTATTACGAATGTATGATAACCTACAGTACTTCCGTTTTATTTGAAACCATATACGTGTACGCCTTTTTAAAAAACATGTTGTACATCACACGTAAGCCGAGGGTAGTGCGCAAGCAATCCTGTTGTACTTGTTTGATTTGCAGAACGATCCCTTTGTACATGTACCAAGCTTATTCATTTATATAACTGCATGTTTCCATATATCACCCGAAGCGGAAGACACCTTACATTATCCTAATCACTTATATATGTATGATATAACTCTTATATATATATGCATATACTTTAATGGTGTTTATTACATGCTTATTCGTTTGTATAACTGCATGTTTCCATATCGCCTGAAGCCGAAGACACCTTACACTATCGTAATCACTTATATATGTAGTGGCATATAACTCTTATATGTATGCACAAACTATAATTATGTTTGTTACATGCTTAATCATTTATGTAACTGCATGTTTCCGTATCACCCGAAGCCGAAGACACCTTACATTATCCTAATCACTTATATATGTATGATATAACTGTTATATATATGCATATACTATAATTATGTTTATTACATGCTTATTCATTTATATAACTGCATGTTTCCATATCACCCGAAGCGGAAGACACCTTACATTATCCTAATCACTTATATATGTATGATATAACTGTTATATATTTGCATATACTTTAATGTTGTTTATTACATGCTTATTCATTTATATAACTGCATGTTTCCATATCACCCGAAGCCGAAGACACCCTACACTATCGTAATCACTTATATATGTTGAATATAACTCTTATATGTATGCGTATACTGTAATTATGTTTATTACATGCTTTCATTAATTCCTCTTAACTACATAACAAGTTTGCTGTGTTCTTAATAATACTCATTAGGCTGAACTTATGTATTCTCCCATTACTTTTGTTTACTACAATGTGACCCCAAATGTCACACCCATGTCACCCAATTTTCATTTCTAAATTCTCATAACCATCTTATAGAATCAGATCAAATGAATCTACCAGTACGACCCGGCCCAGAATAACTTGGTCAACACCCTAAGTCTAGACCGGGTTGACCACCAAAATACCGCCCAGTGACCATATTTTATCCATAACTTCGAATTCACCGCTAATCTTCTTTAGGTTTTTCTATTAAGTCCTCTTACCTTTCTAAAATTCATATTTTGCATATTTTATCCAAACTAAGCCTAACTTTTGCCCTAATGACATTTTCACAATATAGAATATAGTACTCCATATTTATTCAAACTTATTTCTTGACACTGCACCGGAGGACGGGAGGACCGGGGGAGTATTTAATACCCTAGTATCCTCCACTGAACCACTCCACACCGATGTGCATGTGTCCCCTCGTTCTCCAGTACTTGAGTTTGCCTTTTCATTCCCGATTATTCGCTCATAATCCTCCTCACAAGCAAGCACACAGCTCGGCTGTCTACTACAGCAATGGAAACCCCGTCATCCGCATTCGCCTTACCGTTGCACGAGAGCTCCCTCACGCATGACGAACGCGTTCCCACCCTCTTGGATGACCCAAGATATTTCCGTACATTTCCCTCATTCAATCACACTCTCTTTGGTAAACTCATGACCAACAAGATGCCTGACTTTAAGGTTTTGGAGAGCACGTTGGCCAAATTGTGGCATATGGAAGAAGGTAAGCTCAATATTTATCCTTTCTCTAGTAATTCTTTTACTCTATTTTTCAAAGACCTGGAGGGTATGTTCTACGCGTTTGAGGAAGGTCCATGGGTGTATGATGGATCTCTCCTCGTCCTGACGGTTATCGACGAGACAAAGTCCCTAATGGATCATGATTTTACACACTTTTCCATTTGGGCAAGGATTCACCATGTTCCTCTAGTGTTACATAGTAAAGCGACGGCTTTTATGCTTGGGGTCCGCCTCGGCATCTTCAAGGAGTATGACAGACGGAATGGTCGATCTGATGGTGGCTATCTTCGACTAAGGGTTATGTTACGTACTGATCGTCCCATCCTGCGCTGTTTGAAGATTTCTGTGTCGGGTATGGAGACAACCGCCGAGGTCTCATACGAGAAGCTACCCCCTGTCTGTTTCCGATGCGGCGTATTTACACACTCTACGGACTATACCGACAAAGCAGTGTGCCCGGGCGGAGTCTTTCCGTATACCCCGTCCAACGTGTCCGGCCATCAAGGTCACGGTACAGCTCCCCCAGCGAGAGCACTGCGCCCGAGGCGGATTGATAAAAAGCCTAAAATTCGGTAGATGGGTCGTTCGTTAACGGCGTGTTTTTTCTTTGAACTGTCATTTCATTTCGTACTTGGTTTTTGATGTGTGTTGCTGTTTTTTGTTATGTATTGGTTGCATACCTTGTTAGTTAGGCTGGAATCGGATGCGTCGGGTACTTCTTTTTCCCCTCTGAGCTTTTTCCTACAGTGTTTTGCTTAGAGGGGTTTTAACGAGGCCCAATCAAACCCATCCACCTGCTTCTCCATGATTTGGCTATATGTCCAAATTATCAAAAAAAACTTGGGTCATCCAGCCTGTTATTTGAAGCTGTAATTCAGTTCTGTCGCTTCGATATTGTTAGTTTTTTTTGATAATTTGGGCTTCTCGCCGTTTATAGTACAATTGATACCGAAACCTGGCATGAGCCAGTCGGGGCTTCGATATTGTTAGTATTGAGAACTGACGATGGTGTTCTACTCAACATAAACTTGTTTCTTCTCATATCCGATTTTGGGTAAGCTAACTGACAGTGGAGCAAATGAGCAATGGTGGTAAGCTTGTAGCTCGTTGCGTTATTTGTTTGAAATCTGAAGGCATGCGGTTGTCAAGTGCATCCACGGGTTTAGTAGATGATTCGCAATAACATAGCTCGGAAACCCTTTAGATCTGATTGGCTTACTATAAAAAATGTTAATTACAACGCAAAAGTACTCCGAAACAGAATATGAGATAGCTATAACAAATTGTAAAACAAAAAAAAAAGTTTATGTTGCAGGCTCTGCAGGATCTTCCGCGAGCTGTTCGGGCTCTTTCTGAAGAGTTGAGGTGCTTCCCTCGGAGTCCTCTTTCTCGCCTACCGGTGTAAGGGCGGCATCACTCCGGGCCCGCGCAGCGACTGACCCCATAAAGGATGGGGCAAAACACGTATTCCCCGCAGGGCGTGAAAACCTCGCTAGCTCCTCGTGGTATCCGGTGGCGCGAGCAAGTGCTTCAAACTCTAGGCTTTCATAAAGAGCTTCGTCCATGGATTGTTGCTTCTCGGAGAAGAACTCCGACACAATACGTTGACTCTCTCCAGCAAGTTTGCGGCATTGGGAAGAGAACGCCTCTTTAAGGCCCGAAACAGTGCGGTCCTTCGCTTGAAGTTCCGACCGTGTCTCCTTGAGAGCCCCCTTTAGCTTCGCAACCTGGTTCTCATAGGACAGGGTAAGGCTCCGATATCGTTCTCTCTCCGACTCCGAAGTGATTAGTGAAGCTTTAAGTCCGGACACCTTTTTAAGCCAAAAGTCGGAGCTTCGGGCAGCCTCCGACGAAGGACTTGGATTTTCTGCAAAAAATATACAAAGGTTTAACGAGAAATAACAAGAAAAAGAAGAAGAGAAAAAGAAGAAGCTTTCAAAGATATGAAAGTTACCGGAAGCCTTTTTCTTCAGAGCTTCCACCTCTGCCTCAAGCTCTTCAATCCGAAGAGCGGCTTCCGAAAGCTTCTGCCTATCCGATTCAAGCCCGGCTTGGAGATCACTCTGTCTGGCCTCAGCTGCTTGCAGGAGTTGGTTCTTTTTTTCCAGCTCAGACTCGAAAGAAGACCGAAGATCCTCGGTGGATTTCTGGATCTCTTCAGCGACCTTCCGGAAGTCTTCAGCTTCCTCTTCCAACACCCGTTTCTGGTCGTCGAAAGAAGCCTGCAGCTTGTTAACAGTATCTTCTTGATCAATAGATGCCGCTTCTTGAAGTTCCTCCCGGAGAGCGGCCTTCTCGGCTTCAAATTTAGCCTCAGCTCGCGCAAGAGTATCTTGAGCTTTGGCCTTTTCTTCGTCGGCAGCCTTTTTGTATCTCTCCGCACGGGCTCCGTGGTAGCGGAGGGCTTCGGACGAATATTTAGCCTGAGTCTCAACACATTGGGCCATCGCCATGGCCTAAAAAGCAAAGGTGTCAGAATAAAAAGCAGAAGGTTTCTTACGATAAATACATACAAAGAAGACAAACCTGGATTAAAGCAGTCCAGAGACGATTAAAGGCCACTCTCGCCGGAAGAGAGTGGCGGACAATAGCATCAGAACTACCTTCCCCAACCCGAAGTTTTTGTTTCAAAGGAGTCGGATGGGAGCCAGGGGCAAAGATGCCGTTGTCATTATTGGCTGCCTTCGCAGCGGTAGACCAGAAGGACTTGTACGTCATTCCACGAACAAACGGAATGCGCGGAACTGGATTCCCTCGGTGGTAGCCCCAGTCCGATTTTGAAGAAGGACCGCAGACCGAAGGATCGCCCCGCGGTGGAGGAGAAGATCTGTAGTCCGCATGCTTGCTCCTAACTCCAGACGGAGGAGCCTCTTTAAGAGGGCCGTCGGACGAATCGGAGGAAGAACCGTCCTCCGCGCTAGCCTCGGCAATCCCCTTACCTTTGCCAGGCGGGATCTCGCGGGCTTTCTTTCTCTCCGGAGCACCACCTTCCTTAATTGCAACGCCCTGCGCGGGTCGTCGCGCCCGTTCAGGTTCAGGGTCGACGGAGGGCGGAACGGTGGCTGCGAAAGGCAAAACCATGAGTAATCAAACAAAAATAGAGTAAGAGCGAAAGAAAGACGAAAAGGGGCTGCGAAAGGGTATACCGGTAGAAAAAATGGAATCGGTATTTTGGGTTAAAGCTTCGTCTACGCAAAAAAAGCCATGCAGGTCAGGGAAGAGGGACGACATGGAGTTAAATCCACATCTTTCTTAACTCTGCCCGGACTACAGGCAGGAGTAGATACGGGAGTACCTGTTTCTGGAGGGACAGCAGCAAGGGGACCGGTGGAACCAGTTTCGGTAACAGGCTCTTCCCTTCGTACTAACTTTATTTTGACTGATCAACTTTGTTGGACCCTTCGGGGGCTTTCCTCTTAGTGCCAGCAGTCTTGCTACCAGTGGGACTCCGAGTTCTTCCACCGGAAGGAGCAGGCGGGGCTCCTTTCTTCTCTTCAACAGCTCTATAGTCAACAAGCTCCCAGTTGTAGCGGAGAGAAAATTTCCCGCCCGTTTGAACAAAAGCTGTGATGAAAATAAGAAATAAGAAAATCAACAGGAAACTAATAAAGAAAGAAGGAACACAAGGAGGATACGTACGGTCAATCTTCGCCCGAGTTTTGTTCAGCTTCTCTTCGGAGAGGAAGAAGGTGATAGGACGGAGCGCAGAAGAAGTCAACTTCTTAAGTATATCTCCAATTGGAGACGGGTTTGCGGAAGAGGGAAGCGGAGCGGCAAGTTGCCCCTTAGCTATATCTCCGATATGGGAGACTCCGATGCACGCCCCTCTCGGCGGGTAAAAAACGAACCAGTTGGAGGACCAACCGCTCTCCAGACTCACGCGTTTGAAGAAGGAATATCCGGACACAGCCAGAACGGAGATGTCCTCCTCCGTGGTAGTAGTATTCACCCTGGTGGTGAAGAAATTAACGAACTCCCGCGCGTCGGGAGTAATGTCGTTTTCCGCACAGACGGAGAGGAAGGCGTGCAGACAGCCTAAGGCGTTGGGGTTCAGGTGGGCAAGTACATTGCCGGCGGGAAAGGAAGCCAAGAACAAAGGGATGCGGGGGGAAGCGCAGGCCACGGTGAAGATGCTCCTTATACACCACAAAACCGTCCCCGAAGTAGTTGAAAGGGTGCGCCGACGGCTCTGGCACGCGAATCTTCGACCCCAGTGGAACTTGCACGCCCCTCATAAGCTTTTTTAGGTCTTTCACGGTAAGACTGGAGCCGGTGCCCTGGCGAGGGTAGTCCCCGGCGATATCTTCACAAGGGATAGCAGGATCTTCAACGACGCACTTTTCCCCGTCAGTGAAAAGTATCGATCCCGCCGGCATCAGAGCAGAGGAGTTTGGGTTTGATAGAGCCATTGCGAAAAGAAGAAGCCAAGGAATACAGGCGAACAAGTGGGAGGAAGAGTACGAAGAGGAGAATACGCAAGAACGAGAATCAGGGAATTAGGGAGCAGGGAAGAAGAAGGAGGAGGACGGCCACTGTATAGGCAAGAGAGCAAGAGATTGGAGTCACGAAGCAAGGAGGAAAACAGGGGGCAAATGCGAGGAAAGTCGGGGAAGTTCGAAAGTTTGAAAGGGTAGAGAGAAGAGTAGAGGGGAGAAGAACGGGCTTAAATAGGCGGGAATTGGGCACGCTCTACCAAAAAGTAATCATAGCCTACGCCTGCAGATGTCTCAGGGAAGTAGCTTCGGAAGGAGAGGAAGCGGCAGTTGAACCAAGGGACGTTGCTAAGCCTCCGCTAGGTCTCCAACGGTAGGAAATCTAAGCAGAAGGAACAACTCCGAAGACAAGAGGTCTTGTGGGACTAGGAGGCGGAGCGGAACACCCAAAATTTAAAAACGAAGAAAGAGCAACAACGAAAAGATCTTTCCTTGAAGAACAAGAAAAGATCTTGTGGGACTGATGAAGTGGGGTTCCACCACACGGAGTAACCAAATGACTGGGCGGAGGGTACATGCTGCGTGCGGAGACAATAGATGGAACTCTCTCCGACCAAATCCTCTTCCGCCTCCGACGAACGGACCCTTACAGGCAAGAAAGGTTTACCACGGACAGACTGCGGAAGAGTAATCGCCTCCGACGCAAAGCAAAGATCCTCTCCGAGGAACTAAGAGTAATCGCCTCCGACGCAAAGCAAAGATCCTCTCCGAGGAACTAAGAGTAATCGCCTCCGACGCAAAGCAAAGATCCTCTCCGAGGAACTAAGAGTAATCGCCTCCGACGCAAAGCAAAGATCCTCTACGAGGTAAGAGTCACTTGCCTCCGAAGCAAAGCAAAACCCCCTCCGAGGGATTGGGAGTAATTATTCGAAAAGAAGGGTAAAGTTACATAAAAAGCCTTGTATGACTGAGAATATTCTAGAATGATGTAGGCCCACAGAAACGGTTATACACTGTAGGAGAGCCTATAAATAGGAACCATAAGTTATGTAATAGGGTACGCTTTTATCAATACAACACTTGGAGCTCTCTTTGCAATTTGAGTCTGAGTGCGAGTTCGTTACAATCTCATCCAATTTTCTCTGTGATGTTTCAGCGCTGTCCAAATCTGATTGTTCGATCTACTGAAGCTTGCACAGCATATATACTAGTCAGAGGTGACTAAAGGAAAAGGAGACAAGGAAGGTCGTGAAGGAAAATAAAGTTGGTGGGCTCGTCTGGGTTCAACTTTTTTTATTACTGGTTGATGACAATCGGCGGTGCATAGGCGATAGCCAAAAAATGTAGAGGGATACTAAAATAATAACTACAAGAAATTAAGAAGCTGTAAGTAGCTAGAGGGTTAATTGGAATGCCAAGCTTGACCGGCTAACAAATCTGAGAAGAATGTGAAGGAACTTAAAAGTTTGATGTTGGTATTTGTAGAAACGTAATGCTATGTCTTTGTAATTAATTAATACACTAGTCATCTATATTTGCACCCTGGGTTATACTATAATATAATATAACATTAATTAATACATGTACACCCTATAATCATCTAACCAAATTAATTTCGCCATATGTAACTACGTGGTCATATTATGCATGCCGAAACGCACTATATTTGACGCCCAACCACATTAATTCCCAAGTCCATTATTGTACAACAATAGATTGGCGCGACAGTTTGGTTTGCATGGAAAATTATTCCCACGCACACATACACTTTATTTCACGCCTTCAATCCCAAAAAAACAGAGTATATATGTTCCTGATTAACAAGTTTGGTTTGCAAAATTACCTCATATAGCAGAATAGAGGGCATAAAAATCAGCACATAGGCTAACAATAAATGTGGAAGCGCGACACAGTTTGGTTTGTGTCAAAATTATTCCCAAGCAGTACCCACACTTTATTTCACGCCTTATAATCCCAACCAAACAGAGCATGTATGTTCCTAATTAACAAGTTTGGTTTGCAAAATTACCTCATCAGCAGAATATAGCCGATAGATCTAGTGCCCAGGTATGTGTTCCTTTCGCTAGTTGGGGTTGTAATCCAGAGGCGCCGTGCGAGCGATAGGCCATGTACGTTCCTGTTCGTGCTATTTATTTTGCAAAAATTAATTACCGTTCGAAAGAGTGTGAAAATAAGGATAGGGATATGAATGTATAATGTTCGCAGCTCAATATTACCGATACCGAGAGAGCTCGAGGCGCCGATCGATATCGACGCATGCATGTGGCCTGCCTTCATCATCACCAGTTTGGCCGGGTTGCAGAGATTGGAAGCTATAATATTGATGAAGATGGCGAGCGCAGATATCGGAAGAAAGGAAGAGAAGAGGCGCCGCGGCGGAAATGAATTTCTGGGATGGTTTCGATTGAGAAGAGAGCTTAGTATTTAGAGAGGGCGAACAGTGTTTATAAATTTAGGTAACATGGGAGAGATGAAGGTGCGTGGGACCTACCAGATTAAAATTGTAAAACTGATAGGCTAGTCTAAGCAGCGTCTGATGAAAATAGGAGATGAATCTCCATCATCCATTTGGTGGGTCCACCAAAAATAAAACTGCAGCTGCCCCCTTCATCTCTCCCCAGAACGGGGCAGGAGCGTTGAAGCTTTTTTATAATCGTCAGTGACCGGCAGTTTTTTAGGGTTTGTCGTTTAGGGTTAGCTATCCTTGGGTGGTTTTTTAGGTGTTTGGGCGGTAGGGTAATCTTTTTGGCATTAAGTCTACCCTTTATTAGATTCTTATTTTATGTATTTCTCTTACCTAATTAACTTGATCAACACCCTGAGTCTAGCCAGGGTTGACCACCAAAATACCGCCTTTACCATGACATTTTGATACTCTAAAATATAGTACTCCGTATTTATTTACACTTGTTTCTTGACAGTGACACTGTAACAGAGGACGGGAGGAGAACTAAACCCTAGTATCCTCCACTCCGCCCGATTGTGCATCATGCCCCATTCTTTTGTATAGCTGATAATCCAGCTGATGTCAGTTGTCAGCTGAAAGTTAGAAAAAGTAGAGGGGAAAAATAGTTGATATGACAATTGATATGACAATAAACTAGCTGATCAAATAAACTCGGTGCAAAAGAATGGGGTGACACGTTCTCCGTTTGTTGAGTTTGACTTTTCATTCCCGATTATTAGCTCCTCAACCTCCTCACAAGCAAGCACACAGCTCCACTGTCCACTACAGCTCCCTAACCCTAGCACAGACGCAGATCCGAATCCAAACCCGATTCCATATAGGATCCACATACGAAGCATACGTGATTGTTCAGCGCAAGCGCGAGAAATAATAACAGGTCATGATTACGGTTCAAATTTTCATCTCCGTTGACGAAATACTATTGTTTACGCATGCTCACCGTACTGTAGCTGTTCAGTCAGGCGAGCTCACAGGCCATGATGTAAACAGTAGTTAGTTTGACATCAACATTTATTGAAACGGATACACATGTAGTCCATAGTAGTGGGTAGCAATTTACAAACCCTCTGCAGACGGTAATCATGAAACTCAAACCTTGACTGCCGAGCGGGCGTGATTTGAAAGGACCCCCGTACCGTACAGAAAAATTGCAGAGCTATCAGCAACTCCGTCTAAAAATGTGGCTACCGAGTTTCGCATTATTAGTAAACCGGCTTCAGCTATTATTGCCTCATGTAAACTTTTTTATCTCAATTAAGGGCCTGTTCTCTCATCACCTTAATATTTGTGGATAGATTAATGCAGCTTTAAATAACATGTGTCAAGTTTTAATTTGTTTTTATTTTGGGTGGAACCCACCCCTTATCTCACAAAGCACCTTTATTTAAATCTAGTATTTGCTGCTTTTTGATAAAGCTCAACATTAATGTGCTGAGAGTGACACAGATTCGTCTTTTTTCTTTTTATTCAATTTTTTTTTTGTAAACTAACGTCGTACATGAGTAAATGCAGACGTTGTTGATCAGAGGGTTATACTCACGTAATCCCATTATGGATAACAACGCAGGTTCAAAAAAACTACTACTATTATCAGAACACAAAATACGTACTATCGTCAACCAACACAGATCACGCCTTTTGGGAACTTTAGGGTGGAGTACTATGACTATCCCATCCAGTTGTCACTAATTATGACAAGTGTGTACCACGGTGCAACAATAAATGCTTGTCCTGGTAAGATTCAAGTCGGAGGTAATCGGAATCTTAAGCATCGTTTACGTTGTTGAGGGTCTACAGAGTAGGTATCCTGCGGGTGACCATGAAAAGTGTATAGTTGAACAAACATACTGATATAGTTGAATTATTTATCAAATCGATTGCACCAGGATGTCACTCCTCGTATCAAGATCTTGTGCACTGTGGGGATCCAAGCCATTAATTGCACAAGACGGTGATTTGAAAGGACCTACAGTAAAAAGTTCCGTAGTTACCATCATTATGTGCTGCTCCGCCCGGGGGGGGGGCGGGACGTTTTTACGCCGTAGTACATTACTGATTTATGGTAAATTACAGTTGATAAGTCCACGCACAGCTAAACGTAATCTGATGGTCACACGCACTCGATCCCATGGCCAATAGGTGGTGATTACCTAAAATAAGCTTATTACCAAACCGTCAGTTAAAGACCGGTCCGTTCGACAATGCGATTAATCTATGGTGATTTTAAACGCAGGTCGTCCACTTAAAGCTGATATTGTGAGAGGTGGTCTGGGGCCCAGTAGAAAAAGAAACCAACCATTACTTAACACCTGTCCTCTCTTTACCTAGGTTGCCGTGCCCATTTTTTTTCGCTGAAAACGAACGGACCCGCTCCTGTTTTCGAAATAAATGTTTATCTAGGGAAAATAATATGGAACAGTATGTACAGCAGGCGGTAAAATCGAATGTTATTATTAGTACTATTAGTAGTATCTTCCCTAAGGTTTACAGAGATGAAGATCTACATAGTAGGTAATCATGGGGCGACCATGACAAGGCGTTCATATATACCAAATACAGTATTGAACAAATATGTTGGTGTATTTAAATTATTTAACAAATGCACTGATATAATGTTCAAATATATTGTAGTGGGTAGCACTTAACTCTCTGCAGACGGTAATTATGAACCTCGAACCTTGATTGCCGAGCGGCTGTGATTTGAAAGGGCCCGAGTAAAATGTTTTGTAGTTACCGATGCACCGTATAAAAGGTGTCAGACCTTGCTTCCAGGCCCTACCATAATTATTTCTGACCCGAGGGGCACTTTCCATCTGTCGATATCTTCCTCCCAAGTTGTCGTGTTCACGACATCTTAAGTGTTGCACATATGGGGACTTATCATGGTCCTCAACTCTCTCTTGTACATCGTGAAGTTTATCCGGCAGGTGAATGCACTATTAACATACAACAGCACATACAACAAATTGAAGATTACATGCTTGAAATTATGTAGTTGTATTGTCAGCAGATCAAATGTAACAGATCAAAGAGGATCCAAGGATACCATTAGAGAACTCATACACAAACAAATTATTTGGGAAGCAATACCACAACCAAGGTGTTGACAAGATGTAGAAGGAAGAAAGTGACAAAGTAAATGGTCTTTGAACATAAGGACTACGAGGTATAGGATTTGGGAATCTATAAGCAAAAAATGCGGGACTAATACTCAGATGGGTGGAGATTTAGTTCCGAGGGAGAAGCACTGTACGTAGAGAAGAATAAGTGATTTGTGTACAACATAAATGTGAGGGTGAACAAGGGAAATATGAATTTCTGGTGGTACAGGTATGTTAAATATTTTTAGCGAGGTTCTATATGTCGTTTACACCAGATAACTAATGCCTCAAGGTAACCATGTAATATATAATGTCTTACATACCCCAAGTTTTTATACACAGTTTTAGGAAGCTTCAAGGATCACCCAACCTTGACATGGCCAGTGCCAAAGTTGAGTTACCTTCCACTCCATTATGTGTCCAGTTATCCCTTCATCTGGCCAAGGCGGTGTCTTTCCATATTGCCCATCTGACGGGTCTTGCTCACCCTGCCATAACTGTGGCGGCACCTAAAACGTTGACCAAGCTTCCGGTGCAGAGTATCCCTTACCGTCGGGGGGGTAACATTTCGGAAAAAAAGATCAAAAAGAAGAGTTTAATCTTCGGCTGAACTGCAGTCCCAGACTCCTTCACACCTGCAATCTTATTATGTTGTTCCGTGTTAGGTCGTTCATTCCGTATTTTGAGACGGTTGCCATTTATGTCTGATATTTTTGTTCGGATCATCCCGCATATGTATTTATTAATGTTTAACCCTCCCGGCGATGGTTCATGTGATTTTCCCTATTTTATCTATTGTAAAGTATTTTTATTTATGCATTGGACAAACTTGTCATGTGGGGATGGCTATGGCGCATTACTGGTTAATACGGTTGGTGTAATGTTTCTGAGATATGGAAGACTTGGAACCTTTAGTGATCAATGGTCGGGATAGGTGCTATCTTAGTGATCAATGGTCGGGGCCATGACATCACCCAGGAGGATGTCACTACTTGGTTAACAGCGTGTTCTAACAATACACCATCTGGTTTCATTCTGTAAGGATCGATCAGATTCTAATATCCCATGAGATAATGGTAGGTCTGCCATCTCACCGGTTCAAATGAAAAACTGTAATAAAAATCGCTTATGCAAAACAAGGCTAGTGGTGTTACATGCACCGGCGAAGATTTCTGAATGTTTTCGTAGCCTTCGTTTCTGTTTACTGATACATAAACGTCAATTATGGAATTAAATTGAGCAGCGAAGATGCATAGGGTGTACAACCATCGGTTTAGGAGTAAAACATAATGTAAACCAGACAACCAATTTTAGTTTTAAGGGTGGCCTACACCCACGACTGCAAAGTCGTCGTCCTCCTCCTCATCACCAGCAGCCTGGAGTTTGGACATGAACTTCTCAGTGCTTAGCCAGTCTCCATACGGCGTGTCCCCTTCTTCTAGACATTCGGGGGTGGGGCAATGGCTGGTTGCGTGGGTGAAAAGACCACATATACTGCAGATGGGTGGCATGCCGTCATATCTGATAGTGTACACCACAGTCTTTCCATCTACATCCAGAGGTAGACAACGCCATAATGGTTTTCTGGTATTGAGGAAGACCTGAAACCGGAAGTAAACCAGCCCGCCGGTACTTGCAGGGGCGTTAATGACAAATGCGAACCTCCCAATTTTTGAGGCGACATCGGCAGCGAAGTCCATGTTGCACCATGCCCGAGGGACGTCAAAAACACGGACCCAGGAAGGGATCCACTCGAACTCATAGTCCTCCCAACCCACACCAGGTCTCACCTCTTCCAATGCAAATAGCATCCCCTCAACCGTCCACGGGCCCCTGTACAGCAAACCGTACATGGCATCCTTCTCAGCGAACTCGAACACAAACAGGTTCAGGCTAACACGAGCACAGCGGATGTCTCCAAACGATCCCCAACATGAAGATAAGGCGGCACACACGGAGTGTTGGCTTAGCAGGGTGTATGAGAATGACTTGCCAATGAGACAGCGATCCATAGCCAGCACTGCGTTTTCAATGCGAAAGGTATGCATTATTTTGGGTGTGGCACCAAGCAAACGCCGGGCAGAAAACACGGAAAATCGGTACAGTGGTTTTCGGGCAATAGAGGAAAGAAAAACGACCGCGAGGAAAATGGGACCTAAATAGGACAACTCTGGTTTTGCGGAACCTAAAAAGGGTTGCGGTTGATCTGTTTAACACCTTATGTTTCAATCGGCACGTATGTGAGAGACTGTAAGCATGAGTAAACCGTTTATAGGAAGTGCTGTCTATCGACAGTTGTCTGGGGAACGTGCACCGTTTCGCCTACTACGAAACTGGACGGGCGTGTTAATAATTTTATCAAACAACGAATTAAAATATAGGAACATCAACTATATGGGAGCGATGTCGTGGTAATGCTGAATATATGTGTCAATTAGTTGATGGTATTAGGAGGTGAGGCTAATTGCGCTAATATTTCTTGTTTAGTTGATGTTATTAATGTATGTTCGGGTAACACCTGCATAACACGGGATTTGATAAGAACAAATGATATTAGAGTGATTATAATACCTTGTTTAACACCTGCATGATTTTTTAACCTGGTGCTGCTATTAGCATGTAAGTTGGCAGATCCAGAAATCTTGTTACCGGGAGCTAAATTTTTATTTTTGACACACAAAAATTGTTTAGGGGGCTAAAAAAAATTTTCACTAATTTTCTTTAAAACTTTATATAATGTTGTATCTTTTAAAAATTTGTAAGAGTAATTTGACACAAATACACACTTTGTTTTTTCTTCTTGAATATGGGGTGTGTCATTTCTCACGCACAATGCATGGAGATAATAACTAGGAGGATTAGGTTTTGGTCAAACGTGATTTCAGGATGACAGCGTGGGTTGGTTGTTGACTATAGTTTGGCAGGGACTTTAAATGACGGTTATTTGTAAAACCGTAATCTAAAGTCAACTACCGTAAAGCGGCGGTCAACACGGCGCTTGTTTTGTGTTCTAGTTAAAAGGACTTTAGATTACGGTTTACAAGGAAATCGTAATCTAAAGTCTAACGAAATTAAAAAAAATAGCGCCAAAATTGTATGGGCAATGCTGGGTTTCGAACTCAAGGTCGATGGTGTTAACTCATGTACCGCGGCCATTAAGAATATTAAAGTCTTATTCGATCAAACAATGTAACACACATTCATATAAAGTTTTTTTAAAATCTAAAATAAGCTGGTAATGAATCCTGGACAACTTCCCTGATTCATCCTGGACAGATTGCCAACCATTAGATTAGGATAATCATGTACAGAGGGTCCAGATTTAAACTAGTAATGAATTACTAATCAAAATTAAATTAACTGGCAGTTACTTCATCCTATTTTGTTGGAGAATATATTCTGTTGATATCTATTTCTCTATTCTCAGCCAAATTAAAAAAAAAGCTAATACCACCAACACAATCGGCAGCAACTGTTTTTTTTTTAACAGACAAACAATACAGACGTCCGCCATTGAATCACCATACGCATCAAAACTGCAGGGGTGCCGGAAAAAAGGCTAAGGAGCTAGCGGACAGCTTCAAAACTGCAGGGGTGCCGGAAAAGGAGGGGCATGGAGGAAATGCCGGAAGGGGAGGGTCAAGTTACAAGCCATATTATTACAAGTCTACCGCTGGATCTTCCTCTCAGGGGGCACAACACCAGGGGGCAAGAACCGTTGCCTACATTGACCCGGTTATCATGCCTTGAAAGAAATAACCGGCCAACGAGCCGCAGGCTATCATGCCTTGAAATAAACATCCGGCCAACGAGCCGCAGGCTATCATGCCTTGAAAGAAAATGAAAGCACCGGCCAACGAGCCGCAGGCTATCATGCCTTGAAAGAAACATCCGGCCAACGAGCCGCAGGCTATCATGCCCTGAAAGAAACATCCGGCCAACGTGCCGCAGGCTGTCATGCCTTAAAAAAAATCCGACCATTAAGCCGCAGGCTATATTGCCTTGAAAATAGGCGTCGGCCAACAGACCGCAGGTTCCGATACTCCATATCCTAAAAGATCCGGCTAAAAACCATAGATGACCATACTTTAAAAAGAAAAAAGGCCCGGCCAGAACAAAAGTCCAAAGCCGCAAGCCCCCTTATGTTAAAAATGAATACCACACTGGCTTGCATAAGATAACCATACATGCACCATTTAAAAGAAAAAAAGAAAGAAGAGAAATATCACGGCAATAGAAAACTTGGCTCCAAAAGAGTTGCTCCGGCAGACAAATAACTAAGGATGGTAAAAATATAGCTTATATTT
Source organism: Limonium bicolor (assembly GCA_023374045.1). Taxonomy (NCBI): domain Eukaryota; kingdom Viridiplantae; phylum Streptophyta; class Magnoliopsida; order Caryophyllales; family Plumbaginaceae; genus Limonium; species Limonium bicolor. The sequence goes on along the minus strand of CM041777.1, from coordinate 252,287,446 downwards.
CTCCCAAAGGTGTGGGGTAAAAACAGTTACAAAATATGATCATTCGGCAAACACAGAAAATACATGCCGAAACAAAAACCCCTCTAAAAAAAAAACTTCTATTCTACTTTTTCTACAGCTTCTTTTTCAACAGCTAATAATCTATCGCCGCTACCAGCCACACTCTCAGAAGACTTGGACCTCTTAGAAAGACGCTGCATCCCTCCGGCAGACGGCAGGATGTTGCTTCCAGCTGGAAGGAATGAGGGTTCGCCGGCGCCAAAACATGTCTCTCCGGGACTGCGGCAGAACCTCTCGAGCTCTAAGAAGAAATTGGACTTCTGGGCAACAGCCTTGAATTCCAGCTTGTTGTACAGATCATCATCCAGTAACTCTCCTTTCTCGAGAGAGTGGTCCGAGACAATCTGCTGGCAAATGTCAACTATCCGGCGACACTGGGAAGCAAAGGACTCCTTTAGATGGGCATTAATGGTGCCTTGCTTCTGTATTTCCTCCTGAGATTGCCGAGAAAATGACTTGAGCCTGGCCACCTGAGATTCAAGGGTCAGGACTTGAGCTCGATACTTGTCACGTTCACAATTGGCAGATGACAGCTCCTCCTTAGCACGGGCTATCCGACCACTCAACTGAGTGACGTGCTTCAGTAAGTTGGCAGAGCTCAAGCCTAGCCGGAACAAAAAAGAATAAGAAAAAGAAAGGGCGAAAGGAGAAACAAAAGTTGAAGGCTTGAAAGTTTACCATGGCCGGATGGCTCAGTATTCTCGGCTTGAGAGCGAGACTTGGCTTCCTCCAGCTCTTTTACTCTCTCCTCCCCTGGTCCTCTCTTCTATCAGGGCAGCTTTATCCGCAGCAAGAGTTTTCTTCTCCTCTTCCAAAAGAGAGCAATCTCGGAGCAGAGACTGTTTCTCTTGATCAAAGGAGGACCTCGACTGCTCTTCCAGCGCGGCTTTTTCTTCCGACAAGCGATCAAGCTCCTGCATAAGCTTTTCTTTTTCCTTCACAAGGGCTTCAGTCTCCCGTTGAAGAGTTTGCTTCTCCAGCTCGAGCGTTTCAGCCTCCTGCTTGAAAGAGTTCCTCTCCTGATAGAAAAAGGTCTTCTCAGCCTGAAGATTGTTCACCTCGTTCCGGTGCATAGAGCGCACCTGGTCCAGCATAATATCTAGGTCAAAGAAGGACCGAACCGGCTTACCTTTAACAAGGGAAAAAGAGATGGTTTCATACCTCTATCAAAGTATTGTCAGCTTCGTTGATCCGGCCTCTTAGAGAAAAGTTATCTTCCCGGAGTTTCTTCAGCTGCAGCTCATACTCATCACGCTGACGCTCGCATTCTCGCCGGGACAACTGCAGGTCTTTGTTTATTGCCTCAGTTCTCTGCTTTGCCTTGCGGTCGATCTCATACTCAACCTGGTCAATGTAAGCGTCATGAGAAGAGCGGGACAGCTTCAGTTCCTCTTCAACTCTATTGGCCCGGCTTTCCTCATAGCGAAGCCTAGATTGGAGGTTGCCAAAGTGAACCTCAGCACTTTGGGCCATGGACATCACCTAAAAACAACACAATGCATAAAATTAAGGAAAAAACCAAGCCAGAACAAAAGAGAAACACAACACAAAAGAAATACGCATGCCAACCTGAAAGACTCCCCCCCACATCATGTCAAACACTTCGTTTATTGGGAGGGAATGCCGCATGATAGCATCTGCCCCCCCATCTCCGGTCCGCAGCCTTTTTTGGTGGCAGTAAAGGTTGCCGGAGGAGCAAAGATCCCGTCTGGATGACCAGATCTCTTTATTGCCTCCTTCCAGACAGAGGAGTACTTGGCAGCATCACAAGTAATCAAAGGAAGAGGGTGCCCGCAATGGTAGAACCACCCTTCCTTTTGGGAGGGTCCAGTATAGGACTCCTGAGCAGGAGGGGGAGGGGAAGAAGAAGAGGAAGCTATGTAGCCCTCTCTCTGCTCACTCCGGAGCTCAGGACCCTCCGGCAAAGAAGAGGCTATGTAGTCCTCTCTCTGCTCACTCCGGAGCTCAGGACCCTCCGGCAAAGAAGAGGCTATGTAGTCCTCTCTTTGCTTACTCCGGAGCTCAGGATCTTCCGGCACCTGACGATACTCCATTGCTCTATCCCTTGCCGCATCCACGGCCGCAGCAACATCAATGGAGAATGATCCTGAAGCTTCGGGATCACCAGAGGTTTGTCCTTCTCCTGATGCCCCTGGCTCTGCGGCCTTCGGCTTTGATGTAGTTTTCTTTTTTAGTCTTTTCTTGGCAGGAGCAGGGACTGCCGCAATAATAAAAAGTTAGGACCAGAAGGTTGAAACTGGAAATGGAAAGATACTAAAAAGGAAGAGTAAAGAACAGGAAAAAGCGGCGAAGCAGCCAAAACCTTCTTCAGCCGAAGGACCAACGCGGAGGTCTGTGGCCTCCAGGGTGTTTTCTTGAGCGGGATCTGAGGAAAAGTAACTCGTCAAATCAGGAAATTGCTCGCAAATAGGAGTCGGATGACCGGACTCCCGCCCCAGGCGGGAACCAAGGTCTAAACCCGAACCAGGGGTGAGGGGAAGGAAGACACGGCGCCCAGACTTGGGGCTCACGTGCCATGTACCTGACAACCCGGTCAGCACGTTCAGGAGATTCTAGCCTCTTCTTTTTCTTTGAGTGGCCGGCTTGGTCATCCCCAACTTCTCGCCTGGAGCGCTTTGCCGGGGGAGCACTCTCCAAAAGCTGCTCGGCCGCATCAGTAGCCGCAGCCAGCGTGTGTAGTAATTGATTTTTTCGTCCCCATTCTTGAAGGTGACGAAGTGCCAGCTATGAAAGGGGCCGATCTTCTCCCCCTTCTGTAAGAAATCTACATACAACATGTCAAAACAATAAGAAGACCGATGGGAATGACAGAATTTGTACTAAGAGTTAAGGGCGCTTACTGTGATATGTCTTCAGAGAAGACAAACGTTCCTTTGTAAAAAACGCCTCGACAGTCAGCGATTTCTTGCTTAACGCCCTCAGAACCTTCGAAATAGGCTGCTCTGCCGGAGGGGTTTGAGGGCTGATTAGCTGACCTTTAGCAACCTCAGCGCAGTATGGGATGCCCAAGACTCGGCCGGATGGAGGAACAATCACGAACCACCGTGACCCCCAATCGTGAGCCTTCTTGTAGTCGAAGAGGGAGTATCCGGCCTTCGCGACGAGGGTTATGCTATCCGGGTCAACCCTAACTGTGAAGAATCGGACGAAATCGGTACCCTCCGGCCGAATTTTGATTCCCTCGCAAAGAGAAACAAAGGCATGGAGGTGCGAAATGGCCTTTGGGTGAAGGCGAGCGAGAGTGCAGCAGCGGCGAAGGAGGAAGCCCAGCACAAAAGGGTGCGGGGGAATGGTCAGGCCGGAGCGGAAAAAATCAGCGAAAACGACGTACCCACGGCCAAAGTCGTCGTTAGGGTGAGAGTCGGAGGATGGCAGGTAAATCTGCGTGCCAAGCGGGGCTTCACATCCTGAGACAATCGCAAAGGGAGGATAATTGAGAGAGGAGGGAGAGGGTTGACGCAGATAGGAAGGGTCTTGTGGATTTCAGGTACGAGGGGCGAAAGCCGTTAGAGGAGCGAGAGCCATGAATCGCCTCGATGGCGGGTGGAAATTTGGCAGCAAGTTTACTCTGTTTTGCGGAAGAGGAAGACATTGTTGGGCTTAGCACGAAATCGGAGGTAGTAGCAGTGAAGGGAAGCAGGGAGCGCGATAACAGGGATGGCGAAAGCAGAAGGCAGTTGAAGCGAACAGGCAGAGGGGAAAGAGAAAGAAGCTTAAAAACCCAAACTTTGAAAGTTTTCCCTCGCTCGGAAAAAATATAATATAAATATATGTATACAAGCAAAAAGCACCTTTTCGCAGGGAAAAAGAAGCGCTTCCTAGGAAGACGTTTCCGACGGTTGGTTACCTTACGTATCCAACACCAGAAAAAGGCGGAAAATTTAAAAAAAAAAAGGGGCAGTACACGACAAGCTCGAGTCACGAGCCTCGCACGCGGCCAATAAGAAGTTCCTTTTCTCCAAGAATGAAGAAAAGAACTTGTGGGACTGAGATAGGGAAAAGGCGAGGCATAGAGCAAAACCAAAAACCTCAGGAATGGGCTGCAGTCGCAAAATTTCTCGCCGAAGCACAGGCATAACACACAGAAGTTCTATTTTTCTTCTCCAAGGATTCAGAAAGAACTTGTGGGACTGATGAGAAGGGAAGAAATAGTGCCAGGCCAAAACAAGACACGGAGAGCATCCGGCCAGTCTAGCCGGATGAGAATAAAGATGCATAGAACATCCGGCCGCTCCAGCCGGATGAAAATAGAATTTAGACAAGGCAAAATACAATATGGCTGACCGCCTGTGGTCAGCCAAAGATACTGGGAAAGGGTAGAACCGTACTTATACATGTAAAATACAGGCTGGCACCATAAAAACCAGGCCCCGAAATACTATAAATAGCCCATGAAATAAGACACGCAACACTTGACAGTCAAGCTCACATTCAATTCCAATAGAAGACTCTTTCTCTCTCTCTCTATTCTGGTGAGACTTTGTAATCGAGACCAGGTAATGTAGGACAGGAGATCAGATTGGATCATGCTAGGATAAATGTGATGTTTCATTAGGATCAGATCGAAGGATACTAGGATTAATATACTGTTTCGTTTCAATATGGAATTAAAGTTCCGATTCGTCAGCATCATTCATCTACCATTTTCCTTTGGCATCATCTGAACTTGTGAGGAAACAATGTAGTCACTATTGGTACGTAATAAGCATTTGTGATGATTGCAAATTGCATACGCTTGTCCATAGATGTAGCACTCCCTACTTTGTGGAGATTTCATATAGAATAAATGATGATTTTGATCAGGACTTTATTACTGTGATTGTTAGAAATGATTTATAAAAAATACCAGGGGTCGTTCTGTTCTCTGAACAAACTTCTATAATAGTAGATTAATGGTAATTAATACTACTCGTATGTAGTTACAGCATTACTCATGGGTAAGCTGAGACCAGTTTGAAAATCGTCGTCGATGTAACATGTTTAAGCCAAAATATAAAAGAAGGATTGGGATGAAGAAGATTTTCAAACAAAGCACAGTAGATTGAAGCAGTACTAAAAACAGAATAAGTAGTATTTGTGTTATACGAGGGTAAATTGATTCGAATGAAGAAAGTAAACACGCATTTGAATTGTAATTCTCGTGAAGGGTAAGCAATAATAAAGACCGGCCTGAAAAAACAAATATCAGCTCAAATGCCACTGATGCTCATCCTTCGATCTTCCAGTTTTGATTTTGTCACTCTGAAATGTGAATACATCTTAAAACGATGAGAATCAAAATGTTAATAACTGAAAACAATAAATTTCAATTCATCGAATTCCAAGGGTTTCAGATCATGGACACAGATTTGAGACACAAACAAAGAACATGAAGAACTCACGCGATCTGATTGGGGAAAATCACGAAAGCTAGGGTTCGCCGCCATTTGGTTGTTTCTCCTGCTCGATTCTGATTTAGGCAAGAGTTGTGATTAAGGATTTTGTAGGAATTCGTGGTGGTTCGAACATAAAAAAATGTCAGGAAGATGATGCGAGGAAAACGATGCAGGAATGACGCTACCTAACGGTGAATACGGGGGCATTGTGTGAATATTTAATGAATGACGCTACCTAACGGTGAATACGGATGGGTATACATTAACAAAAACGCCGTTTGGTTTACTTTAGTCAGTGATATCAATTAAACTGTAGGCTTAACGATGACTTTTTGCAAATTTCCAACTCTTCTGATGACATGGAATGATATAATGCGTGGCGTGGTAAATATAAATAGACGGCATAGGATGAAGGCAGACGATGGGGGTGGGCAGGTAGATTGGATGGAAACAGATAGAGAAGACGGGGCATTGTGTGAAGATAATGAATGAAGCTACCTAAGAGTGAATACGGATGGGTATACATTAACATTACAACGCCGTTTGGTTTACTATAGTCAGTGATATGCATTAACATGTATGCTTAACGATGACTTTTTGCAATATTTCCAACTCTTCTGATGACATGGAATGAAATAATGCGTGGCGTGGTAAATATAAATAGACGGCATAGGATGAAGGCAGACAATGGGGGTGGGCAGGTAGATTGGATGGAAACAGATAGAGAAGACGGGGCATTGTGTGAATATTTAATGAATGACGCTACCTAACGGTGAATACGGATGGGTATACATTAACATTACCACGCCGTTTGGTTTACTATAGTCAGTGATATGCATTAACATGTATGCTTAACGATGACTTTTTGCAATATTTCCAACTCTTCTGATGACATGGAATGAAATAATGCGTGGCGTGGTAAATATAAATGACGGCATAGGATGAAGGCAGACAATGGGGGTGGGCAGGTAGATTGGATGGAAACAGATAGAGAAGACGGGGCATTGTGTGAAGATAATGAATGAAGCTACCTAAGAGTGAATACGGATGGGTATACATTAACATTACCACGCCGTTTGGTTTACTTTAGTCAGTGATATTCATTAACCTGTATGCTTAACGATGACTTTTTGCATTATTTCCAACTCTTCTGATGACATGGAATGATATAATGCGTGGCGTGGAAATATAAATAGACGGCATAGGATGAAGGCAGACAATGGGGGGTGGGCAGGTAGATTGGATGGAAACAGATAGAGAAGACGGGGCATTGTGTGTATATTTAATGAATGACGCTACCTAATGGTGAATACGGATGGGTATACATTAACAAAAACGCCGTTTAGTTTACGATAGTCAGTGATATTCATTAACCTGTAGGCTTAACGATGACTTTTTGCAATATTTCCAACTATTCTGATGACATGGAATGAAATAATGCGTGGCGTGTGGTAAATATAAATAGACGGCATAGGATGAAGGCAGACAATGGGGTGGGCAGGTAGATTGGATGGAAACAGATAGAGAAGACGGGGCATTGTGTGGATATTTAATGAATGACGCTACCTAACGGTGAATACGGATGGGTATACATTAACAAAAACGCCGTTTGGTTTACTTTAGCCAGAGATATCAATTAAACTGTAGGCTTAACGATGACTTTAGCATTATTTCCAACTCTTCTGATGACATGGAATGATATAATGCGTGGCGTGGTAAATATAAATAGACGGCATAGGATGAAGGCAGACAATGGGAGTGGGCAGGTAGATTGGATGGAAACAGATAGAGAAGACGGGGCATTGTGTGAAGATAATGAATGAAGCTACCTAAGAGTGAATACGGATGGGTATACATTAACATTACCACGCCGTTTGGTTTACTATAGTCAGTGATATGCATTAACCTGTAGGCTTAACGATGACTTTTTGCAATATTTCCAACTCTTCTGATGACATGGAATGAAATAATGCGTGGCGTGGTAAATATAAATAGACGGCATATGATGAAGGCAGACAATGGGGGTGGGCAGGTAGATTGGATGGAAACAGATAGAGAAGACGGGGCATTGTGTGAAGATAATGAATGAAGCTACCTAAGAGTGAATACGGATGGGTATACATTAACATTACCACGCCGTTTGGTTTACTTTAGTCAGTGGTATTCATTAACCTGTAGGCTTAACGATGACTTTTTGCATTATTTCCAACTCTTCTGATGACATGGAATGATATAATGCGTGGCGTGGTAAATATAAATAGACGGCATAGGATGAAGGCAGACAATGGGGGTGGGCAGGTAGATTGGATGGAAACAGATAGAGAAGACGGGGCATTGTGTGAATATTTAATGAATGACTACCTAACGGTGAATACGGATGGGTATACATTAACAAAAACGCCGTTTGGTTTACTTTAGTCAGAGATATCATTAACCTGTAGGCTTAACGATGACTTTAGCATTATTTCCAACCTTCTGATGACATGGAATGATATAATGCGTGGCGTGGTAAATATAAATAGACGGCATAGGATGAAGGCAGACAATGGGAGTGGGCAGGTAGATTGGATGGAAACAGATAGAGAAGACGGGGCATTGTGTGAAGATAATGAATGAAGCTACCTAAGAGTGAATACGGATGGGTATACATTAACATTACCACGCCGTTTGGTTTACTATGTCAGTGATATGCATTAACCTGTAGGCTTAACGATGACTTTTTGCATATTTCCAACTCTTCTGATGACATGGAATGAATAATGCGTGGCGTGGTAAATATAAATAGACGGCATGATGAAGGCAGACAATGGGGGTGGGCAGGTAGATTGGATGGAAACAGATAGAGAAGACGGGCATGTGTGTGAAGATAATGAATGAAGCTACCTAAGAGTGAATACGGATGGGTATACATTAACATTACCACGCCGTTTGGTTTACTTTAGTCAGTGGTATTCATTAACTGTAGGCTTAACGATGACTTTTTGCATTATTTCCAACTCTTCTGATGACATGGAATGATATAATGTGTGGCGTGGTAAATATAAATAGACGGCATAGGATGAAGGCAGACAATGGGGGTGGGCAGGTAGATTGGATGGAAACAGATAGAGAAGACGGGGCATTGTGTGAATATTTAATGAATGACGCTACCTAACGGTGAATACGGATGGGTATACATTAACAAAAACGCCGTTTGGTTTACTTTAGTCAGAGATATCAATTAAACTGTAGGCTTAACGATGACTTTAGCATTATTTCCAACCCTTCTGATGACATGGAATGATATAATGCGTGGCGTGGTAAATATAAATAGACGGCATAGGATGAAGGCAGACAATGGGAGTGGGCAGGTAGTAAGATGGAAACAGATAGAGAAGACGCGGCATTGTGTGAAGATAATGAATGAAGCTACCTAAGGGCATCCACTATGGAGTGGAATCCACCCTAAATTAATAAAACAAAAAGATAAATGATGACATGGAGGAGAGAAGTTGTATGAGAGTTTCTTAACTAAGAACCCCAAAAGTGGGTGTCTTAGCAAAAGAAGAGAGAGATTGTGAGGAGGAGAATAAAATATTATTATTTTGAGAGTGGAATCCACTCTTGTTATTGTGGATGCCCTAAGAGTGAATAAGGATGGGTATACATTAACATTACCAGGCCGTTTGGTTTACTTTAGTCAGTGATATCCATTAAACTGTAGTTTACTTTTTGTTTCCACTTGTACACAGGAAACACGGAGCCGGTTGTATAGTAGAATTTGCCGGAAAGAGCCGTACAGACCAACCGTTGGTCAATTTATAGAAAGCAGTAATACACTTGACAAATTCGATGATATCTTAACAAACACAATTATACTTTCGATCTATTCAACAGAAAAGTTGGTTTGGTCATACGGGATTTCATAGTTCGTATTACCTGATGATTAGAAAATATTTGTTTTTCCAACTACGGAATATACTCCGGGTAATCAAAATGATAATTGATAGACGAGGGGTTGCGCCAGTAACTCATTTACTTAATGACTTGAGATTGATTCAACGACTGGACTATATAACCCCATTACATTTTGTATGAGCAAATTGATGTCCACGATTACCTGAAGTATACGCTAATATTACCAGTCGGTACAGAAAAACATTTTTTTTCCGGGACTGTAACTACGTACCTCCTAGGATTAGTATGTAATATTAACTGAATGAACATCCACGACAGTTCAAAGCACCAAACATTAGCGACTCCAAAATAATAAAAGAGGTTTGCTTCTGAATCCAGGCTCAAGTAAAATACATATTTCAGTATGCCCGCAAAATAGCAGACAAGTTCAGTTTTAGCGAGTAATCTAGGCGCTCTACGGTAACCATTGGGGTGTGGAAGGGTTGCATACACTATTGAGTAAGGTTGTGAAATATCCATATGTGGTGGTGGAAGGTACAAGGGCATCTGCATGTGCACTGTTGTCATTGCATTGAGTTTCAACATTTCTGTGGGGCAACTCCTCCCTTAGATGCGAAGCCCGATATCTTTGGTTTCTAATTTCAGTTTCAGATCGTCTTCTCTTTCGATTCCTATGGGGATTTTGCCTCTTCTTTATCCCAGCAGTAAATCGCCTCTGCCCAGTTTCACATAGTCCCTGGTGATCTGTACGTTCACCATCGTCCTGAGGTCTGCTTTCATAATAATCTATGGCGTACTTCAGAATACCTTTAACCTCACCAATGACATAGTTGTACAGATCGGGGTCCGAAGATGCGGTGGCAGCCAATCGAACAGCGGTTGCTGTTAGGCGCTGATAGCGACATAGGAACGATGATGTTTCTGGCAGTGTTGCGTGAACCTCGTCACCATTTTGAAGAATGGTAGACCTTGCATTTAGCCGCCATCGGCTCTTTATGAACACTTCGGGTAATGTCCTGCAACTCAATTTGCCCATTGAGCCAAAAAGATCCATGAGTTTAAGAATATGACGGCATAGGATACCCATTGCCTCAAACAGACAACAGCTACATTTAATCACTATATCTTCATCGAAACCAGCATGCACAACCCTTATATCAAGCTCAGAATTGTCTGTGTCCAACTTGTACACTTTCCAAGCGTCTAACCCGCACTATGTCGGTTCAGGAGTTGCGTCAACGATGTAACCAATGCTGTGTTCCCTCTCGTAATGAAGTGCACTGAATATTGTAGGTGTGTACACACCGGCAGCACGTACCATCAGGGGGCACGATGTGAACGTGTTTGCAGGGATCTTAGCTCTAGCTTCGAATTCGGCGTGATTTTCACTTTCTCGAATGGAGTATATCATATTATTAAAATGGGGGAAAAACTCAGTAAGGCCGTGGTCAGGTTTCAGAAATGATCGAACACTACTGTTGATAGATTCACTGGCCTGCGTTGTGGGCATACCGGCGGTGAAGTGCTTGTTGACCCATGCAGCCGACCAATGTTCTCTCTTCTCTTTTATTCGGAGCATCCACTGCACGGACTTAACATACTTAGGCCCCTGACCAGCAGACTGCACTCTGGACATACAACCATCCCATACCTTATCAAATTCTGACTCGTCTTGGATCCCATACATCAGTAAACTAAGTGTCTTTGTTACATCACGTATTACAGCACTATGAACGTTCTTCTTGGCATTCTGCAAGATGTGCCAAGAACAGAGCCCATGAAATGCGTCAGGGAGTCGAGACTGTAGCGCTGCTGACATAGCTGCATCCTGGTCTGTGAATATCGTGACTGGTGCCTTGTTGTCCATGCATCCAACAAACGCTTCAAACAACCATTCGAATGAAGGTATTGTCTCGTCGAATATCAATGCCGCCCCGAAGACGACTATTTGTCGGTGATGATTAAACCCAAAACAAAGCTGAGCAAGAAATGGACAGGGCACGTTATAGTGCAAGCAATAAGTACTGTAAAGAAAGCGGTATGTTTAATTATAATTTATAAACAATTGTAACATAATTCATGTTTATCAAATGATTGCAGGAATAATAATTTATAAACAACTGTAACATAAATTCATGTTTATCAAATGATTGCAGGAATAAACTCACCCATCAAGGTAGTGAGCAACAAGGGACATAGGATTGATAGTCATTGAATACGAAAGAGTCACGGTACAATGATTCCTGGCCAATGCCAGGTTTCTTGCGTGACGAGATATATATGACAGCTAGCATATGGATGAAGAGGATAAATACTGAATTACCTAGAGGCATGTACGCACTATTGGTACAGAATGTTGTATCAAACGTGACAGCATCACCAAACAGAGAATAATCCATCTTCATTCTGTGATCAGCCCATAAAATGTTTGCTATCAAGTCCTCGCGTCATACTGTATGTCATAGTGAAATCCAGGAGTTTGCATTGCAGTACGCCTAAAGTACTTTGCAGGCAGGTGGCTTCAGACGGCTGCATATTCTTCTGCCTCTTCGTGCGGAGATGGTTTTTAAGGTCAACTTTAGTACAACCAAGGTTCTGGAACCCACCGCGTGGTTGCAATAATCTTGAATGAGGTGTCTAGCTGAACCCCAACATTAGCATTCAACTCAGCTTGCAGTCCAACTTCAAGATCGACATGTCTGTTTGATCGCATTAAATACCTTAGTGGTTCTGGCATTAGTACGTGTCCATTATGCTCGCCGACCCATTCTTGTTATTGAATATTGTCCTTCGGTACAGCAATATTTCAGAGACATCCGAGCCTTGCACCCGCACCTTTTCTCTACATTATGCCTCTGGCGCTTGTATTGCGGCTTAGTGATATCTAGAGCTGATTGCATGGCATATCCAGGGTCACTCTTGCTATCCGGCCTGAAACCTTCTAGATTACAGACAAACAAAATGTAAGGTCGTACTGTCAGTACTATCTTCTTGCTTCTGCTTTGTTGCTGCCTCTCTGCGTACCCCAAAACCAACCCTCTCTGCATAAGCGGAATAGAAGGCGTAAGCATCGCTAACACTATCAAACCTAAGAGATTGCCAGCGCTCAACATCCGTTGCTTCAATTGGTACGTCATCACCGCAACGACTGCTCAGAACACCTGGATCGCACAATACTTCATTACCTTATTAAACCTGAAAGTATACTACTGTATCGGTAAAACATTAAAACTCGGTATACCTGGACATCGTTTCGGTGACGCCGACATTGAACGTGGCAAACGAACAAGAGATAGAGTAATTAGAGGGGATGAAAAGGAAATAATGGGGAATGAAGTGATACCGTAACGACAGTACGTTTACATACGGCCAGCAGCAATGGCGATATAACACTTCAATTCAACTCAATGAACAATTAATGATTTGAGGGTTTGGGAAGGACGACAAGGGGAGGCGATGGGCATTGTGGGCGGGCGGCCGGGCTGGAAAGAGTGGGGGGGGGGGTCAATTGTCGGGCCATTTGGCGGGCTTGAGGGGAGAAGGAGGGATCATCACGTGCGATTGTTAAAAATATGAATATATGAACGATTTTACCGTCATACCCCTGAAAACGTCCGCATAATTATGGACCGTATGATGATTTTTGCTGATTTTTGATGACGTCAGCACGTGATCTGACGGCCTAAATTAGCGATGTCACCGGGACATCGATTTTTGCGATGGCACCTGAGCCGGACCCTTCGCCCATCGACCTCAAAAGGGGCCGACCAATCCAATGACTGGTGGGAAAACCTAAAAAAGGCCGACCAATCTAATGAATACTTGCCTAAAAAAGTAGTGGTGTATCACGTGGATCCAAGATACATACACATGCAAAGCACGGTTCAGGCTCTTCATACAGAGCGTCAGATGTTTTGGATGTATATGGTTCTGTTGTTAATCCTTCGTCTGGGACAGCTGTTAGAGACGGTCCTGTCCGCTGGTTTTATGTGTTTAACAGAAGCCTATTATTTGATCACACAAGCTGCCACGCTGCTCTAGTCGATGTTGTCCGAAAAACACCAATATTCTTTCAATGGTGGGCTAGTTTTTGAAATTATGTAGAATCTTCATCGATATAGCATATTAGTCAATTACAGTTATATGAAACACTTGTTCGATTATGGGTCTATTTTTTTTATAAGCTTTTCTTTATTTTATGGAGCAGCCACAAACTGGCCCTACTCCCTTCGTTCGTCTTTAGCATGATAGCATATTTGTCGGTAACTTCATTTTTGGATTTTTTTTTGATATTATCATATTTTAAAATATTATATTGTTTTGTATTTTTTAAAAATATTTATAAGAATATTGATAAATTTTCAAAAGTTTCCCGGCCCCTCTTTGGATACGACTCTGATATTTGTATCATTTTACATCTTGTAAAGTCCCATGAATCATATATTCTCCAATAATATACTATCGCATAAAATAACTATAAAACAGTCAAAACGGTAATACCGAATACTCTTGATCATTCAACAACAAATTAAGGAAAACCTGTAGTTGTAGGGTTTGATCATTGACAACCGGATCCGACATGTTATCCCACCACATATGGTTCTCCAGAAATAAGGTAATCTTGGAGAATACTAATCTGAACTGAACTGGGAAAGTGTAGCTGTTCCTACAAAATGCAGGAGAGTGAATAAGTACAATAAAGATAAGCGGTTGTAAGGCCCTGTTGGTGCACTGGTGTTCTGCTCGAGCTTACAGGACCTGGTCTAAGAAGATATGCAGGGGACTGTGGTGATTTCAAGAGGAGTATCCTGGTGCGGCATTTCTGATAAGTCTGCTGCATCTAGTCCAAGTTTGGTCCTCTGTTGTTTGTATGGTTTCTACTGTGTGTGTATTTGGCTATTGGCCATTCTGGTTGTATTTTCTGCTACGAGATGTAGCGCTCGCTGTCTGGTTATACCACCAGACGATATACACTGTTACCCCCATGTAGCCCCACGATCAAAAAAATATATATATATATGTTATCCCACCACATTTTTTTCTCTGGATGATTGCAGTCATTGTCGCAGCAGTGATTTATTAGTCATGGCTGGCGGTTCTCGGTTCTGAACCAAACGAAATTATGTTGTACATGTATGTGTGTTTGTACAAAACTGGTGTTTGGGGGATCTCTTTTTGGGAATTCAGTTCCGATTCAATTGCTCCCAAAAATATTGTTTAGGTTTTTTTTTGATAAGTAAATATTGTTTAGGTTTGGAAGGATCTTGTTTTGCTATATTCGTTACTAAGGCCGGGTTGAATATGCCGGATGGGAAATTTTGAAGTTCGTGAGGTCCGGTATGATTCGAATAATGTCTTTAATTTAACGATGAGTCTTAGCTACAACCATATGTAGCCATCTTTGACTACATTTTTCATGGTACAGTTTATTGTAGAGTAAATGTACATGTTTTATAAGTTTGTTGTACAGTTTATAAAGTTAGTATGTACATTTAGTACAAATTCATAAATATCACAATTCACTATATACATGTACATATACATCCGTACAGTTTTAAATAATCACATGTACAATTTTCAATGACCAAATCTACATGTATATATAGCTACATGTGGTTGTAGCCAAGAAATTGGGTTAATTTAATGGTAGGTTTACACTCGTTGAGTATGAATAATAGAACTATAACAATTATAAATGTCATCATCGTAGCGGAAATAAAAAAAAAGGCATCTTCTTTCCTTGCTTTTCTATCGACAAGCCATTAATCGAATTGGTAATCAGATGAAAAAGTAGTAGTAACAACATTTGATTAGTAGTCAAAGTAAATATGAATACAAAAACCAACCTTTTTTAGCATATGAGAAAGAGTTTCATGCCAGTGATGCCACTAACGTCATTGAGATGATGTCACTAATGGTGAGGTAAGCAATTACGCTTTTTAAAAGTCGAGTCCAGTAGTATAGTACTAGTAGTAACTTTGACACTGAACCGATCATCGGTATCAGTGCTTTTCTACTTCGTGGAGCGGCTACAGGGGTCGTTTTTTTTTTGGAAAATTCACGAGAAATCTCTGTTTTCTTTTGTAATTCACAATATACCCCTATGATTTTAGTAATTCAACTTTAAACATGCTTAAATGTTGTCCAAAATTGATGAAACTTTAAATTGACGATGTTAAAGTGTTATACTTTGGTCCAATATCAAATTTGAAGTTTTTTAAGCTCACATGTGACCTGTGGGACCCAATGAACATGTGACTATTCATTGGGTCCCACAGGTCACATGTGAGCTCAAAAAACTTTAAATTTGATATTGGACCGAAATATAACGCTTTAGCATCGTCCATGTAAAGTTTCATCAATTTTGGATAACATTTAAACATGTTTAAAGTTGAATTACGAAAATCACAGGGGTATATTGTGAATTACGAAAGAAAAGGGTATATCGTGAATTTTCCCATTTTTTTAATTAAAACCTGCTACTTCCATTACTAATAATAGCAAACTTACACACATATTTCATTGTCCAAACTACTAGCTGTAATTATGCGGTAAGGTATTTGATTCCCTTCCCACACTTTTACATTTGATGGAGATCCATTAAAAGATCTAGCTACTAGAAAAGAAGGAAAATTAACATTGTTGTTAGATCTATTGCAAATGTAGCTAACAAGGGAATTACAAAGATTTCTTAAACAAATCCTTCCTTCTCTTACCTCAAAGATTTGATCATTGTCAATGCCGAACATAATTTGGAAGTACTCCTCCCTCAAGTTGTCGAAGCAGATGCTGTGGTTACCTCCTTTGATAGCGAGTTCCACTGTAATGAGAGCTGCTTTGATAACTGCAAACTGCACTTTGCAAGTGCTTGTCATTTTCTTGTTATAAGCTAGAAATGGAACACCTTCAACATTCCTGAATAAGCCACCAATCTGGAAAAGGAGGTTCTTCTTCGAGAACACCTCAAAAGAGACATAAATAAATCCAGGAGGAGGAGGTTTCCACTTGACCGTTTCTACCATACTCTTCGGTTGTGCATTTATAGTTACTTTGTAAGCCTCAATATAAGCTAAATTCTCTTAACCACAGTCCA
Source organism: Limonium bicolor (assembly GCA_023374045.1). Taxonomy (NCBI): domain Eukaryota; kingdom Viridiplantae; phylum Streptophyta; class Magnoliopsida; order Caryophyllales; family Plumbaginaceae; genus Limonium; species Limonium bicolor. Next base: position 252,271,000 of record CM041777.1, on the reverse strand, counting down.
CCAAGCCAGAGAATCATCATGCCTACATCTATTTCTAGCATCATATATCACCCACATATTGTTAACGACTGAGGACAGCTTAATTCTCCCCCATTGGTTTGCTTGGTCATTAAACCAATCCAGAACTGCACCATCTTCTGAATTTGGAACCGTATGAAGGTTAATGCTTGAACCCCAAATATCTGTTACATATCAACACTTGAAAAAGCAGTGAGTAGGAGTATCTTTCTCTCCACAGAAGGAGCAATCAGTATTTCCACCAATCACTAGTGGAACGCGAGCCTTTAATGACGGTGGTTTAATCACGGCTTTAACGGAAACCGTAATTAATAGGAAGGCCGAATTAATTAATGACGTTTATTGAATTAACCGTAAGCAATAATCGGTCGGAGGTAGGCGCCTTTTTTAGGACGGACTTTAGCTGACGGTTATTAGTAAAACCGTAATCTAAAGTCCCGTGTTGACGCGCGCTATTCGGTCAACGGACTTTAGATTACGGTTTTACTAATAACCGTCAGCTAAAGTCCGTCCTAAAAAAGGCGCGCCTACCTCCGACTGATGATCAACGACGTCGTTTTGACCTGACGCCAAATATTTCCCGTATTATTTGATTTTTTCGACGCCGCGCGTAATCTAAATTTCAGTTTACGACGTCGTTTTTCTAGTGTATTTTAGATTAATAAAAACGTTATATTAATGTGTTACCTATGTTTGAAACCCAACATATGCCAAATAATTATCGCGCTATTTTTTTAATTTTGTTACAATTTAGATTACGGTTAACGACGTCGTTTTACCAGTGATATTTTAGATTAATAAAAACTTTATATTAATGTGTTACCTATGTTTGAAACCCAACATATGCCAAATAATTATCGCGCTATTTTTTTAATTTTGTTACACTTTAGATTACGGTTATTTACGAACCGTCATTTAAAGTCTGACTTTAGATTACGGTTTACATGTAAACCGTAATCTAAAGTCCTTTTAAAACACTTGCCTACACTCTGCACTGTACTCACAGTAACTCTTCTTCTCTTTCGCGCTATCTTCCTCACTGAAATCGCCTCCTCTCTCCCGTCACCTTGCTAACGGCCATCGCCGCCGTCGCTCCCACCACCTTTGTCACTCCCATCGCCGCCGGTCACCACCCATCTACCACTGGTCTCACCGTCGACGTCTCTATCGCGTATTGGGTATGCGATCGACTGATTGTTGTTTTTTTTCTTACTTTGTTCATATACATGCATTTCGATTGCAAGTTCTAAGTACCTCGTTTGTATCTAATCCTGAGAGTGTAATTGCAAATGTTCTAACCTTGTTCATATATTTGTGCCCAGATTCACCGTTAATTGCAACCTACTTCGTGGGCTGATTTCTACACTACTTGCCCACTTCGGTGCTTAGTAACGGTAATTTTGCAAACCATACTGTAAACTGCTGTATTTATTTATTCTTAGCATTTAGTATTACAATTAATACATAATAGTGTTTACCAACAAGCTATGCCAGATGCTCTCTGTTTGATTCATTTCAACTGCTCTCTGTAACTGCTGTATTCATTTTCAACTGCTCAATCTGCTATGCCAGATGTCTCTGTTTAATGCGTGCAAATTTGACTTTGATAAAACTGATTTGGAGACGTTAGAAATATAGGGGAGATGCTGTCGATTTTTTTCCGCGGTTTAGCTAGCATTTAACCTTGATTTTTTGATGAATTCTAATGTTGTCGTTTTTCATTTATGCATCAGGACTACGACTTTAATTTAATTCAAATTGTATTTCAATCCTTGCAGGCATGGCTGATCAGGACATGGCTGATGAAGAGTTCGATTTATTTTGTCGTGAGGAGGAGGAAAATGAGCAGCAAATGGTACCGGTCCCATCTACATCTGCCGCTGCTGCTGTTGGCCCTTCCATGAGTGCACCTTCTACGAGTGCTACTCAGAGACCCAGAGGTAGAGGTCCGACCCGTGGGTTGAAACTGCAGAAACCGGATCAGATTAGTTCTGTGGGACCAGTATGGGAGGTATGGTGGGGGCAGCAGGTCAGAGTTCGCTAGTATGCTAGGGACTCTGGCCAGATCACATTGCTGCATCAACCACACATGGAAACAAGTCCCGGAAAAAGTAAAGGAGACCATCTGGAAGAAGGTGCAAGAACGGTACAAGATCCCAGAAGAAGTGAAGAAGACCGTTCTTTCTTTGGTGGCCGGCAAAGCTAAATCATTCCGCCACTACTTGGTTGAGCATTGGATCAACAGGGTGCCCCCACGTGAGCCTCCGCCGTATGTTGTATACAATGGCATGATAACTGAAGAGGAGTGGAAGGAGTTCGTTGAGCGGCACGGCACCCCCGAGTTCAGGGTATGTTTGTGTGTACTCTTTTCTTAATTAATGCTCATAATGCTTTATCCCTGATTTTCTAATTAATTTCCTGTTGTACTTTCTTAACAGCAAGTACAAGAACAAGCACGACAAAACCGTGAAGCTAATCTATACCCCCACACCATGGGACGAAGGGGATATGTGGGCAGCCTGGAGGGATGGAAAGAAGCTGGTTTGTTGACACGGAGGAACGAGGATGGAAGTGAATGCCCGATCGAGGATGTCTCTGAGGCGAGGAGGGTGCAGATGTACATACTGGGACGCCAGAAAACGACCAGCGAAGGTCAGAGGATATTTCCTAATGCTGCGATGGAACAACTGGCAAACCAAATTGTAAGTATTTGAAAGTAGCTGTTGAATAATTTACTTATATACTCAAGTGTTTGTTGATCTTAAATCTCGTCATTAACTTCTTTGAAAATTGGACAGTACGATGCGGCACAGAGAGGAGAAGTGGACTTACACGCTCCTCCTTCTCAAGACGACGCGCTGAATCAAATGCTTGGGAAGAAGGATCACCCGGGGCGTGTTAGAGGATTTGGGGGAGAAGTACGTCAGAGAACGTATTCCCGCCATCTGCTAGGAAGGGTCAGATGAGTGCTGCTGAAGTCGAGGCGATGGTAGAGCGTAAGTTCGCTGCTGAGCGCCAAGCTAATGACGAGAAACATGCTGCTGAGCGCCGGCTATCGAGGAGGCTGCAGGAAGCGTTGAATGCGATTGCACATGCGACTACTCAGCAGCAGCAGCTAGATCCTCCTCGAATGTCTTCCTCGTCTAGTTGTGCTCCGGCCGCTGACCCGTACCCGTTTGCCAACATCCAGGTTAACTTTGTTTAACTATTTTTCTTCTAAAATAAAGTTATTTAAATAGTATTAGATTGGACTCACTTATTTATTTCACGTATTATCTCTGTTTATTAAAGGAGCAAAAAAAATGTCGTCTCCAAATACCATTAGACGGGCACCCTGTAGATGCGGCCTACGGGACGGTGTTGCCATCAGGTCCACTCACGCTCATCAGTTTCGTACGTCTACCCCCATTCTACGCGCGTGTGACCTTGGACCTGATAGTTGATGGATTTGAGCATGCATACCTTCCGATGGCGATTGACAACAAATGCACGCTGATCGAAGCGAAGGGAGACATATTGCCCTGGCCAGCATGTTATATTGTTGTCACCGATGAGGTAAGACTGTTTGACAACCATTTAGTATCTAATAAAATGCATTATTTAGCATTAAGTGTCTAATCTAATCTATTATAGATCCCTGAGCTTCCTCGCCGCGTACCCCGGCCCAGACTAGAAGAGACCAGCGCGCCGGCGAATCCTGAGATCCCTGAGGTTCCTCGCCGCGTATCCCGGCCCAGAGAAGAAGAGATCAGCGCGCCGACGAATCCTGCCAGAAGGGTATGTTCTAGATAAATGTTTAATGTTACTATAATAATCAATTAGTAATTATCTTTACATTTATGCTTTACTGTTTGTGTGTGAAGGGTAAGAATCCAGTGAGTCGGGGTGCGAAAGGTAAGAATCCAGCGCCCGTCCGGGGTCGCACCAGGACTTCTGAGGCGCCTAAAAATAAGCTCGCACTGCCACAAAAACTTGTTAATGTTTTGGGGGCCAAGCAGATGAATCTTTACGACAAGATCATAGTGAAGTCATCTCAAACTAACAACTTCATGATGACGCTTCCAAAGTCGATGTTTCACTACGAAGAAGATATGATGACGGCAATCAACTTTGAGGACATCAGAGAGATGATGTGTGGAGATTATCTGAACATTAACATTATTCAAGCTTATCTAAAGTAAGTGTTCTTTCCTCATACTGTAAAAACATATAGAATAAGTATCTATGAAGTTGCATTGGCTAACTTTTTATAGTACATGTGATATAATAGATGTCTGCTTGAGAGATGTGCTGAGAAGGACATGACCTCCATTACTGCGGTGTGCCCGGAGCGTTTATCGTACGACTCAGTCACTAGGGACCCGGGGAGGTTTTGTGAATACATGATTCATTGCTTCAATGTTGTTGATCAACAGAATAAATTATTCATTCTAATGCCGTATCACCAAACGTGAGTTCTAATATAAAATTACATACTAATTAGCTAACTTTTTAACCTTCATTTCTCATTTCATTTTGTATTTGACATTGTAGCCACCACTGGGCTTTGTTTATATTCTGCGCTGCCACCGCTACTCTGCTCGTTCTAGATCCACTAGGGCAGTGGACAGAATTCAACACTGAAGACTTAATCAAAGAGTAAGTTTTTATTACTATTTAATTGTTTGTAAGTTTTTTGAACCAAAATTAATGTACTTGTTCATTTTGCTAAACGCTTTTGTTAATATGTAACAGTTGTTACAAAAAAACCCCTCAGGGAGAGTTTGGTGATTTGACCGTCAATTACATCAAGGTTTGGTAATTCATGTATTTCATTCGTGCTGCTATTATCTTTGTACAATTGTTTTACATTTGTGAATTTTGGTGATTTAGTGCCCTACCCAAAAGGATTCTAAGAGTTGCGGGTACTACGTGATGCGGTATATGTACGAGTTCTGCGGGTACTTCCCAAGTTTTAAGAATGATATTGACAAGGTAATACGAACGCTGTCTTGTATTTAATTCTTTCGGCAGATTTTTTGTGTCTTTATCTTAATCTCATTATGTGTTCCATTCCTTTTCTTGTTGCAGATTAAAGAGCATTATGCCAGATTCAAGACTTATGCTCCTGCCGACTTGTTGCATGTCAGAGAGAGCATGGCAGCCATGTTTATGAGAATGGAGTGGTAGACTAGCTAGCTGCTGCTGTAACATATATTTTTTTTTAGTTGCTGCTCTGATTCTGTTAGTTGCTGCTGCAACAGATTATATTGTGTAACAGATTATATTTTTTGTTAGTTGCTCTGATTCTGTTTGTAATGAATTATGCTAGCTGCTGCTGTAACAGATTCTAGCTGTTGTATTGAATATTTCTGTTGCAATTGTGCGCAGAAATGAATTTGCAATTGTTATCTCTGTTGCAATTGTGTAACAGATTGAATATGTTACAGATTTTCGATCTGGTGCTTTATTAGATGTTATCTCTGTTGCAATTGTGTAACAGATTGAATATGTTACAGATTTTCGATCTGGTGCTTTATTAGAATGAATTTGTGTTGTTGGTATTTGATTCAGGTGGTTCAATTGTGCAGTTTCTGCCCTCTGTTGCTTATCTGTTACAATTCTGTCTCTGTTGCAATTGTGTAGATTTGTAAAAAAAATAATAATAATAAAAAAAAATTACACTTTAGATTACGGTTCTAACAATAACCGTAATCTAAAGTCCTTTGGCGCGCGCGCCAAAACACTTTAGATTACGGTTATTGTTAGAACCGTAATCTAAAGTGTCGACTTTACATTACGGTTATTTGTAAAACCGTGATCTAAAGTCCTTTGGTTCGCGCGCGCCAAAGGACTTTAGATCACGGTTTTACAAATAACCGTAATGTAAAGTCAATGACACGGGGCCGGAAAAGGGCCATTAATTACGGTTTACAACCGTAATTAAAGACGTCGCCATCTTTATTGACGCCCGCGTAGATTACGGTCCAGAACCGTAATGTAACACGGTTTTGGACCGTAATTAAAAGCTCGCGTTCCACCAGTGAATTCTGTTTCCAATATTGCCTTGGCAGGGGTTAATGTCATTCAAGAATTTCCAAATGATCAATCTGGCCCGGAGAGGAGTCAACTTATTGTCAATTCTCTTACTGAAAATGGAAAAAACATTAGGTAAAGAGGACTGACCTTCCTTCTTGACATTTTGGATCAGATTTATCCAGACTTAACAGAATAAATATTGTCTTTTGTATGATGCCAAACCCACTGGCCATTTTTAGAAGGACACAAGGGTAATGAGCTAATAAAATTACTTTCTGAGGGGTTAAGATATTGGTTAAGTTTCAGGGTATTCCAAGTACCAATGACTGGGTTAATAAAATCAGCAACCATGGTACTAGAAGTAGAATGAGAATGGTTTTGGGAATTTATGTGGAAAGCTTCAGATCTAGGAACCCAAGGGAAGTTCCAAAAGGGGGTAGAAATTCCATTTCCTATTTGGTTCCTTATACCAATTTTAAGGAGACTGATATTGGAATGCAAAGATTTCCAAATCTGGCTAGCCTTCAAGGGAAGAGGCGCATCTGTGACACTAAAATTAGGGAAATAGAGAGCTTTTAGAGTCTTAGCCATCAGGGAATCTGGAAATGAAATAATTCTCCAAAGCTGCTTAGTGAGTAAAGCTTTGTTGAATTCTTCCACATTCCTAAAACCCAAACCACCATCATCAACATTTTTACACACCTTACTCCACCTCATCCAATACATGGGCTTGGAAGAATTTGTACCACCCCACCAAAAACTTGAGATGATGGAATTTAGTTTGGCAACAATCGTGTTTGGAAGATGAAAAAGAGCCATAGAGTAGCAAGGGATGGCTTGAGGCACACTACTCACCATAATAGATCTAGCAGCCTGAGACATAGGTCTACTCCAGGCCGAAACTCACTTTTGAATGGCATTCACACTATAATCAAAAACCTGGGATTTGTTCCTACCAATCTTCAAAGGCAAACCAAGATATTTAGAAAAATGGGGAACTTCAGGAACATCAAAAACTTTTGTAATGAGGGATTTTTGATGGCTTTCAGCCTTCTACTAAACACAATTTCAGATTTACCGAGGTTAATATGATGACCAGAAGCAAGGAGGAATTTATGTAATGTATAACTAAGAAAGGAAGCATTCTTCTCGGAGGCCACACCAAAGAAAATAACATCATCAGCAAAAGCTAGGTGAGTAATAGAAGGACTCTCAAACTTTAATTTGATACCTTTAAAATTCCCAGTGAGGTCAGACTTATTTAGGTAGCTGGTGAGGGATTCTTGGACTAAGATGAAAAGAAAAGGAGACAAAGGATCTCCTTGTCTAATGCCCCTGGTTTGCTAAAAAATTCCCCTAGGGACCCATTGATCAAGATTGCACATCGAACAGATGAAATGCAGTTCATAACTGGAGTTAACCAATTGGAAGAAAAACCCATTGCACTTAGAACTTTGAAGATGAAACCCACTCCAGACGGTCATAGGCTTTACTAAGGTCTGTTTTTAAGGCAAAGAAACCTTTTTTTTTGCTTGGCTAATATGTAAGAAGTGGTGAAGTTCTCCTGCTAGAATGACATTGTCTGAGATCAACCGACCCTTAACAAAGCCATATTGATTATCAGAAATAAGAGAAGAAAGCATGGGTTGAATTCTTGTGGCTAGGATTTTGGAGATGATTTTATATGTGAAGTTGCAGAGGGCTATAGGTCTAAAATTCTCAATATGCACTGCACCTTTTATTTTGGGAATGAGGGCAATGTAGTAGTCATTGAGATGCTTCGGAAGACAATCACCTCTTAACACATTAAGAACTGTGGATGTAACATGAGGACCCACAATATTCCAGTAGGATTTAAAAAACTTACCATTAAAACCATCTAGACCAGGAGATTTATCAGTTCCCAATTGCTTGGCTGCTTCAACCACTTCAAGAGCTGAATAAGGAGAGTTGAGATCTTGGATAAAAGAGGAGTTAAGCTTATTCCTCACAGCTTCCTCAAAACAAGGATCCCTATCCGGACATGAAGAGGAGAACAACTTCTGGAAGTAAGTTCTCGAGATATTTTCAATGAGAGGCCAGGAGTAACACATTTCGTTCTTCTCATTCTTCAGCCCAAAAAGGTCATTAGCTTTCTTAGTGTAAGAAGCTTTAGCATGGAAAAACTTCAAATTCATGTCTCCTTCTTTAAGCCAAGAGACCCCGATCTTTGTTGCCACCAAAATTCTTCTTTCATAGCAAGGAGTTCTATCTCAAATAGAAGTCTCTTCCTGTTGGTATCTGCACCCAGAGTCATCGGGCCTTTCATAAATACTGCTAGTTCTTTCCTTTTAATCTCTATCTTCCATTTGATCTTCCTGATAGACCATCTTTACCATCTAGCAAGTTTCTTAGCACATTCTGAAAATTTCTGGTCAAGGTTGAGATAATCCTTGCCCCACACTTCTAGAACAATAGACTTGCATTTCTCCTCAAGACACCAATATTCATTTTCAAACCTGAAGACTCTATCAGGAACTTTATGGTGATTGTAGAACCTAATAAGAATTGGGCAATGATCTGAATTCTCACAAGGGAGGTGTTCCACTGAAATATTTGGAAAAACTTTCAAACCCAGGGCACAACTAAAAGCTCTATCCAATCAGCTAGTAGAATTCTTCTCATCCAATTGACAGTTAGTATAAGTGCTCTCCTCCCAAAGAACCCTAAGTCATGAAGCTGACAGTGGTCAATGACTTCCCGGAAGGGAATCATCTGATTCTCATGTCTACTCCTCCCCCTGTTTTCTCAAAATTAAACAAAATCTGGTTAAAGTCACCCGCCAACTAAGGAAGAAAAATATGCGATCTCAAGAGTCTCAATAGCTTCCAAGATAGGTGCTTTAACTTCCAATCCGACCATCCATAGAATCCAGTAAAAAGAAATGGGAGACCACCCTGAAAAGTAATCTCCATGGACATATGATGTTGGGAGGAATTCACTTGCTTGATTGTAGTACTGTCTTTCCACATCATAGCCAGGCCACCACTTTACCAATACTGCCAACTGCCATCCCCGAATACCCAGCAAACTTATCAAAAAATAGACTCATATCTTCCTGTGTTTTATGAGTCTCCATCAAAAAAATAACATCTGGTCTGTGTCTAGAGATTAAGTTTTTGATCCAAAAAGTTGCTTTAGGCCGTCCCAAGCCTCTACAGTTAAAGGAAATGCAACTCATCCTGAGGACAGCTCAACCTAGTAACAATCTTGAATCTGATTCCTCAACCTTGATATATATAACATCAGAAAGGGAGATACCGAAAGCCCCCAACTTCGGCACCCGCAGGTCACCCGAAAAGAGGCAGGGCGAGGACAATTACCAATTAGTCAAAATAATGTTGAGCAATTGTACCAGAAAATCTGCCGCAACACAATATTCTTCACAATGGCTTCACAATTCTTCAAAACTGGAAGCCCCGTCTGCAAATCTGACTGAAAACGATCTTCTGGACCAAGAGACGTCAAGGGAAAATATGAGCAGACCAAGAGTAACCCAAATTTTGAAAGACAATTTTCTGCTCGAAGAACTACACCAAAGTTATACTTCTTGCAGAACGGAACCCAACGTTTGGCAAATTCAACTGGCACTGATAAACCTTCAAATCCAACACGACAACTCCATCAACAGAGACAAAGCATAATTCCTTGTCAACTGAATAATCAACTGTAGAAAAAGATAACACAGTAATCGCAGAAACAAGAGGGGATTCCTTCAGAGGATCAGTAGTACTGACAAAAACTTCAACCGCTGCGAACTGTGAAGGATCTCCTTCAGAGGATCAGCAGTACTGAAAAAAACTTCACCCGCTGGAACGAGAAACATACAGCTTAATCGGCATCAAAAACTTCGTCTTCGATTCATGGATGGGGGCTAAGGATTCACCGCAGCAGAGAGGAGAAGAGATAGGTAATGCTGTCACTTGATCGGTAGAGTGAGAAGAAAGGAATGGGCAAGCGGTGCGGTGATGTGTAAAATAAAGAGAGAGAAGAGAAAGACAAATATAAATACAGCGAGCGTGCTACGAGGAAACCCACAACCTTTTCTTCCCTTCCCTTGCAAGCTGTGAAGGATCTCCTTCCCGATCGAACCTCCCTTTCAGTTCGAATGACCTGATCTTAACCAACTAGAGAGAAAACATAGCAACAACCGACCTGAACTCTTACCACTGCCCAGAACGAAGGGAACAAATGAACAGAGGGACTCCAAGACTAGATTCTCTATACAAAGAACCAACTCCCAAAAGCTGAGAAGAAGGGATGAATGAGAAAACCCTTTCGCACTGATAGAATCACTCCTGAAAGGAAATGAAAAAGAGGGACTAGGGAATCACCTCCTCAATCGTCTCAGAGAGAACGATAATTTACTGTAGCCCTAAGCTAAGAGCTCGTTGATTAGTTGATTTTCCTCCTCGGCTATAAGGGTCGTTGGTATTTCCCTTTCCTTTTTATATATTTTTTTAACGCCCAATCCAAACTTAAATATTTAGGCTGCATTCAGTATGTTTTTTTTATAGTTTTGTGTTAGTTTTGTTCTAATTATTTTGACTGGCTGTTTTGTGGTAGTTATACTGGTTGTTTTGTGCTGGTTGTTTTGTGGCTGTTTTGAAAACTAGTGTTCGGCAGCCGGCGGTTTCGACTGGCTGTTTTGAATAAGTTAGTTTTGTACAGTGTGTTACCGTTTTCGTTGTTACAATTAAAACTTTTATATTACATTTTAAAACAATTTTTTGTTAATAAAGTTAAATATATGTAGATATTCAATTATAGCCTTTAATAGTAATTATTCTTTATTAATATTTTAGTGACAATTAATTTATAATATGTATACATATTAATTTCTAAATAAATTTTTTACATATATTTGAAAAAATAAAGAAATAAACCATTGTGTTTAGAGCAAATATATTAGATGTTATAACAAAAGTAAAATTTTACGTATTATATATTAGTATTTAATATAACATTTCAAATGTATTAATACTTGATTATTTTAATTTTTAGTGGAATAAATAATATCATTGAAATGAAAAAGCAATTCTTTATAATAATAAAATAATTGACTGTAAGCGAGTATATATAGCTATCACTTATTATTTTATTATTATATATTGTTAAATTGTTGATAAATATTTATTTTAAACATATATTTTAGTTAAAACAATATATTCTATTCAATTAAATATTATTTAATGGAATTCAAAAACATAAATTTAAATTTAATACTGGATATGCCAAGAAATGAAAAATAACGTATATTAGCTTATAAAATTATTCTTTAATTATTAAGCACGGTATAAAACATATAATAACTTTGATATACTGACAAACCATAATAGTTTGTACAAACAGTTTTGTAATTAAAATCATTACTTTGAAAGTTGAATACTTATAATTGATATTTCTGAAATATACTACAAATATTTTGTACTCTAATAATTTGGATATAATTGAAAGTTTACATCGTAATTTTTATTAGTTTGCTCTTTTTCCTGTACAATATTTTATTATAATTGATAGATAGTAATAGTTTTAAAATACTATTTATCCGTATCTGAATAAACAATTTAGAAAAACACTACTAGTTTAAAACTATTGTTCTATATTATTTTCATTAGTTTATAAGTTAGTATATCAATCTATATAAAAAAACTAAAAATAAAAAAGGGAAAATAAACTAATTTATAATATATTAATCTATATATTTCAATTTTAATTAATTTTGTGTCAAATTTAATATATAATATCATTTTTAAAATACAATTATAAATATTGAAAATTTAAATTATTTATTAAAGAATAATTTTTAAATATTAATTAATATTATTAAAATATTCTTCCCCCTTAATTACAGTTTTCTAGCTCCGCCTCTATTACGGTATTCGTTATATTTGCAGCATAAATTGTTGGTTGTTTTGTGGTTGTTTTGTGCTGGTATATTTGTGGTTGTTTTGAAAATTGTTGTTCGGTGATGGCGCTTTGACATTTTTTGTCAAAAATACCAAACTCAAAAATACCACATTTATACCACATATATACCATCACCGAACGCAGCCTTAGATTTCAAGTCACATACACCAATTCACATGAAAAAAGAAAGTTAGAAAGTCAATCAGACTCAATTAGACTCAATCAGAACAGAAGACAACGAAGGATGTTTCAAAGAATGCGCTACCGAGTTATCCTCTCTCCTAACAAAAGACCACCTAACATGTCCAACCCTCTTACTATCGCACCTACTAGTGAAGGAAGACATCAACCACTGGATTAATAGAGGATCCCGGCTAGAGAAACCGGATTACGGGTAGACAATCAGATTCAGCCCACCAATAGGTCACACCTTAACTGCCTCTCTAGACCCACACCACGAGCCAAAGCATAAGCCGCTGCCAGAATTGGAGAAAGAAAGGCTTCACCCCGCCACACTCCGGCTCCCAGTAGAAGACCATCCCCATCTCGCACTACAACCCTGAACCACCAGGAACCATCTTCCGCCTGACCCACATTTGTATTAACCTTTGCCCAACCCTGAGGGGGTGGACACCAGACTGGCGGGGCATCCTCCACTGCTCCCCTACTCCCCAAAAGCTCCGGATAAAACCAAACGTACCACAGAGCCCCCTCGTAACAAAGTGAAGAATCCTCTCCCTGGCGGTGCAACACATCCTTACGAGCCCACCAAATAGCCCAACATTGAACAAGAAGATATGTTTTGTCAACTTTAAAATTTTATATTATTTACACGCATATATAAAGATATCAATCATACTTGTTTTAAAATTGGTATGTCAAGAATAATAATAATAATTTGACTTCAAAGTGTCCGATTTACTATTTGGATGTGTCATTTGACTTCAATATTTAACCTGTAAGATAATATATTTTTATAAATCTATGTTTTATTATGTAATCCTTATATGAAAAACTATATATTATAAAACTTAATTTTAAAAAATATTTTATCTTATATGTTTAATATTGAAGTGGGTAAATGTGCCAAAAAGCAAACATGACACTTATGACAGAATGGAGGTAGTAATTGTATATTACAAAATAATAATAATTTTATCGGTTCTGAAGTTTGCAATCTAATTCACCACTTATTAGTTAATAAATCATAATATCAATGTTAATGAATCATAATATCAAAATTAATGAATCATATCTTTATTTTAGTTAGAGCTGCTCAAAACTTGTCTGGCCCGGTGACCCGAACCGGGAAAAAGCCCGATAGGCCCGAACCCGACGGGCTGTCTGGGCAGGCTTGGACAAAAAACTGAGCCCGGATAAAAAACCGGGCCGGGCCCTGACAAATTTTCAAGCCCGCGGGCCGAGCCCGCCCGGCCCGGTTTTCAATATTATTTATTATTTTATAAAATATATATAATACATATATCAAAATTATATTTAATATACATATGATATAAAATTTTACTCAAATTTATATATAATAACAATTTTGAAATTAAATATATATTTTTTAGAAATTTTAATTCAAAGAATATTTTTTGAGTAAATTACTCGGAACCCCCTTGAGGATTAGGCATATTACAGTTAACCCCCTTGTGTTTATCATAATTATTGGTAACCACCCTGAGGTTACGGGATCTCTGACTATGAGCCCCCGAACTATAACTCATTATCAAAACGTTAACTACGTGCTGACCCATCAGCTTAATCACATTATTAATGACATGTTGGATAAAAAACACTGCTTAATAAGTATTCTTATTGTCCGAAAAACGTCAACCCTACCTCAAAAATGCATCTGAATTGGGATGAGAGAGAGTTAAACGATATTGATTAAACAGTTTTGTTGTTCAACATGTCATTAATAAAGTGATTAAACTGATGGTTCAGCACGTAGTTAACGTTTTGATAATGGAGTTATAGTTCGGGGGCTCATAGTCAGAGATACCGTAACCTTAGGGTGGTTACCAATAATTATGATAAATACAAGGGGGTTAACTGTAATATGCCAATCCTCAAGGGGATTCAGAGTAATTTACTCAAAAATAAATAATCGGGCCGGGCAGGCCGGGCACTGGCAGAGCTGAAAAAAATCGGGCCTAGTCCGGCCCGGCTCGAAGATATAAAAAACCGGGCTTGGTCTCCAAGAACAGGCCTGACGGGCCCAAAAAATCTCCTTGACTCGGCCCGAACCTGGCCCGCCCGCCCGGATCGATGATCACCTCTAATTTTAGTGTATCATCACAAACATATAAAAATAAATATTTTTACATAATAATACAATACATACCATAATATTTGGTATGTATGAAAAATGCACGATTCACTATATAAGGTTTAAAATACACCATACAACAATAATAATACACTACAAAACAAAAATGATTTTTATTAATTCTGAAGTTTGTTATCTATTTCACCACTTATTAATTAATGAATCATAATATTAATTTTAATGAATCATAATATCAAAACTAACGAATCATATTATGATTTTAGTGTATCATCGTATACATGTAAAAATAAAAATTTTAAACAATAATACAACACAAAACAATATTTAGTACGTAAGAAAATACATGATTGACCATATAAGGTTTAAAATACTCCATACAATAATAATAATAATAACATGCTACAAAATAATAATGATTTTTATGAGTTCCGAAGTTTGTTATCTACTTCACCACTTATTAGTTAATGAATCATAGAGGAGTGGTATATAGGAACCAAATGTCCTGGCTCTGAAACCTACCCACTACCGTAACTATCAAAAAAAAGTTAATGAATCATATATTAATGTAAATGAATCATAATATCAAAATTAATGAATTATATTATGATTTAGAGTATCATCTTATACATGTAAAAATTAATTTTTTTCAAAGTTGTCAAAACATATTCATGACTGGTCTTGTTTTGAAGAGCTTGAATTTAGGTGAACATTGATATAATTTTTTTTCATTTTAGACTTATATATTAAAAGTTTCAACCATTTAAAAGTAATATAGTAAAAAGACAGTCCAATCAGTGAATAGTCAAGTCAGCAGCTGAGTAGGACTACCAAATAAGTGTACTCGTTACACGGCCATCCCGCACGGTAGAACATAGACTGATTTTTCTACGTGTGTTTGTAGAACCGTGTAAGTTGTTACACGAAATTGTATAGTGGGCTATGTGTTTGTTTGTTCCATTAATGATTAATGCGTAAAGGTTTTTGTGATCCATCTTGTGAATATATGTTGAATTTCATATACTCTAGTTTTGCTATATACTACACTCATCAGGATTTGCTCAATGAGGCCATGACAAATTTAGCACCACTTGTAGACTTCCTATGCTTTCACGTTAATAGACTATATAATTTTAATGCCCACAACACAACCTAGCATCTTATGCTAGTAAGCATCAACTCCCGGCGAGTTGCTGAAAGTCCACCGACTTCCCTTCCTATGTACTCACATTGTGCTCTTAATATTATTATAATCGTTTGCTTAAAAAAAAAAATACACTCATCAGGATACATATTCAACATGAACTACTGGAGAATGAGTGTGGAGAAGAAAAATTAATGAGCACTGTCCGAAATCTGCGGCTCAGTTATCATGCTTGGAACAAATTGAGAGAAATGTAGATTACTTTTGATCTTCGTAAATTGTCTAATGTCACACTCACTTTTAAAATACCTCCCAATATCCAAGTGAAGTCGGGCCGCAACGGCTTACCATATAGGCCCAATTTGGATCATGTCCATAAAGAATTTCCGTTCTATGTAAAGTCCCAAGTTGTTAAAGAAACATGTATACTCACAAGTAGGCACTTTACTTTTTAACCGTTTTATAAAAATTCGGTTATTCCGGTTAAAATAGTTATCCGCCGTAATAAAGTATGATTCGATTAACGGATATTGAAATTTAAACCTCGTTATCTGTAATAACCGAGTTTTTATAATAATATTTTTATAAAATTTATTTTTTCTTAACTTAATAATTTTATCTAATATTCCACTACTCATCCAATTAGGTTTAGGTTTTAATTATTTTGGTTAATTTAGAAAGTTTGATTTTTTTGGTTATTTTAGGAAGTTCGGTTATTTCGGTTATTTTAGAAAGTTCGGGTATTTCGGTTATTTCAGAAACTTCAGCTATCGGGCGGTTAACGTTTAGTAGTGTAACATAAATAATGGTTAACGGTTAGTAGTATAACATAAAAAACGGTTATCGGTTAAAACATATATCAATACTAAATTCGGTTATAACTGAAATTACCGAACACCGTATTTTATTTTAAACTTCAGTTAACGGATATGCGTTTTAACCATTTGAAGACCCCTACTCACAAGTTTAATTTGAATTGAGATTTATAGCTCATTTGATAAATGAATGCTATTGATTGACCTATACACCAGATTGCAAAAATCTACCCGCGGATGGTCGGCAGCTCTAATGAGTAATGACCACTTAATTCACGAAGAGCCATATTTCTGATCAGGCTATAGGCTATCATTGATAAATAATTACCTGAACAGGTTCCAACACCCATGATGAAATGGCGTTTCTTCCATTTCGCCTTCTCTTTTGATTGCCATGTGTTAAAACATAAATGGGAATCAAATTAAACAATTATCAGTACATCATTATCTAAAGCAATTAATTCAAGTCAACCAAGATTATTATTTCCCATAGATATTGATGATTTGTCAAGTCGTTTTAATCCAACAATTAAATAAACATCCCTTACAGCGTAGGTGTTTAACGATCAATTTATTTACCCAACCGACTTTCAATTTAGTAACAGCGTTTTGTTAGTGGTCAATTTTGTACCAATTAAGATGATAGTTGAATTTTGTAACAATTAAACTAACATTAACGCTTAATCATACACCGTGTGTATATCGTCTGTCATGTTACCCACATCATTATCAGCTCGCGCAGCTGACTTGCTCAAAAGATTCCCTCATTTGATTTGTCCAGCTAAAGACGCGATGTGCAGGCAAGTAAGAATCATTCAACTCCCATCAATATTTTATTTTTGATGAGACGGAGATAGTAGTACAATTCATTCAGCCTATAAGTACACCAGATAATCAGGCCAGATAACTCATCCCCAGATCCTCAAAACGTATACACTTGAACCCTCTAAGTTGTTTACTCAACAGCTTAGAGAAAGTGTAAGGCAGGCAGTACCACTACCATCCTTTCTTGTTACTTGTGCAGTTGTCCAGAGAGAAATATTCCTAATGGCTAAGTTCTCCCAGAATACCGTCCTTTTGCTGGCTGCCTACATTGCCATCATGGCAGCAGTAGTTTCCGCACACGCTGGTCACCACCATGACGACTATGTGTCCGTTCGATGATGGCGTTAAATTTTTTCTGCACTTTTCTTGCCACGTGATGTACTACTATTGGCTCTAATATAATTATGACCCCACCAATATCACTACTGTCCTTCGCTCATTCGTTAACCACACGGAGCTTAAACATAACGCAGCATTTTGCTGCGTTTGCTCGCGTCTGGCGAACGAGACCTATGCCCCAGCTCCTAGCCCGACTGAAAAGTCAAGCTCTCTTGCGGTCTTCCCTTCATTTGTTGTCGCGGTTGTTGCACTTTTCGCCTCCATGGTTTTCCACTGAATTTAAATGATCAACGGGATCTATACAACAGTTCCCTTCCTGAACATATATGATATATATGTATCCCACCGATTAATCTCTTTCATTTCGTGCTATTTCTTTTTTTGTAACAGTGTTATCTGATCCTTTTTCTTTGATCTTTTGTTATTTCATTATTTATTCATGAGGGTTACCCCTGTTTTTTGTTGTTGTCTCTGCTTTTGGTCGCTGTTTGTGTACAATGGAGAACATTATATGACACTGTTGAGTGTTGACAGTGCTTTTTTTTGGTAATAAGAGGGGTTCACTGCCCAAAAGGTAATATTTGAGTTGTCTGACTTGTTATATGATCACTTTAATTAATCGTCTGATAGGGGTACGGCCAGATTTCTCCCAAAACAACCCCCAATACTTCTTTATTATCTTTTTTCAATGAATAAAAATCAATTTCCCAGCACTACATATACGTGTACAACACAACAGAATAGTAACTGCTTAACAGAATACTAACAACAGTCTGAGTAATTAATGTAAATGTCGTAGATAATCTTGAAAAAGATAATAAAATAGTGCTATTTCAGTTTCACTTGCTTTTGGACTAAAAAATGGGAAGATCGTTTTTTTTTTTTTTTAAACCATGGATAAAATAAGATTAGGTGGTGCATTACAAGTTACAACCCTAGAAATCTGAAGTCAATAATCAAAAGAATGCGACTATTCACCATACACAAAAAACCCTTTGAAAAAGTTTGTGTTTAGGTAGACTAAGAGCACAACTATGTTCTAACAAATTGCCTCTAAGGAAGACCAACTCCAACCAACACGAGATATTAGTGCTAGATCAATAAATAAGCTTGAAAATACAAGGACTAAGGCCATAACCCATAATTAGATCAATTAACTAAAACTAGAGCCCAACTGGCCTGATGCTATCCAAAGTACCAAGAGAGCAATTATTGAATGGCACAAACCCAAATTCCACGCGTCATGCTCAACATACCCAATCAAATCAGTCTCAAACCTGAAGGACCTGCTAGAAGGATGATCCCCCTGCTCTGTTGGTCTTCCAATCTTGAATTGTGCAATCTGCCGCATCCTTCCCCTTTCTTTACTTATTTTTTGATAATTAGGGCTTAAAGCCAATTTATTAATGATAAAGAGTGGTAATACTAGGTCTCATTAAAACCTTCCAAGGTAAAACCCAATGAGAAAAAGCCAAGGGAGGAAAAAGAGTACCCACCACTTACAAATACAACCTATAGTTGAACCTAGAAATTCTAGTTTTAACCGAGGCACACTGGAACAGAGCCGAGACACTTATGAAACTCTAGCCTTCTAACCCTAGATATTTCGCACAAATTCCTTCAAGGGAAAACGTGGGACTACCCCGCCCCCGAAATCTTAAAGGCGAACCTACTTATCTCATTCTCCCACACCAGATGAAGCTTCCCTAACTCCTAAATCTCGTATCCTTCCCTTATGGAATCAGTGAATCCCTAAAATTTTCTTTCCCGCGAAACCTCTGAGCAGACTCTAGGTGTGATCAATGTTAGATTGGAGCTGGCTTTGGATGTTGGCCTTAATAAGTGCTGGATCAGGAACTTGACATCCCAATTGATACAATAGGTTGAGGCATGCTTCTGCTTCTGCTTCTGCTTCTACATTGACAATCTTCCCGTTTTTATCTTGTGCTTGATCCGACTTCATATCCTGAATTTTTGGAGGGGTATTATGGACAAGGTCAACAAAAAGACTGATTCCCTTGTTTGATTCTGGACTGGTATGTTTTGCAAATAGCCTTGGGCTTCTGGGCTCTAAAATATTTGTCGGCCCGCCTATAATCATTTGGCCTGTCTCTATCTCCCGCGTACTTGGCATCGCTTTATGCGCCTCGGGAAAAGCTGCGTCCTCATCTCCCGACCCCTCTTGAAACACCGCACAACTCTTTTAATGACTTTTGTCATTTTCCGCCTCTCTCTCCAAGATGGGATTAAATGGCACCGTTTTGTCCACGTGAGCCTGACCACTCTCTGCACCGCCTAGGATGTCAGGAGACTAAAAAACAAGACTGGAGAAAACTTGGGTATCGTGCGGCTTATTACCTGGGCGAGAATTATTGCCTAGGGACCCATCTTGACTAGTAAAATTCTCTCCCCCTTCCTTTTGCAATTGGTCAATATTATTGAAACTCTGTTGATCACCATTACGGGCTCCGTCAGCAACGGGTATCTGAACAATTCTCTCGGTAGGGTCTGAGTTTCTGTTAATAACCCTCTCGTCACTGACTTCAACTATGGACACCAGGAAGGCATCTCCCTGGACTATGACCGAAATTTTCCAGTTAATCAATTGGAGTGTTGAAGTTTCTATATGGATACGAATTTCGACATTCTCCATAAAATGGTTTTCTTCTTCTTCTATCTTAATGACATCACCTACTGTTTGTGCAATTTTCCGCACATTACTCTTGTTCCATACATGAAGGGGAATACCACAAATGACAACCCACGTCTTACGCTTCTCAACTTGATCATCTCTAACCTAGTGACGCACTTCCAACCCTCCGGGATCCTTGTCACTTGATTGAGCCTGATTAACAACTTCCTTGGCTTCATGGGTTGAATTGAAAAGCATGAGGAATTTTCTCCTTGAGAAAGCTGTAACACCCCTATTTAGCGTATTTAAAGCGGAAATAAAAATACGAAGGGCGTACAGACCATCGGGTTCCAAACACCCGGCACCAACCCTCACCAATTACAACTTATAACTTACAAAAGCTACGGTCTGAACTCGAGAAAACTCAACATGAAATAAACATAAATAAATTACAACAACCTCTCCAAAAATCCTAATACCATCCCAGTTACTCACACTCTTCGTGGTTACCTGTATAATAATTTGTACCTGCAAGATTAAACCAAGCAGCCCACCCCGGGAGGGGTGAGTCAGTTCCCTGGAATGGAACTGGTACTATTCTCTAAAACAAACTTTAATATAACTTGAGAATAAACAATAACTTGAAAACAGCACTTAAACAAAATAGCGAAACAAACACCCTTTTAAAACACCAAGTCAAACATAACATTTCAAAGGAGACAAATAACAGAAGAGTAAAGTTAGTAAATACCACCACACCAAGAATTAGTGAACAATCATTACTTATGTTAGATCCAATTCCAAGTTGGAGTAGAAAGACCCATGTAGTCACGAGGACTAGGAATGAATGAGAGAAAACCAAAACCAGCAACTCAAGAATGGAATGAAACCAACTGGGAGAGATGGCCCCCACCGCCAAGAACGTCCATTAAGGACAGGGGATATACAACCCCTTACTGTTAACTACGTCCTCTCAGGACAAGGGATATACAGCCCTTTACTGTTTACCGATGAAGACGCGCGCACGTCACAGCAACGACCCCACTCATGGATGAAACAAATATCCAGAGTCAAAGAAAGAATACCAAAGATGACTTTTCCCAAATTCCCACCAGATCACCAATTACCCAGAGCAATACCAAAACACTCAGTCCTACAGAGTGCAGAAGCGTAAACCCCAAGTAATCAATGTCCAGTGGAACAACCGAAGGAAAGGAACCAATACCCAAGTGAGTTTCACATACAAGGCTCAGTTAGTCAGACAAGCTGAGTTAATCACACAACCATTTCTTTTTTTTTAAATTCCTCTTAAAGTCAGTTAGCGTTTCTCGAAAACGACTCATAGGTCAAACATCAGAAATATCGGAGTACGAGAGATCGTACAAAACATTCCATAGAGTCCAAAACACAACAAGCTGAGTACGAGAAATCGTACCTGGATAACGCTGTAGCAGTTCTAGTCAACTTGCGCAAACAATCAACAGTACTCTGAAGAATATTAAAGGTAGTCTATCATCAATCACTGGTAGCCTACGTTAAGCTTAAATAAACTCCTCACTCTTATTTCTAAGTCCCAACTGTCTTTTAATCCCTCACTTAAATGTTATGTATAACCTTTGACTTGTCTGAGAATGTTGTATTACTCAAGGTTGTAAGACCAAGGAATGTATTCTTCTAGCACTTGTTAATTGTTCCACTCTTATCCACTTTATTCATACTTAACCATAATCCTCACTTTTAAAACTTTTGAGACCTTTATATCATAAATGTGTTTCATATTATATAATCAATCTTAGAATTTCAATAATAAACTTAGGCTCAATACTTTTATCCTTAATTCAGAATAAACATTGTATTATGACCAATGATGGGTTCATCTTAGAATACTATACTATTATTTCACAATGCAATGATTATGTAAGTTACCAATATCTACTAGATAATCCATTATGTTTAAGTCTTCCCCTTAACCTATTTAAGATCTACATCTTGTATATTGGAATCATAGTGTTGTAGACGCATTTTATTATAACTTAATTGAGTTACTAAACTCATTTATCTTATCTTTAGTTCAGAATAACTTTAATTACAACTATCTAAAAATCTTGTCATAAGATGTTAAATCACTTTTCATCTTGAAATAACCATATTATAGTTAACTCAAACTTATCGAACTCTCACATTTAGTATCCACAAGGTATATTATTTACTTAACCATATCTTTATAATAAGGTGTTTTAAGATAACCTTTTATGTATCCTTACTTACATTTAATTCCCTAACTGGTTTACTTTTACACACATTCTCTCTACAGACCATGTACAATCCTTTTGTATTAAACTTCGTTAAACTCAAGTCTTAAATACATTTTATATGGTTTACAAAACCTAAGGTTTCAAAAGAATAACTTAATAAATTAATTTCCCTTATTGTATTTAGGATGGACATTATATCTTAGCATAAGGTAGAATTTATCAAAGAATTAAATTCTAGTTCGTAAGTGAAATTATCAATTACTTAATAAGATAATATATCTGAACAATCTCCATACCTTATATTCAAATGACACATTAATATTTCCTGTGACAAAAGGTAAATCAATATAATCTCTTATGTAACCTAGTTTCATCTAATTAAAGGTTTAAAGATTTTAAGTATCTAATTCCTATTTACAAACCTTCTTGTAAATTCTAACTACTAAATACATTACTTAACTATTTACTCACATCCTGAGTATTGGTATTAAATGTATTTATATGGCTTAACTAGTTGTAAGAAACTTAGGGACTATTATTTAGATTAATCTCCTAATCATAGTTTAATATAGTTTTATATCATAATCCTTTTAATGATTTTATCTTAAAATATTAAGTTATTACTCAATACTATAAATAAGAAATAATTAAATCTAGACTTATTTATCCTCTTCACATTTAGATGTAAAGGTAACTCATTTATTTTATTATTGTTTATATAATAAGAACATTTAAATGTAAAGCATTTCATTCATTTTATTATTAATTATATAATAAATCTATTTGTGTAACGCTTTATGTAAACTAATTCCAAATATTCCTAAATTTTTTTTTTTTTTTTTTTTTTTTTTTTTTTTTTTTTTTCAACTTATTAATTTCTTAACCAAATTATAGATTTACATTGTGGTCATTGACTAAATATATACGTATATTTAAATACTGTTTATATAAATCTTAGAAATTCAAAGATAACTAAAAACTCAACCTATAACCATAAATTAATACCACCTCATATAATATTCTTTTATTAGTATCATGTAGAGGTTTAGTTTAACTCATTAATTCCTTCATATCCTATTTTCTATAAGGTATTTTATTCCTTTTATTTATTAATTTATCGTATATATATATATATATCCTTCCTATTATATTTCTCACAAAGAATGTTATTTCCTTTATCTTTTTTTTTATTGTATTTATACATATATATATATATATATATATATATATATATATATATATATATATATATATATATATCCACATATATCAAGATTTATCCAGAACATTCTTTAAGAATTATATTTTGTATTTAATTATATTTAATATCTTTTAGACATATCCACAACTGATTTAAGGTTTATAAAATAGAGTATTTTCCCTTAGTTTTAGTTAAACATATTAGCTTCCATATTATATATAATAAATAAAATGTAGTTTAGTTAAATTCCTTGATTGAATATAAGTTTCTATTTATTTCTCTCATATAAATATATATATATATATGTAACAATTTTTACTTCACTTAAAGTTAATACCCAAAATATTTATAAACATACTGTATTAAATGTTAATTAGTCTTATTATATTTTCCCCAACCTATAAAGTTCATTAATCAACTATACTTTAATTTTTGATTACATAAAAAACTATATATTATAAGTTATTCTTATGAAAAACTCACAAACACAATTTTTAAAACCTTTTCCCGTTACCCAAAAATTCCCAAACTTAATATACAGTAACTATAACATTTTAGACATATTAATAAAATTTTTATTTCATAAAAATATCTTTTTAATTTAGCCAAATAATTCCAGGAAGTCCGTAACTTGTAAAAATCATAACTTATGTTTAAAAACTCCAAAACCTTAATAATTTACATCAAAATAACTACATTAAATAAGGAACCTATGGTTAAAATTTCAAGTCAAAATACCTTCGGGAAGACCATTAACTAAATTCAACAAGTTAGGGTTAAATTCTGAAATATTATAAAACTTAAACAATCTTTATAACCCACGATCTAATCTCGGCCGTCCAAATCTTTTAAGCCCGATCGGACGGACACTGAACGCCCAGTTCTTCAGCAAATCCCCAATTCGATTCGAGTACTAATTCACCAATTTCTCACAATCTACAGAACCAAATCGAGTGATTCTTGTTCCATTGAATCCGAAATTTAATTGCGGTTCTATTGATACTAATTTCCCCAATTATAACGCAGAGTTCATCCAGTTTCGATTTTGAATTCGAAGGTTAGGGTTAGTTTCGGTTTCGAATTTTAATCTTTCAAATTCTCGTAATCTAATGCATAATAGGGGAAATTTCAACATGGGTTTGGTCGACAATGAAGATTAGTTTAGCATCATCGGAAGAATTTTAGGAAAACTCACCGGGAATTGCAAGAACGGAGCAAAGAGATTTCGGTTTTCTGGAAACGTTTTCGAACCGACCTGTTCGAGTAGTCAACTTCGGGGATCTATAAAATACGTTCTAGATCGAGTTAGGCCATATTTTTGGGCTCATTAGAAAGAAGAAACATATATCTACACATTGATAACTAGAATTAATCCTAACTCGCATTATACAGAAAGAAAATTGACCCGAAAGTTACGAGTTTACCTGTCGTTTTTCTGTGATTTTATGTGCTGACAAATCAGAGACTTTGGGCGACTATAACTTCCAAACGGTTACGAATCAGGCTTGGGAATAAACATGAAAGTTGTAGACGGATTAGAGATCTACACAACGAGCTAAAGAAATCAAAATTTGGTTGAGAAACGAAGGATTTATGGCTAGACGAATTTACCTGAATTCGAAGGGAACTGGAAATCTGGGTTACGACTGTGAAAAGTGCCAACTTGAGAACGATTTTTCCGTTGATGTAGAAGGAGTTAGGGTTTGTATGAGTTACGGTTGTGAAGATGATTCAAAGGAGAAGAGAATAAAGAAGACGGCTTTGAAAAATATTGAAGGATGAAGAAGATATAGCCGTCACAAGTTAGGTCAAGATCGGTTGTTTGCTGGAGAAAAACAAGGAGGTAAAATCAGCTAAGTGTTGGGACGCACGAGAGGCTGACACGTGGCACTTTATGAAATTTTGGCTCTAAACTTCAAACCAGCATAACTTTGGCTAGGATGGTCCGTTTTTGACGTTCTTTTTATCGATCTTCGTGGTTTTCCATAACCTATTTATTGGTATAGATTTCATGGGCTAGTTTGACCATTCTAAAAAAAGTCAACCCTAGCAAGGCTTAATAAGCTTTAGGGTTTCTAGGATTTTATATTGACTTTTATATTTCAAAACAATGTTCCAACACTTCCTAAAATCTTTATAATATATTTGGAGTGTTTAATAATTTTCCCAAGATTTATTGACTTATAAATCTTATTATTAAATTCATAATACTATACAATATATATAATAATTAGGAGAAAACCCCTAAATAAATTTCACAACCCCTTATATTAATTTAATATTCATAATTCCATATAATAATTTAATATTCCTCATTCCATATAATTTAATAATTTAATAATATTATTAAAGGTTTAATAAAAGAAATCCCCTAAATTAATTTAAATTAATTTAGGGGTATTTCAAAAGCTAGTAGCCCTGAAATATTTGGCCACCAACTAAGAAGGAACTCCATTGCCTCTTTAGGATTCTTATCCTCTTGAAGAGTGGCAACCACACATTTAGACAAGCATGCCTTCATCCCTTCGTCGGCTTTAACCTTAATAGAAAGTCTGGATTTAGCGCTGATGTTCTTCTTTTGGACCTGAGAAGATGACTTACTGGGCTGTGAAGATCTACTAGCAGAACCATCTTTTCTCTCTTTCACCTTATGTCCTTGGAATACCATTCTCGCCCAAAGACAACTCCCGTTAATATTCCAACCTTTGATGCCATCAATTACTCTTTTGGCATCCTCCACGTGGTAAACATCGACAAAGGCACAAGCATTACGGTTCCACGACCTCCATTTTCTACTTATGTAGAGCCTACTCCATCTAGCAAATCTTTTCACTATTTTGCCCAGTCGGTTCTCCGAAACTCCTCTGTCAATGTTATCAATGAAAATTGTGGTAGTATAGTTACCTTTAGAGCTGCTTCTCTCTTGTCGAAACCTCTCAACTGCAGTAGCTCGCTCATACCTTGGAGTAGAAACTTGTGAACCACGAACTACCTTCTCCTTAAGGTATCTATCTTCCTGTCTAGATTTTCTGTTGGGACGCTTTTCTTCCCACCGGTTAGAGTGGTAGCAACCACACCTCCATCCTCTCTTCCGCGTTTGAACTTTTTCTCTCCCCATGGCTGTGGCGACGAGTGAAGGAAAATAGGAGGATAGGGTTTTAAGGTCCGTCGGATTTAAAAGAGGGGTGGTTTGAGTAATGGTAAACTGAGGCGGTGATGTTTGTTGGTGTTTGATGGCTTCGTGTTTAGGTGATTGAGGGCTTTGTGTTTGGGTGCCGGGCACAAGGTTGTTTGAGATGGGAGCTAGGCTGAGTTATTGGTGGAGGAAGTATGGCAGGCATGGTAGATGAAGGGGGAGGGAAAGCGACGCTCTATGATCTACTCTATGGGCTGATGATTCATAGGGGGTGTGCACACTTAAGGACTTAGGGTAAGGTGGATTTGAATTTCAGTCCGTTTATGACTACTTGGGTATTTTTGTGATTATTCCTGTTGAAGACTCCCTATCTGCCTTGTGGTTGTGACATTGGAAAATGGTTTCGGTTTATGGTTATCAATATTATTCGTTTCAGTTTATTCAATATATAAAGATTGTTTTCCAAAATGTATTTTACGTGATGAGATGAAGTTTACTCAGTTTCGCTGATTTGCATGATCTCTTCGTGCTTTTGTTGTGTTGTTTTCTGATCGCAGTACCTGAATGCTGAAATGGGGATGGGAACGCGTTGTCATCTAGTCTAGGAAATTGAATCGTTTGAGAACAATGAAATGAATTACAATTGGTTTTATTACATTTACCTTACAATGGATGGAGATACAATTTGATATGTTTACTCAGCAATTACAGGTGGTTTAAATTGAGCTTCCGCATATTTTGATTTAATGTTGTCTAAACAGTTATTTTAGTGATCTGATGGTTTATTAGCCTGAGCATCCAAGGTTTTGGATGTGGCGGTAGCGCCCTGGGATTTCAAGAGATTTCCGCTGTATTTTTATGGTAATTTTGCTATTTCAACTAAGGTATTGATTGTGGTACTCTCATTCTAGTTTTGTGTAAGTTTTGACTCATTTTCTGACTCTGTTTTCGCTTTCAAAACGTATTTAGGGATCTTTCCGAACGTCCATCCGGACATCAATGTTCGGACAGGCCCCAAAAGATCAAGGTGTTTTTGCAGCACTAGATGTGTCCGAACATCTGTCCGAGCATTGAAGTTCGAACAGCATGCGAGGACGAGTCCAACTTGCAAGTCTCGACTTATGTCCGAACTTGCAAGTTCGAACCAACGTTCGGACCACGTAAAGAAAATTTTCGGAACTTTGAAACTCGACTTGTGTCCGAACTTCAAAGTCCGAACACAAGTTCGGACACTTGGATTTCTCTGGCTTTTTCTTCTCGACTTGTGTCCGAAAGTCATACGTCTGGACACAAGTTCGGACATGACTTGTTTTTCACTTTTAGGACTCGTTTGAAGTCCGTTTTCAATTTTGTTTGCGCCGTTAGACTCGTAATTTCATTGGCTTTCATTTAAGGTAAAATCCAGGGTGTTATAGAAAACATGAGAGTTAAGCCAGAAGAAGAACGCAAGCAGCTCATCTAACTCGTTCTAGTTTATCCCATTCCCACTAGCAAAATGAACATTCACTTCAGGTTCTGCTTTGAATTCTTAGGTAAAGCAAGCAACAAGTTTTGTATAAGTTTGATTCTTCACGGAAGCAGTGGCAGATAATGTAGATAAAATTCTACAACATTACAATCATGACTCCAGCAATTTACGTAACGAACTCAAAAAGACAAGTTATCGAACACTTGGTATGCAGAGAAGATAAAATTCTACAACATTACATATTGTGTAAGAATCACTTCACAATCCTAACTGATAATAAAATGTAATTGATCATCTGTGTTGGTATATAAAAAAAAGAGCTAATGGTGCAAGACCATATCAAGTCAATAGTTGAGAGAGCACTTACATTGGAGAAATTTAAAAGTTGAGGAGAGTAAGTACCATGATGACAGAGATGAAAAACGTTGTCGTAGACGATGAGCCCAGGCTGAAGCTTGTCGGGAAATAAGTTGTTTATAAGGGCAGCGGTTGGAGCTCCGGTTAGATCGAGTTCGGCAGGGCCAACCATAGAGCCGAAAGCAGCAACGACGAAGAGGGTTGTGGTGGATGATCGTAGTGAAGCGCTTGACGAAGGCTTGAAAACAATGGGGAACCTATGCAAAGGGCGCAACCGAGAGTTGGAAGAAGAAAGGTGAAATGTAAGTAGCACTGGTGGTTTTGCCATCACCTTCATCAGATCAGTGAGTGAAATGTAAGTCACAGAAAGTTTAGCTGGAGAAGGAAGAACGAAAAAGATTTCCGAGTCGGAGAGTGCGAGAAGTTCGACTATAGCTGATTAATTTAGTTGGAAGACATTCTAGAGTCAGATATGCGCGCAGCAATTGTCACTTATATTTATTGGAAAATTAACACTAAATCACTAAAAAACTTATATAATTCACAATATATCCTTTTTTAAAAACGTGGTCACAAGATACCTCTAAGTAGTTTTGAAATTCACAAAATACCCTTAATCCGTGAAATGACCTTAAATAATGACTATTTCCCCTGACATTCCAGGTCATGATTCAAGTTTACAATGTATCATTTTATTATTCAGGAGTATTTTATGAAATCTTGTCCCTTCTTCATTCCATTTCCTTTTATTTTTTGACTCGTGACAATGGGCAAATCTTTCATCTTTGAATATGGCTTATGGTTTGTTCTTTCCGTCACCACCTCTATGGCAATTGGTGTAACCTCTTCTCGTTTTGACTTCACAACATGGAACACCATTTATGAATTCCAGTTTATAAATCTTTTGACCTATAAGTTTTGGAAATCTGACCATAGAATTTGCCCGAAGTTGTTCTGTCTGTAGAAGTATAATTTTTGGAATGAGTTTAATTATCTTTTATATGTGGATTGAGTGTATTTTGATGACCGTGGTGAATGAGAGTAACAAAAGAGACCATGGTTTACTAGGTTTAGTCTTTAGTGACCTAGAGGGGGCTCCAGAGGTTTTTAATATGAATTTGAAGAGAGAATACAATATGTAAGTAGTAAACTTCTATGTGGTTGTTAGCCGGTAAATGATAAGGGCTAGGCCTAAGTGGCGTTGTAGGATGACGTCGCCTAGGATTTCATGCCCGTAAGAGCAACTACAACAATGGTTTCTTACCCATTTCTTACTACATACAAAACAAAAATAAAAGGAAAAGCTTAGATAGAGGAAAGAGGGACAAAGTGGAGTTCTTAACTAAGAACCATTCCTTAAGGGGAGAGAGTGTGAGAGTAAAGAATAAAATAGTATATATAAAGAAGTTCTTATCATTTAACTACTTTGGTTGCTCTAAGAAGCTTTGTTCATTGTTTGATCACACGTCATTCATTTTGATGTATTTAATATTGTGTCAGATAAGATATGGAGGTTTAAAGTTGATAGAACAGGCTGCTCACACTGCACATGTCAGACAATGATGGCTTTTTGACTTATGTGACTAGGGTTGTGGCTCGGGGATCCGGCTTATAGGATACCCAGGGATAGCATGACGAGTTCTAACCGGGTTAGGAAGGCCTCGTACTTGGTTTCACGAAGTTCCTACCTTGGGTGGTGGACCAAACACTATCCAGGATTGTCCTTCCTTTAGTTGTCGACTGAAGATAATCCCGGGTTCCTGGTCCTTGGTTGAAAAGTTTGAGCGGGGATACATGTTTAAGAATCATATAAACATAAGTTTCTTGGTAAATGTAATTAAAGTATAACTAATTATACCATACCAACAATCCCACCATATTTTTTTTTTGATAAGTAGGGTAGGTTTTGAACCCAAGACCTTTGGTTCGAGGATACCACTCCTCTACTGACCAAGTCACGAGGGCTTGGCAGCTGCACCCATCATATACTCATCGACCGCTGGCAATCTATCTTGTTCATCAATGTTGCATGATGAGAAATAAGGATTGACCTTTAGCAGCCAGCCTTACGGGTCCTTCCCGTCAAAGATTGAAGGTGCAACGTCATGGCTCACCAGCTCAAACTCCGTAGCCACCATTCACCAGCTGCCCAAAATTTAGCTATGATATCAACCGATAGAAACAACCCTATCTTTACTTCATTAATCCACTTATAGTGATCAAAGATCCTCTAATGGACTTTACCCTCCCTAAGAAGTCAAAGTACTCTTAACAAAACAATCGAATGTCTTCTACAAATTATTCATTTTACTTTTATACCAAAAGCTAAGATTAATTATTTAATAATGTATTTTTAGCTATTATGACTTATCAAAAGGTTCTACTTGGTCTAAAATATGGGTCTTATGCTTGCGAAGAAGACATATGTCAAATATCCGCAGTATATCTTGTCACAATTCTTTACTGGACGGTTGTCATCAATACCCTAGTATTAACAAGCTCTAGTTGCTTCGAGGCTCTTCTTCAATTTGTGGTAATTAGACTTATTGGGAAGAGAGGTGGATATGGACACCCTTTTATTAGGGTTGTAACTTGTTGATCCCCTTTCGAGTCTCATAATGGCCAACTCTCTGTTGGCATAGAACTTTGTCAAATCTTAGTTTGTAATGACCATTTTGTTTAATATGAAGGTCCAAGTTTTCCTTAAAAAACAAACCCCAAGTTCGATCCCTGGTATTGTGTTAAGTTATTAACATATATACTCATCTAGCCCTTATGTGGCACGGGGCTTGGATCAAACAAAATCCCTTTATTTCCTTATAAGGGATGTTGTCTTATTACACCCAAATCTCTCTCTACGTATTCTGTGTCGAAAAAGTGCCTTCTCATTTTCTTTTGATGAATAAACACCAGCATAAAGAAAAATGAAACCGGAACATATATACTCATCTAGCCTTTATGTGGCACCGGGCTTGGATCAAACAAAATCCCTTTATTTCCTTATAAGGGATGCTGTCTTATTACACCCAAATCTCTCTCTACGTATTCTGTGTCGAAAAAGTGCCTTCTCATTTTCTTTTGATGAATAAACAGCAGCATAAAGAAAAATGAAACCGGTGGGTCACTTTGACATTCATCTGGTAGATTAACATGTCGTGGAACATAAAGTTGTCATATACGCATCCTCAAGAGCACAGTGAAACCAAACCAAGGTCCATAGAAAAGAGGATATACGGGAGTTGAAATCGGGAAGGTGAAAAAACTATTTGCTTCAAAGACACAATTGTAGTCATGAGTGGGGTAAATGGTGTTGAACAAGATGAAGATCCAACAGAGACTAACAAGATGATCAACGGAAAAGGAATCTCCCCCCTATCATACAACTGCTTCAAAAAAGCAAGGCATTTGTCTAAAGACAAGCCTACAATCTAAAATAGAGAGAGGGATTAGAGGGTACAACCCTTAGGATATCATGACTTATCTGAAATAAATAAATTTATCCTTCTACTTTTTGCTCAAATCCTGAAGGTGCAGTTCATAAAGCATGACAATAAGGATTCTATAGGTTGCGGTCGAAACCTCCATCTAGAAAGAGTTCACCAATTCTCTTTGAATAGTATGTTGGAAGTTCATATAAATGGTGCTGAACTAAAAGGAGAGTAGATGTGTATACACAACAATTTCCACTCAAACACACGAGCATTTAAGTATGCAGTACTTATGTCATAGTTTTGGAATCCAAATTAGCGTCAGCACTAACAACGAAGCTGAACCGAGAAACATAAGTAATGATCAACCGTCATGCAAACATGTTTGCAGTCCTCCTTGAACATGAATGTTTCTATAATCCTAGTCGAGGCAGAGTTTTAAGCCCAAGATCACTCATACACACAAGTTTGCAGTCCCCCTTGTTGCTGTCTCCAAATCCAAGTAAGAGACCGGTCATCAGGAAGCTTTGGAAATGTCGTACAACTAAAAAGATAAGCAGAAAAGCGTTCTCACCAAGATTCCAGCAGCAGTTCCAGCACAGCACCGGCACAGTGGCATTTCCTAGATTACCCATCAGCCTTTGAAGGGCCATCGCATTCAATTACACACAACAATCCTTACTTCACAAGATTGACCAACCTACTCTCGTCTAGTATGAACAGCAGGCACCTACGGGATCATTATTTTCAATTTCCACAAACAATTTCATAGGATATATGTAGTTAGAAGATACTTCTTATTGATGTGTGTTAACAAGAAGAATTACAACCTTATTTATAAGGAAATGTGGCTTAAAGAATAAGCTAACTAGCCTAATTTACAAGTATACCCTTATTAAGTATGTACAGGTTAAAGGATAAAAGAATAAGGCCCAATGCCCATTACATAGTTAAGTAGGTCTAACAACACCCCCCCTCAAGTTGGGTTTGTAGATATCTTGCATTCCCAACTTGGAGATAAGTCTATGGAACCTAGGACTATGTAGAGGTTTTGTGAGCTATGCTTAATGCATATTTGTTGTCACATCTCAACTCCATAGGGCCTATCCATTTGATTTGCAAATCTGTGAGAATGGTACGGACCCATAAGAGTTCGCATAAACCATGAGCAAGTGCTCTTAATTCCGATTCAGCAGATGACCTAGCAACCACGTTCTGCTTCTTGCTCCTCCATGTCACTAGATTACCGCATAGAAACACACAGTATCCAGTAGTGGATCGCCGATCAACAAGGGAACCACCATAGTCAGCATCAGTGAAACATTGGACTGTCAGTGGGTTCCCCCTTTTAAAAAGTATCCCTTGTCCTGGTGCTCCTTTTAGATAGTGCAAAACCTTATATGCGGCCTCAAGGTGAGTTTTCCTAGGGTTGTGCATAAACTGACTAAGAACACTTACAGCATACGCAATGTTAGGTCGAGTATGAGAAAGGTATATCAGTTTCCCACAGAGACGTTGATACATTCCTGCATCAATTTTGGGTTCATCTTGAGCATCTCCTAGCTTATGATTGGGATCCATGGGTGAAGTAGCTGGCCTGCATCCACTTTTGCCGGTCTCATTTAGCAAATCTGTTATATATTTTTGTTGGCTGATAAATATACCTTGGGATGACCGAGCAACTTCAATTCCAAGGAAGTATTTAAGAGAGCCCAGAGATTTCATTTCAAACATCGACTTGAGTTGTTTCTCCAAGTGTTCTCTTTCTAACGGATCACTGCCTGTGACAATAATATCAACATATACCAGCAGGATAGTGACCCCCTCGGGGCGAGAGTGTTTGATAAAGAGAGTATGATCGCCTTGACTTTGCTGGTATCCGGCAGAGCAGACCACACTTGTGAAGCGCTCAAACCATGCTCTTGGAGACTGTTTGAGTCCATACAATGCCTTTTTAAGGCGGCAAACCTTAGTAGAGTCAGATGCATCATTAAAACCTGGAGGAACTCTCATATATATCTCATCATGCAATTCTCCATGTAGAAACGCATTCTTAACATCAAACTGAGCAAGTGGCCAATCAAAATGGGCAGACAACGATAAGAGAATACGAACAGTGTTGAGTTTGGCAACTGGTGCGAAAGTCTCTTGGTAGTCTATCCCATAAGTTTGAGTGTACCCCTTAGCCACAAGCCGGGCTTTGTACCACTCAAGAGATCCATCTGCATTGTACTTGAGGTTGAAGATCCACCTACAGTCAACAATGCGTTTGCCAGGAGGTTTGGAAACAATAACCCAAGTTTGATTCTTTTCCAGAGCCTTGATTTCTTCCTCCATTGCTTTGTGCCATTCAGTGTGGTTCAATGCCTCAGAGACATTTTTGGGTATTTGAATATTATTAAGGTTTTTGACAAACAGCGCATAAGATGGTGAGAAGTTGTCAAATGTCACAAAATTAGCCAGAGGATAAACAGATTTCATTGTGCATTGACGAACACCTTTGCGCAGGGCAATAGGGGGAGAGGAAGTATTAGTAGTATCATTATCTAAGGGGGACAATTGGTCCTGGGTCAGCCACGGTGTGGATTGGTGATCCCTCGAATATACTCGCACAATCAGAGGAGCCAAAGGCTGATCTTCGGGGGTAGTGTCAGGCGAGGGTGGTAGATCTTGTTGAGGAGGTGGTGGCATTTTCTGAGGGGCTGATGGGGGAAGAGTAATAGTATAAGTTGGATTTTGTTGAAGAGGTTCGGTATGTGAAATAGGTGTAGGATCAGGGGTAGATGAGGATGAGTATAAAGGTGTTTGTTCATGAAATGTGGCATCAGCAGTAACATAATGCTTTCTTGTAGTGGGGTCATAGCATTTGTATCCTTTTTGAGTAGGAGAATAACCCAAAAAGACACATTTGGTCGATCTAGGATCCAACTTCCCTCTGTGAGGTGTGAACATGTGTGAAGACAGTGCACCCAAACACCCGTAAGTCGAGATCGGCAGAACTTTATGTAGTGGAAAAATGTCTGAAGACATTCCAGAGGAGATTTATTCTGAAGTACCTGAGTAGATAATTTGTTGATTAGATGACATGCTGAAATACCCCTAACCTTTAAAAATTAATTAAATGATCTATTAATGATCTAAATGATTAATAAACACCTAAATATTTTTGGGGAACAATCTAAAAGATCTCAACAAGGCAAAACACGCCTTAAGATCGGTAAAGCCAAAAATGTGCTTTAAGACACCATAAAGATTGTATGACCTCAAATAGGATCCAAAGTGGATTCCTAAGTATTATAATGAAGTAAAGAACATAACAAAACCATTCTCAAGGAGAACTAAGCTCAGGAGCACCCTGCGACACAAAACGTGCACTAAAACACCTTAAAGCACGTTTTTGTGAGATTGCCTTTTAATTGATTTTTAATGGGCTTAAAAATTATAATTATCCTTAAATATGATATTTTATCATGTTATATCATATTAGGAATTTAATTCCAAATTTTACAGATTTTTACAAATTTAATATTAAAATATTAATAAAACCCCGAAGTGGGGCCCACAGGAGTCAAATTGACCAAGTATGGTCAATGGGCATTAAAATGACCCATTTAACCTCATGGTGGCCGGCTGCAATAAGGGAGGAGACAGCACACAATTATTTTGGAGACAAATACTACCTAATACATGACTTATTCAAAATAAAGTAACTTTATACATTATTACCAATCATTCTTACCTTCTCCTTTCTTCCTTGTCCGATCTTCACCATCCCAGCCGAGCTCCCCCTTCCTCTCAAGCTCTCCAAGCTTGTTCTTGAACATGGAAGGCAAATCTAGCTCTTAAGTCCTTAAGGTAAGTGTTTTAATGTCATTTTTAGCCTTTTCTTTTTCTTCATCTCTTCACTACCAAGACCTAAATTTCGTGGCTCATCAATTCCTATGGCTTATTCTCAGTATTCTAAGCTTAGAACAAGAGCTAAACTCGGTTGAGATCAGTAGAGGGACCAAGGGTGTCCAAATCTACATTTTAAGGTAAAAATGTGCTTTAAGCTCATAACTTTTGATTCCCTTCGAGTTTGGCTGTGAAATTTTGGTCATAGCTTCATCTTCTCCTCCATTTCGTGTAGAATCTGTTGGTGAGTCATTTGGAGCAAGGGTGACCAAGATCCAAGAGAAATACTCTCTTTTAAGCCATTTTTCCAAGGTAAAACCTAGTAACAAGGTAATATTTCGAGATCTAACTAATTCCTATGTCAATATGTTGGATCTAACACCTTGTGGTGTGTTTGGTTCAGGTCGAAAATACCTAGAACTTCCCTTGCATTTTTAAGGTGATTTTTGCCTTAAATCTTACATTAATTATTCCTTATGGTTAAGCTCAAGCTTGGAGTGTAACCATATCTTGTTTTTGTGTATTAAACATGTCTAAATCAAGTGGTGATTTTTCCTAGAGGTGGCCGAGAGCTTACAAGGATAGATCAAGGTATAAACACCTTAAACTTATGATTTTTGCAATCTCTAAGTATATATATATATATGGCCGAGAGTGAACATACACATATAGGTCATATTGACCTAAAAATGTAAAAAAAATGGCTAAGATAAATTAAGCTAGTCATTTAAGAGATTTAATTAACATAATGGTCAAATTATGACATTATGTGGAAAAATAATTAAACCATGGAGAGGCCGAATATATATGCTATATTTTGAGACATTTATTGTGTAATTTATTTTGCAAGATCAAGGTTGTAATAAGGCCATGTCATTAGGCCATTTTAATTTAAGTTTATAAGCTTATTTAGTTTTATTTATGCTTATAATTAAAGTTGGGGCCAATTCGTAATTATTAAGGAATTAGAAAAGCCGTGGGTAATTTAGAGCAATTTAGGGTTTTTAAATGAATTTAATAAAAATTATAACATTTTATAAAGTTTTGGGTCAAAATTGTAAAAATAGAAAAGTATAGGTCATTATTTGTAATTACCGAAAATTGGTTCCCATTTGGTATTAGGGGTCAAAGTTGACTATATAGGAGACTTTGACCAAGTTTAGAAAATTTAAGAAATTAAAATACTACCTTATAATGAGATACTTACTAAATTGTAAAAGATTTATAAGGTTTGGGGTGGTAATGTAATTACCGAGAATTAAGGGTAGTAAATGGAGTTTAGTAAAGTCCTTAAGTTATTAGAAATTTTTAGAAGTTTATTTGGTTAAATTTGGAGTTCATGTGAATTATATAAGTATAATATATGGTATTTTATGACATTGTTATAAATAGGTAACAAATGTATAAAAACCGTGAATTAAAAGAAGTATAAGGTTAGGAATAATGTTTATAACCTTTTGGTATAGTTTGGTAATTTTGGAATGGTATATAAGGTTTTATAAAGATATATGTATTATAATTGGAATATGTATTATAAATTGGAAGTTTTTTAGAAGTTTAGTGGTTGTAAGTGAAAACCGAAAATACTAAGGCTATTTGGTATTTAAAAACAAGATATAACTATAGGTTATAATTGTTTTAATGGTTTAAATGTCATAAGATATGTTATATAACTATAAGATGACATTATATTAATTAAGAGGTGGATTTTATAAATATTTAAGAACATAGGTGCTGTTCGAAAATAATAACATTTTTAAATGGAATTTATAATATGGTTTTTAATGTTATAAGAGTTATAACATTTATAATATAAGAGATATTCATTAAAAAGAATGAATATAGATTATAAGACTTACCATATAATAAATAGTTCCATAATACACACATATAAATAAATATATGTAATAGTGTAGAAAATGTGATATGGTTCAATAATCTTAAGTTATCGTAATTAAAATGATAATAGTTAAGGGGAAAAGAATTATAAACATTAGATATGGAAATTCTAAAGTTAAGAGTATTCATGGGGTAATAAGTATCCCAGATATTAAGAGTATAGTTTACAGATGAATTATACCACATGAAATATAAAAAAAAGAGACAAACCTTAGAAAAAAATAAATACTAAGGTAAGATGCATAGTGCATGACAAAGGATCACACATACAATAATGAAACAAACTGTATGATGTACAAACAAACATTAAGTTACATGCGATAACAAGTTTAACAACAACTATACTAATATACAAACAAGACTACGCATGTAATGTAACACCTTTTCCCAATCTCGAGTTAAACCTAAAACCCGACAACATTGATAGTTAATAACGGGGGGTTAACCGGGAGGTGTTAGTGACGGTACGGGGTACCGTAGGATTGTGTTGTTATACAGTATGCTAATCAGTAGCATTGTGTATTGTTTAGTTCGTTAGAGACTACACAAGGAGCATAGGATCTTGCTGATTCATACTCCACCGTAATACATCAGGGTGAACGGTATGTTGTTATGTGTCTCTGATTGTCTCTGAGGGCTTCCTCAGTTCAGACTTCTGTGTGATCTGTGATAAGATTGTTTGTCTGAATGTTTAATTAAATATGCATGAACTGTATATTTATAGCTGCTTATTATTACTGTTGTTGAGTTAACAGTACCGGTTCGTATATATGAACCAATATATATATAAAACGAACTAGCGGCTATGGTGCTATCTTATATGAAATATAAGGATCGTCAGAAAAACGTTGTAGCACTAGGATAATAAGATATACATATTATCCGAGACTTTATACGGAGCATTGGCCTTTCTATACGCCGCTCTCGTATCTAACACTGGATCCCGAGTTTACAGACTCTGGATTGGACTAATGACCTTAGTCTGCTGTGTTAGTAAAATTTGGTAATGCGATGCGATGGAATAAATAATTAATTAAGATGGAAAGTAAAGCCAAGAGGATGTGGCTCTTGGTGCGCGCTGTGATCACAAAAACGATACCAGGATGTCCGCGTACGGGTCCGCAAGTATCAAGAAAATTTCCCGTGAGCTAGAATGGCTCGTTGGTCGGAGACTCTACCGTTGGAGTGGCTACTGCCGTGGGTGACCCGCCATAACATATGGGTACTAGAGACATGTCGTTCTAACGAGACATTGTCACTAGGTATAACTGAACAAATAATATGGTTGAGAATTATACAGTGGCGAACAATATTGGTTTCTATACCATGGACGAGAGTTAATACTTGTTTATCATTCTCGTTGTTTCGCTTGGTGGTTCAATGGTTATACTTATGGTTATATATATGTGTTGATGGTTGTGTTATTGTATGGATATTACTGTTAATTGATTTACAGTTTTAAATATTAAAACGGTATTGCATGTAATGAACCTCATGCTCTCGACCAAATAATTGAGGGGTCTTTGGGGGCATGACGGGGCATGTGATGACATACTCAGCAGGGGCTGATTCCATACCACAAACCATCTTTATTTCAGGTGATTAGCTGGTGGGTCGCAGCGAGGTGACCATTGTTATAATACGGTTGGCTTAGACTTGGTACGGTGTGATACTCAGGTTATTTTGGACTCGGGTTGTGTAACCGAGGTGTATTTGGTTTAGATGCTCACGGTCTGTAATAATTGTTGATGTTAGTTTTGCTTTAAGTTGGTTAAGTTCTACTATCTATCTCTTGTGGTCACTGCGGGAATACGTTTCGCAAGTTGATTGACAGGTAAAACGTTATCACCCGTATGGGCGAGTGATAACTGTGACACCATTAGGGCGATAGTTTATTATTTACCGCTGCGAGTTATTATTGTGCGCGCCATTTATAGGATTATTAGGAACCGACTTAGTAGGGGTGTTACACATGCGGTCTTAGTAGCTTCACCCCAGTACTGTTTAGGCATATGAGTTTGAAAAAGAAGAGCTCTACTCATTTCAAGAAGGTGACGGTTCTTTCGCTCAGCTAACCCATTTTGTTGAGGAGTGTAAGGACAATAAGATTCATGAATGATACCTTGTGAGTGAAAATAGGAAGTGATGGTCTGATTGAAGTAATCTGTAACGTTGTCAGTGCGGAAACGTTTTATGGTGGTGGAAAACTGTGTTTGAACCATGGTACAAAATATGGAATTATAGTACTGACCTCACTTTTGTGTTTCATCAAGAAAACCCACATAAACCGAGTACAGTCATCAATAAAAGTAACAAACCATCGTGCCCCTGAGATATTAGCAACAACAGAAGGACCCCACACATCACTATGAATGAGTGCAAAAGGAATGGTGCTTCTTGTATTACTTGGAGCAAATTGTGTTCGAGAATGTTTAGAAAGTTCACACACATCACACTGAAAAACTGAAACATCGATATTAGTAAATAGTTTGGGAAACATTGTCTGTAGGGTATGAAAAGATGGGTGACCAAAACGCCTATGGTAAAGCCAAATAGTGTTGGTGGTATCCGAAGTAGTGACAAGAGCTTTTGGAACACTGAGGACCGCAGGTATATTGAGGTAGTACAACCCATCCTGCTGCTTAGCAGTTCCAATCACCTTCCCCGTGCATAGATCTTGCAAGATACAATGAGACGGAAAGAAAACAGCAAAGCAGCCAAGGTCAGTAGTGAGTTTGTGTATGGAAGCAAGATTCATAGCAAGCCCCGGAACATGCAAGGTTTCCTTAAGTTGAATGCTATCCGATAAGACAACATCCCCGTGTCCTGCCACAGTAGTTGACGCACCATTTGCAGTAGTAATGGTCTCAGGAGTATAGCAAGGACGATAGTGGGTAAGGAGAGAAGAAACAGATGTCATATGAGTGGTAGCTCCAGAATCCATTGTAGAGTAGAGGATTGGTGTGATGAATGAAGAGAATAAGGAGCTGTAAGCGAGCTATGACCAGATTTAGTAGACATCTCAAGAGATTGCAACATCATGTGATATTTATTCAACTCAGCAGGAGTGATAGAAGTGGTGAAGGTATTAGTAACACCATAATCTGAAGAAGAATCTTTTGTCATGATAAGAAACCGATGTGGAGAGACTCACACAACGATAAAGATGGGTATAATAAACCCTTAGAAGAACTTGGTTGAGCCAGAACCAATTTAGGGTAGCCCTAACAGCACCAGTTTGAATAAATTGTTTTGGACCAGTTGAAGGCGCATAGATATTGACGGACAGAGGATCATACCCGTTAGAACACCTTGCACACAGATGGCTGAGGATGGTGCAGTCGAAGAAGGGCAACGTCAGTTACGCTGCGCAAGTGGACAGTCGACTAGCGAGGAGGAAGAGAACGCAGTTCGTTGAAAAAGAGGTCATCAGTCCGCCGTCATCAGCGGCATCGTCAGTCCGCGTCGTCAGCGGCGCATCAGTCCGGCATCGTCAGCGGCGTGCGTCATCAGCAGCGCGTCAGTCCGGTGTTGTCAGCGTCGCGTCAGTCCGGCGTCGTCAGCGTCGCTTCAGTCCAGCGTCGTCAGTGGCACGTCAGTCCGGCGTCGTCAGAGGCGCGTCAGTCCGGCGTCGTCAGCGGCGCGTCAGTCCGGCGTCGTCAACGGTATGTCAGTCCGATACTAGTTAGGGTTTAAGTCTAGAGAGTAGGAGACTAGGGTTAGGGTTTGTGAAAGGGAGGCTCGTGTTTTGAAAAAATTGGCTCTTGATACCATGTAGTTAGAAGATACTTCTTATTGATGTGTGTTAACAAGAAGAATTACAACCTTATTTATAAGGAAAGGTGACTTAAAGAATAAGCTAACTAGCCTAATTTACAAGTATACCCTTATTAAGTATGTACAGGTTAAAGGATAAAAGAATAAGGCTCAAGGCCCATTACATAGTTAAGTAGGTCTAACAACAATATACAGTCACGCCCTACAAGCTGGTTCAATGGCTCCTTTTAGGCGTGCTGATCTAGATGTAAGCACAAGAATTAAGTGGACGCTAACAGAACTGGTTAACAAACATGTCATCGTATGAGTTTTAGTCATTCTATATTATTTAGACACAGTGTGAAAGCAGAGCTTAGCTTCCTAATTCTTAAGATGTTAGCCTGTATAATGCACAAATAAGCGCAAAGAGAAGATGCACAACTAAGCGCAAAGAGAAGTTGACTTCCCTCATGAAATGCACAACTAAGCGCAACGTGTTATGTAATAAACTGAGTGTTGCTGGGCAAAACACAATTCAAGAAAATCTTACAAATGAAACAAATCGACCGAGAAACTATCACACATGGTCTACAGCTATTCATTTAGGCAACTGACTGCTAGTACTAACCACACTTTCTGATCCTCCAGCTACATCACGAGATCTCTTTTGTGGCAAATTCAAGTTCGATCCTTCATTCTTGGAAGATACTGGCTCCTAATATATTATGCAAAGAGATCAGATCACTGAGTCACTGAAGAGATTTTTCATTTCAGCAATAGTAATGCTCACATCGTATGATACCGCAACGAGTTATTCAACAACAAGCAATACCCTCCATCAAAGAGCAGATCTTTACCTTATAATGGCAGGGCTCAAGCTTTCCAAGCAGACCCTCTTTCCAATCTAAAGCTCTGACTGTATACAAAGCATTCTGGAGCCCACGGGACAAAAGATGTTCCTCTGCATCCTTAGGCAGTGAGTACCCCTTAAACACGCTAACAGGAGGGTCACAAACCTACCACAAGTTCAAACAAAACAGCAAGCATTCAACAACATATGTTTAACTACCCTCTGCACTTTCTACCCAGAAAACTCCGACCATTTTCAGCTAAAACCTAAAACCATTTCGAACTAAAACTAGAATTCATCTTAATCCAACTTTTCAGATCACCGTGTCACGATATCATCGTCACTACACTTGCAACAACATTCTCAGACTGGAAAGTAAAAAAACTGAAACTTAAAATTTTCTTTACCGAAGAACCAACTTGAGCTTGGCATTCGCTCAAGGTCTTGTAAACGCCGACAATATCTCCTTTGCGCACCACAAAGAAAGCATCTTTCTCATCATGATCCATGTCTGGCTTAGGTTCAGTCTTTCGAGACCGAGAGCGCTTAGTGGGAGATGAACTTGAAGAAGAAGAGAAGCGGTGAATGCGGAATCTGATGAGACCAGGAGCCAATCCGAATGTTTTCAAATCAGACAAGCGGCTGCTCGGTGTTTTACACGATTGAGGCACCAAGAATTCGACGATTGAACTCCTTGTTGCGAGGGAACTCGCAGCTCTCGTGAGAATAGTCGTTGCACGGGAAGGTAGCTGGCGTAACAAACTCCTCATGATACCGCCAGTCGAGAAAGCTGTTCACCTAGTCTCAACTGCGAGACCGAAATCGGAGAGAACAAGATAGAAATTCTAGTTTTGAACAGACATTATTCAGGATTTTCATTCGATTGAAAATAGACGCCGGAGAGTCCTTGTTCGCTTCCCCCGAAAGACGTCTGAGAGGAACTCCTCTTTGAAGGGGATACACGTGCGAAGGTACCCTGTATCACGTGAGTCAGGGTTTAAGACACCGCCGAAACATAAGACCTTTGTTATCCCTACTAAAGTCTCAAACGGAAGCTTGACTCCCCCCTCTCCTAGCGCTAACCCCTGCAGTTCGACCCTACTCAATCAAAAACTATCCACCCAACCTTCAAATGCTTCATTTTTGCAGAGTTGAACCGAGGTTACTGTCTTCTCATTTCTCAGCGGTCCTGTGCTCATCTTCCTCTTCTTTGCTTCTGTTCCCCCCGGTTTGCTCTACTCGGCCTCCTCGGAGCAGAGCTGTTAAGTTCAGACCCGTAAGGGCATTCTCCGCTCCTGCGAATTCCGGCGTCCCCGTATACGGAAATGGAAAGGACACCTTCTTTGCCAACGACGCCGTCTCGTGGTCATCTCTCGGCATCTCTGACAACGTCTCTCGTTCTCTCTGCAACGCTGGGTTCCAACGCCCTTCTCAAATCCAGGTACGTCTTGGGACTAATCTTTTCATTTATTACATTTTTTCTTCTTTGTTCGAAGTCGGCTTTCATTATTGGGAAATATTTACATCAATTTCGTGATGTAGCCGCGAGTCTATCAATATTCGTTGCAAATTTCTGTGGTTTCCATGTGTTGCTACCTGTTTTCATTTTGCGTGACGTTGATGGAAGAATTATATAATGTCTGTTCT
This sequence comes from Limonium bicolor, assembly GCA_023374045.1. Lineage (NCBI taxonomy): Eukaryota > Viridiplantae > Streptophyta > Magnoliopsida > Caryophyllales > Plumbaginaceae > Limonium > Limonium bicolor. The sequence continues at coordinate 252,227,076 of CM041777.1, read as the reverse complement.
GTATCAATCACCCTATTAATTGATTGACTCAGGCGGCGAGTATTCCGTCTATACTTTCAGGACGTGACACGGTTGTTGCAGCTGAAACTGGTTGTGGTAAAACCCACTCTTACCTTATTCCACTAGTTGAGAAACTATGTAGATCACTTGATGAGCCTAGGGATATGGGTTCTGAGGAAGAAGAACACAACACTTCTCTTGTTATCTGCCCTAATGTTTTGCTTTGTGAGCAAGTGGTTCACATGGCTAACTGTCTCCGCAGTGATGATGACCAACCACTCCTCAAAGCAGCTGCTATATGTGGGAGACAGGTTAGCATCGATTCACCACATCTGCCTGTGACAGAAAATTACAGAATATCTTGTCTCATGTCCTAAATGGAAACAAGAGGCCCTTGAGGGTTTGGGATGAAGTGGGAAATGTGATATATAAGGTGTTATGTGTTTTATTGATCAGGTGAGAGTGCTAAGACATGAAAATTTGTTGTTGTAGGCGAGGCTGTTCAAGAAACCAGATGTTATTGTATCTACTCCTGTTGCTCTTCTAAACTATCTCTACGCTGTTGATCTAGACAGAGATGACCGGTCCAAATTCATACGTAGTCAAATATGTCGTAAGTTGAACATTCATTGCATACTAACTACTACTTTGCATTTTAAAATCTGGATTTTTGACAGATACAGTGAATGTAATGAACAGGTATTTGATGAAGCAGACCTGTTACTTTGTGGTAGCTTCGAACATCAGATTATCCGTCTCATAGACATGCTTCGTTTTGATGAGAAGCTACTGTCCAGGAGTGAGAAGACATCTTTTTTCAAGAGAAGATATGGATCATTCCGAAACGTCTTTGCTATCAAGTGCTGAAGATGATAAAGAAGAGCAAATAAGCGGTGAGCAACCTTCAGATGAGGAAATTGAAGATGATCAGGAAAATACAGCAAAAGAAGCCATATATCAGGTGTAGACCAGAAAAAGGGATGGAGAAGGGTCCGAGAATACTATGAGCGGAGTAAACAGTATGTTTTTGTTGCTGCCACTCTTCCAGAAAATGGGAAGAAGACAGCTGGTGGGGTACTGAAGAAAAAGTTTCCCGAGGCAATTTGGGTCAGTGGCAACCACTTGCATCGTCACAATCCAAGGTCTCAGATCCCTGTTCTATTTAATGCTTAGTACAAGTTTTCCTAAATGGTTGGAGATGAGACTTTTGGAATTCATTTATGCAGAGTTAAATACTAGCATCAAAAGTTAATCTGTTGTGCTACATAAATCTGTATTAAAAATTCCGTTGAAGCTATTAGTACCTTTTTATGCTAGATTCTACCTAAATAATCTGGAGAAGGTTATGAGACGAAACGATAATAATTTTGTTTCTTGTTAATGGTTTCTTTGTTTTCTTTTTTACTTTTTTTTTCAGGTTAGAGCTAAGATGGATTGAGGTTTCACTCGACACTCAAGTTGATGCTCTTATAGATGCCGTGAACATCCTCCCAAAACCTGGTAAGCTTGGCTCCGATGCTGAGATAAGCAGGACCATGGTATTTGCCAACACTGTCAATGCTGTGGAATCAGTGGCGAAGATCTTACAAACTGCTGGGATTGAATGTTTTTGTTACCATAGAAACACATCATTGGAAGAATGCTCAAAGAACTTGGATGATTTCCGGGAGAAGGGTGGTCTCTTGGTGTGTACTGATGCAGCTGCACGTGGAATTGACATTCCAAATGTCACACATGTCATTCAGGTACTATTATGTGGGTTGACGTAACTGGCATCTATTTTCTATCAACACGCCATGCTGCTCAAGTAATGTCCAGCTTCACTGTATAAGCTGTCTTGGTGCTGTATGCTGGGCTATATTTGATGATGATCTATGTATGTTGTTAGTTGCATAATCCTTCCCTGTAACTTAAGCTATTGTTTCTTCTTTTAGGCAGAATTTGCTACCTCAGCTGTAGATTTTTTGCATAGAATTGGTCGAACTGCTAGAGCAGGCCAACCTGGTCTTGTCACAAGCCTCTACTCGGAATCAAACTATGATCTTGTTGTTTCAGTCCGTGATGCAGTTAGGCTTGAAAAACCACTGGTAAATAATGGAACTGAACTCAATTTCTTCTTTTTTTTCATCCGACAGTCACCTATATCTTATTGGTTCATTCAAACTGCTTGGGGTTGTCTGTCCAGTAACTTCCATTTTTTTTACAACGTTCTGTTATTCTGCAGGAAACAGCATTTATCAGGAAAAGAGCTTTCCGGAAAAAGCTTAAAAAGAGAGGTGAGACTTCTCTTCCTCTTCTTCTTTTATTGTCTATGATGATGAAATTAATCTGTTGCCCTGTGAGCGTTTGTATTTCAAGAGTATCATGCTTAATATGTTTCACCACTTCCAACATTGACATCTGGTCTTAGCAGAGTGAGATATGCATCACGGGTTGTGGACAGAGCTGTTGTATAATGGAAGACGTAGTGAGCTGTGGTGTTCACTAATCTACACGATTCTTCAGAGTTCAGACCTAGCTAGACCAAGTGTGTCATTTTTTTTGTGCAATCTTGGTAACAGGTAGCTAATAAACATCTCCTGATCGGCAAATTATGACCTGTATATAACTCGGTTGTGAGGGAGCGCGCTTCCTATGTAAGATAGAACCTGTATCATAGCAAAATAAAAGAGATAAGGTGACTGTTTACCAACTTTTTTTTTTTGGGGGGGTGAATACACTGGTTTTTTTTTGTCTTTTTTTTTTGGGCAAACACTCTGGTTTTTAATCAAGTACTGTGATAACAGTTAAATTAGAGAACAACTAACTGTCCCACTTTAGTTCTTAGAAACAAACCAAATGCTGTTAATGATATTGGTTTATCTAGTTTGCCAAGCTCCGTGGCTTGGTCGGTAGAGGAGTGGTATTCTAAAGCCAAAGGTCCTAGTGCGAAACCTACCCACTACCGTAACTATAAAAAAAAATCTCTAGTCTGGCTATCAAGAATATTTAGATCATTTGGTAGAGGTGACACGGTCTTTTACTTTTGACTGACCATTTCCTGGCATCTTTTACCGACATTGATCCTTTTTCGTTTACATAATTTGGTTCTTGATGCTTGATTTCATTCTGTGGTTAAGACTTACGATGAAGTCTCAGGTTCTGCACTGATATATACCATCCCGAGAAGATGAAGATAATGGCAATCTAGGCTGGGACTAAAGATCTAATAGAAGAGATCTACTAATATATGGCTGGCGTGGAGAAGCCTAAAGGGTGGCCACTATTTGATGCTATTTAATGAGCGATGATTTGTGGAGCTATATTGCCTTCTGAAAAGGTCATGTCCTTTCAATAGAAATAATATATGGCTTTTGTTCCTTACAGTAGTAGTATTTCTCGAATGTTGTTTTTATCTTTACGGGGTAAAACTATTATAGATTGTCGGTTTGAACAACTTCGCTGCCGTATATGTATAGATATATATTCTTCTGGTTATATTCGCCATATAATCCATCTTTTCCGTATCTGAACCTAGTTTTTTCAATACAGATTGTGCCGTACCTTCCAATGAAATATGATTAAAGTTGGTCTTTCTGTGGATTTCATAAGATTCGATTTGTGGTTCTCTCACTGGCTAGTTAGTTTATGATTCAAGTCTTGCATTCCACTTTGGCATAAATCAATTAATCAAACTAATGGCCTTGTACTCAAATCGTTGCATTATACCTAAAACTACGCAGAAATACAAATACGAAATCACAGTTTATTTCTAATGACCCCACATCAAGTACCTAAACATCTTTTAACAGATGATCGATCATACAAAGAGTAATTAGTAATGCCGACTGACAATTAATCAAATCTCCTTCTTCCCATTCTGATCATGCCCAAACTTCCTCAATCCGACCACAAACTCATCAACATTCTTCCATGAACTCCCACCCTTACACAACGCACTCTTCACCTTCCCCTTCCACTCCGCAGCACTCTTCCTAATCTCCTCCTTTCTAACTCTATCCTCCATCAGTTCCCTGAAACACCTTCCAAACTCCTCCTTCCTCACAACTCCACCATCACTTTCTTTGGCCCTAACACCAACCCTCCACACTTGGTCAACAAACTTAGCATCTGTAAACTGATCACTCCACTGCGGCACACCCACCATGGGCACACCTAAACTCAACCCCTCAAGTGTCGAATTCCACCCACAATGCGTAACAAAACACCCGGTCGACTCATGCGCTAACACCTCCAACTGATCACACCACCTCACCAGAGTCCCCTTGTTCCGGGCCGACACAGATTCAACAAACCCGGATGGTAAGGCCGCATGTTGGTCCGGTTCACGTATCACCCAGATGAACGGGAACGGGTTGGCGTCAAGCGCTTCAGCAATTTCACGGGTTTGGGCTTCGGATATTGTGACCATGCTGCCGAATGAGATGTAGATGACTGAGTTTGGGTTGTGGGTGTCTAGAAAGTGTTTGCATTGGTGTGTCTGTGGTTTCCATAGATTGGATCCGTAGGATTTGTCGGAGGGTATAGTGTTGTCTGTGTAGTAGGATGGTACCATTGGTCCTATCAACTTTGCTGGCCACTGAGCTGGTATAATTCCGTCCAAGAACTGTACAATTACATTAAACCACATGCATGGAATGGAGTACTTTTTTTTTTTGATTGGTAACAGCAGTGGGTGAGTTTTGAACCCAGGACCTTTGGTTCAAGGTATCTCTCCACTCCTTCCACTACCGACCTTTGGTTTATATTATATTATAACAACGTTTTTGTGTAGTAGTAGTAGTAGACTAGTATTGTGTTGTACGTTTACCTGTAACTCAAGCTCATCAAAGGAGTTACAAAAGACCCAATCTGCTTGATGGAGATTACCATACTGTCCAAGTTTCATTTCCAAGTAAGCCGGGTAACTCTCGGGACGTCTTAGGAAACTAGGCAGGTCTGCTAATGTGAAAGGCGGGTGAAGACACGGCATCACTTTTTTAATTTCCTCGGCATCAAGGGGGACATTGAGTTTCCCATGGTGGACGCAGCTGAAGATTGCTGACACAACAGCGGAGTTGGTGAAAAACGCGGCCGAGAGGATCCCGTGCTGCATGGCGACATCAAGTGCCCATGGGAGGAAGGCATCGTAGACGACGCAAGTGACGGGTGTGTTTGTTGTGGAGTAGGAATTGATGAGGGTGGACAGTGAAGCGGAGCCGGCTGTGCGGAATGTTGAGAGGAAAGTGTTTTCAGAACCGGGTTTGATGGTAGATGAACCGTCTGAGATGGGTTGGAAAGAGAGGTTTGGGAGAGAAGTGGTGGTGGAAGAGTGGTTTGAGTTGTGGCTAAAGTGGCTTTGATGCATGGGAAAGTGGATAAGCGTTTGGCGAATTGGAGGAGTGGGTTAATGTGGCCTTGGCTTGGGTATGGAACTAGTACCACGTGGCATTGAGTTTGGTCTTCTACTACGGTAACCATTCTATCTCAATCGAGAGAAATTTGCTCTGTGGTGATTACTTAATTTGTGCTTGCTTGCATGGCAGTTGTTTTGAGGGGGTCGGTATTTATAGGCCAGTGAAATGTACGATGAAGGACACCAAATTCAAAACGAAAGAAGGTGTGGGGTTTGGTGTGGTTCACGTAAGTGGTCCGTGACCACTGACTGACCGATCAGTACCACCACCCCAGCCCTAACCGTTTCTGTTTGACCTTTTTTTTTTTTTGTCGAGAAATGAAGAATAGACTGTGTGAATGATGCGTGTCGGAATAGACAAATTAATTAACGTGAAATCAATAAACAAATTAACGTCAAAAGGAAAGTAGAAAAGTGATTAAGATTTATGATGATTCTTCGCAAGATATACTTGGCTATATAACATCAGATCCGCGTGTCACGCTTTGCTTTGTTTTTTTAATACTGTTTTTTTTTCTGTCAACTCACAATAATAGGTAAGTGCAAATTAATGAACAATCTTTCCTTTTCTTTTAACAGTAACTAGGATGTCTAAAATCACACAACTTTCGGTTTAAGATTTAAGTAATTGTAATGAACTTATAACTATAACATATTGATTAGTTTTACAAATATTAAAATTTTTGGAAAAATTACATCCATCCATAACATTTGGTGAAATTACACACTACACCCATGAGGTTTCAAAAATTATTTTCCTTACCTGTGTGGTTTCCCCCGTTTTACATCCGACAATTTTTCTAACTTTCAATCAACTTAAAAGATGCTTAAATGTTGTTCAAAATTTATGAAACTTTGCATGGATTATGCTAAAGTGTTATATTTTAGTCCCGGTTACAAATCTAAAGTTTTTTAAGTCCAAATGTGACTTGTAGGACCAAGTGAAAACACGTTCACATATCACATATTTCATTGAGTCCCACAGGTCACATGTAAGTTTAAAAAACTTCAGATCTGACATAACATCAAAATATAACATTTTTGCATCATTCGTGTAAAGTTTCATCAATTTCGGACAACGTTTAAACATTTTTTACATTAAACAAAATTTTAAAAAGTTGTCAAATATAAAACAAGGGAAATCATATGGATGAGAAATAATTTTTAAAACCTCGTGGATAAAGTGTATAATTTCATAAAACTTTATTTTCCCTAAATTTTTTAATATGATTATATATATATATATATATATATATATATATATATATATATATATATATATATATATATATATATATATATATATATATAGATACCAGAAGGGAGCAGGATCGGTGAAGATATTGAAATGAAATTAACAACAAATGTAAGATAATAAAGAACAGGTATTGAAGAGAAATACGGAATAACTTGAATTAAAGGAACATAAATAGACAAAAGATAATGGATCTTGAAACTCACTTAGGAGTTAATCTTGAAAGATATATTGATACAACTTAGACTGGAATTTGAGAGAGTAATGAGAGAGAGAGAGAGAGAGAGAGAGCGCAAGAGCGTTTTCACATTCGAAACTGCCTCTGCCCCTCAGTTCTAACCTCGGTCTCCTTTTATAGAGAAGGAGCCCTTTTGTTCGTACCTAAAAGAGACTGGGAGCTACAGAATCTGGAATAACTGTGGCCGAAAGGGCCAATAGTAATTTTTGTCGGCTACACGTGCCGAGTAATAAATTGCTACAGTAAAAAAGTTACTATTCGCTGTAGATACAGTGGTATTTTTGAAGATATTTTGTAGGTTCCTGAGTCTGCTTCATTCGTAGCTGTCGAAATCTGCAAACCGATCTTGATTTTCTTCGATATGGAGTCCATAATGAATGTTGTAGATTAATTCTTGCACTCCTAGATCAACTTCAATTTTTCTTTGGTGCCATTCATAGTCTACTTGACGGGGTGATTGTGTCTCTGGGTCAATAATGGTTATGGGGTAAGATCGAGTACGAAACTCAACCATTTGTTGCATGATTTGTTCTCTAGTGTTGAATTCTGGTGGTTCCTTTCCGCCGGCGACGAGAAGGCTTTGTTGTAGGTGTTTCAAAGGACACCAAACATGTAACTTTTGATATATGGGGCGGTCGATTGAGTAGTATAAGTGGTCATATGGTTGGACGCAGAGAAAGGTCTGATTCCTTCTACCGTCATATGGCTCATAATGGATAGGTGAGGGTTTTGACTTTTTTGTGGTGCGATCTCTGCAAACCCATTGAGGTCCTTGTTTGGGGGTTTGTGGAAGAAACTTGAACTCAGTTGGGATGTGTTGAGATGTTGCTTTGGTCATATTGTTTGAGTATTTTGTGAAGTAAGGTGGTGTTTGGATTTTGTTTTTGGATTTTGGTCTTGAGTTTTGGCAAATGCCTTTTGCCATTTTGGAAGTGGTTGTTGTTGAGTTGATGGAGCCATGGTCAATACCTGCAAATAAAATTATTGATATTATTTTATTATTTTTTTTTATTATTATTTAAATATAATCCTCGTAAGGATCTTGAGCTAGAGGTCCCCCCATTGGATCATAGGAGGTGGATTCTCCGGATGATGGATCGTCACGGTCTCCAGCCCATACTGGGACATTAGGCTGTTGTTTTTAATAATATATTGGGAATATTGTAGTTGTAATTCTGGATTTTGGGCTAGAAACCTTG
>CM041777.1:252071479-252218489 GCA_023374045.1 Limonium bicolor | reverse complement strand
TGTAGAAATACATCTTTTTCAATGAACGTGACTAAACAATCATTCAAAAACTGATCTCCAATGCTGTTACGTAACTTACTCTTTACAAAAGTCATTGTAGAAAATCCTCTTTCAACACTTGCCGTCGCTACAGGAAGAACCAACACCAATTTTAATAGCTTACATACTTCTGAATATATAAGGTGCTTAGAAGTCTCCACCAACTTCATTGAAAGCTCACCGAGATCTTTTAGGTTTGAAAACCTAATATCCTCTCGCATATCAACAATGAAGTTATCAAGCAGATATTCAAAGTTGAGCAATTCAAGGCTTGTAAAGTCATTATGATATAATTTTAACAACTGTAGCACCTTTTGCTTGTCAAAGGAGGAGAATGAATTGACGGAATTCAAGCATGCCATGCAAGTAAGAAGCTCTGTGTTTGTCTCATCAAATCGATTGTTAAATTCTTGAAGCTGAAGATCAATAACTGCAAGAAATACCTCAATCTGATAATGATGAAGATATGTGCACTGTTGAGTAAATCGCTTTGATCTTCCTTGGGGAATATATGTAGCATTCATATCTGGAACTTCAATCTCATATTTGGAGCAAAAGTCAAGAACCTTGGGGAAAAAAATTTCCCACCCATCATCTCTCATATTCTGTAACGGAATCTTGGTCATTTTCACAAGTGACATTGCATTTACAATATCTAGATCTCTTCTTTGTAAAGCAAGACTCAGTTCACGTGTGTACCCAAATATGGCTAGCATCAAGTGAGCCATGAAGACAAAGTCAAAAGATTCAATCTTAAACAAGCAACCTTGAGCTTTTGCTTGATCTTCTGATGGAATACTTCCCATTTTGCAAAGAACATCAATTATATCTGGATATAAAGAAACAACACTTAAATTGATTTGTGATGAGATCCCCAACGAGTATCCCCAGGTCTACTCAAGCCAGGTTCTTGATTCAAACCTTTCCCAGTTTCAAGAGTTCCCTCTTCTATAGCCTTGGAAACTCTTTGAGTATACCTTTCTCTGAGCATTTCTTTTCTTTTACAAGAAGCTCCAACCACATTCAGCAAAAGAGCCATTGAATCAAAGAAAGTCAAACATTCAATATTCTTCTTGGCAACAACAACAAGTGTTAACTGAAGTTGATGAGCAAAGCAATGGACGTAATAAGCACTTGGACTTTCTCTCAAAATTAGAGCCTTAAGTCCATTGAATTCACCACTCATATTGCTAGCTCCATCATAACCTTGGCCACGAACTTTAGACAGACTTAAAGAATGTTCCATAAGCAAAGAACACACTGCAACTTTAAGTGATAAGGCGGTGGTGTCACTAACATGCACAATTCCAAGAAAACGCTCCACTACCTTACCCTTACTATCCACATAACGTAGACAAAGAGCCATATGTTCCTTCTGAGATACATCACTGGATTCATCAACCAATATTCCAAAACATTCATCACCAAGATCTTCCATGATAACCTTTATTGTTTCCTTAGCACATGCATTGATAATATCTTTTTGAATTGAAGGAGAAACCATTTGATGGTTTTTCGAGGCATTTTTCAAGACTACTTGCCCAACACTATCATCAATATCTGCAAGCCATTTTATAAGTTCAAGAAAGTTACCTCTGTTATTCGAATCTTCACTTTCATCATGACCACGAAATGCTAATCCTTGCCGCAAAAGATACCTCAAACATTTCAATGAAGCTGTCAAGCGAGCTCTATACTCTGCCTTAGTCTGATCAGATTGCTTCTCAAGTGCTTGTATGATTGATCTGGTGGGGTTCTTAAGAGATTCATATTTCTCAAAAGCTAGATTGTGGGGACTTCTAATGCCACCCACAGGCTTCATCAATTTCTCAATTTTTTTCCAATTTCTGAATCCTTCTTCACCAAACAAATCTTCTCCAGTGCCAACAGTAGCTCCAACATCATTCTTAAATAGGAAACAAACAAAGCAAAATGCAGCATCCTTCGCAACACTATACTCAAGCCAGAAAAACTTATCATACCACATAACATTGAATTTACGCAGTCTAGTACCATACTTTGTTGTTGGGAAGTTGATTAATCTTGGTTGACATGGACCTCTAAGTATGTATGCTCGTCTTACAGCATTTTGCTCATTCACATGGTATGTCGTGATTGCCCTTCTTAGTCCTGGATCATGTGGAAGCAAACTAACATCATACATGAATTCGTCACCTTGCGGTAACTTAGAATGTGCAATTGAGTCATCATTCAGCTCTATTTTATCTTCACTTTCCCGCCTTTCAAGAAGAGACTCATTATGTATTTCTTGAATTTCATTTGTTTCCTCTTGAGTTGAAAATTTTGTAGCAGATGAAGAAGCTTCTAGAGATTTTCTTTTCTTTTCAAACAAAGATTGTAGTGGTCCAAGCTTCCTTGATGGTGTCTTCATTATTAATCTGAAAGAAAGTTTAACACAATTGTAAAAACACATAATTTATAAAATCACAGTAGAATCATATAATCCTTAAATTTACAATTAGTAATAACTACCCATAAAAAATTTTGAAACCAACAATTAGCAATGTAAAAAAAATCTATAAACTTACTAATTATTTGCACATAAAAACAAGATTAGCCAAATTAATATATAAGATTCTAATACATAGACAATCTATACTCAATATCTTCAATATTTTACTAATTTATTATAATATTCATTAGTATTATATAAATTACTTAACTTTTAAAAAAGAAATTAAGGTTAGTATTTAATTTACCTATGTTGATGTGGGGAGTCTAGGGACTCTGTAGTTATCAGAAACTGGAAAAAAATTGTTGTTTTGTGGTCTTGCGCGCCGCGACCTGCTGTACTGGTGGTGGGTGGTCTTTGGCTTACGATGGGAGAAGAAGATAAAAATGGAGAATCTCGTAGAATGTGTGGCGGTGGGAGACAGAAAGGAGGAACTGGGAATGGGGGCGAGACTACTGCACGAATTGAAAATTGAGAGTGAAAGGGATTTGGGGATTGGAACGGAGACGGAAGGAAGGAAATGAATTTAAAAAAAGGAAGTGGTGGTGGGGAGTGGAGACAGAAGAAAAGAAATAGAAAAAGGAGTGGGTAGATAGAAACGTGAGAGAGAGGGAGTGGTGGGGAGAAATTTTGTACCACTTAAACATTATATGCTATTTTATGTATTTTACAACTTTACAAGAATTTTTAAATTTTTTTTGGGGGGGGTCCAGTGCCCCCTGGACCCCCCCTTCCGTCCGTCTCTGCCTATTGTTCATCTTGTTTCAAAGAACCTTATATGCACTTAAGGATAAAGAGGTGGGTTGAAATACCCATACTCACCTAAAGATCCTTCTCTATAGGCTATTATGAGGTAGGTACAACATATAACATCCAATCTAGTTAGACAAACAAGCTATTCATTTCCATAGACTATCCAACCCAATCCACAATGCCATAACCCTTTGGTTTGCTAACCTAACTCTAAATCAATATAAGAAACTTCCTCTCTTCCTCCATATGACCCCACAAATGATTTAGATGCTCTTTAACCTATTTTACATATGAAATAGGCAATAATGAACTTGCAAGCTAAACCTGGGTGCCATATCTTTTAACTAGGTTTAATATGTGATGATACGATGTAATTAACATCACCTTAATCATGTCATTTAAAGAACTAATTAAATTTTTGTGTCTCTAAACATGTAACTTGATGAGGAGCCAACAAACAGGATATAAGGTAGCCAGTCTTCAAGTAACAAGACTAGGAAGTCGGGTTCTTCCTTTGCCGAAACCCCAGGCTCAAGGCGAAGGCTAAGCCCGAGGTTGAGCCGGTCAGAATCAACCAAGCTTCACTAGCTCCGACATTCTTGCTACATAGAGCACTCATGAGTCATGACCTAACACACACGATGCTGACATCTAGTCATATCAGTCTTGTTAGACAACCCGTCGCTACCATTTCCACACCTCTCGAATACTTCATTAAATGCCCCATGATTGTTGTGTCCCTCTTCATAGTTAGGGAGCAACCAGGAAGCTTCATCCCTGATAGGGCTATCCTGGATGACGTCATCCCTTCTCCATGTAGAGGTAGCCCACGTCATCAGCCTGGCTTGAAGGCAAGTAGCGCGCCGGCACGACGAGCCGGCTTATCCGTCTCTTCCCTATAAATTGCATATAAATGCCTCATCTATAAGAAAGCACACACACACACGCGTATACAAGACACATAATCTTTCTCTTCTCTTGTATTCTCCTAATCATAGTGAAACCCCTGTCAACCCCCATGGACTAGATCATTCGAGATCGAACCACGTTAATACCCTGGGTCGTCTTATTTGTTCCTAATACTCGTTCGCACAACTATAATCCACAACACAAAAGATAATCTAAACCTATACCATAATATTCGGCCCTTGTTCCACGGGGGCCAACTTGTGCTGACTTCCCCAATCTCAAAGTGTGTGCAACTCGGACTCTAAATAAAGCCCTGTGTTTCCTCCCTCTGACGCCCCGTAGGCGGCTTCACAATGAACCAGTTCCGCCTCCACTTGTCAGTCTTAGCGTGAAGGAAGATAAACAGCCAATCCTTGCGCAGCGAGAAGCTCATTGAGCTAGTCAGGTATTGAAGGATGAAGACGAAAAGAAATTGTGATCCAAGCGGCGTGTTATTATACACCCACAACCGGTCAAGGAACAACGTCATTGCTCGGATGATGTGACGATGCACCTCAACCATACTCACTTCCATTAAGTTCATCAAGTCAATGATGAACGAGTGGACCGAGAAGGTCAAGTTGTTCCTCACCTGCTGCTCGAACACGACAAACCCGTCAGAAATGGAGTCATAAAAATGCATTGGCCGTAGGTAGAAGAAACACAGTCCCCATCGGTACCTTCACATTTTCCAGAAGCGCCTTCAACTTGGTGGCGTTTAACCCAAACCAGTGGCAATATCAAGATACCCCTCACCCTCCTTATCAACCACCACACGACGATTCTTCACCACCATTACCTCAGCGTTAAGCTTGGGATCTGCAGGAGGAAAAACGGTGAGAACCACACCCTTTTCATTACCAATAGAAACAACAGTCGAGGAAGACATTTTTGGAAGTCAGAATTTTAGCAAGAGCAAGAAAGGAAGAAGGACAGAAAGTGAGAAACCCAAGAAAATAAAGAAAATTCAGCAACACTTTGGTGATTTTGAAGGCGTAAAAATTCTCTCTCCCGACTCACTCAATTTATAGGCGTGAGAACTCAAACGATTGCCCACCCCACCTGAGCAACATCACCTTCGCCCCTTTAACGCTCCAGTCATCGTGCCTCACATGTTAAAACCGTGCATCAATTCACTAACAATGGCAACAGTCGAGCGTTTATCCCCCTTGCACATTTAAAACATTTCAAAAGTTCAACTTCCCGTCCAAACCCGCTTGAAGTCAAACTTGGGGGACTAGTGAAGATATATCTCGGGTAAAATCTCTTAACCTTTTCTTTTCACTTCAAATTTTCTTAAGGTATAAAAAACAAGAGGACAAACCTGGACAACTTAAATCCCATTTCTCTCGTAAACTCCAAAACGAGACTTGGGGGACTAGTTGTTGGTACGGTGTAATTAAGCTCACTTTAACCATGTCCTTTAGAGAACTAATCACACTTCTGTGTCTCTAAACATGTACCTTGACGAGGATCCAACAAGAAGAGAAGCAGAATTAAGGGCATATTAACGTTTGCTTCCGTTTAGGTAAAGCTGGATGGATTTGCCGATTTGGAGGCTTCAGACGAGAAGATGATTCAGATTTGGCAGATGCATGTGGAAACGGCTACTCAGCCGATTGTGGATGACATCAAGGGATTAAGTGGGAAGATGCATGCGGAATCAGATGTGAACAACAAGCAAGATGGTGAAAGTTTACACCGAATGAACAACACAACAAAGATGATCGAGCATAAGATGTCGTTGGATTAGGCTGGAAAGTTAGATTTTCTAATATTAAAAGTAGGCTCCAAGTAAGATTGAATACAGTTTTAGAGGTTAAGTGTTAGTTAATATAGAGTATGTGAGTCAAGTACTGTGTCTGTAACACCCCAACCGTAAACTAAACAATTAACAGTAAAATCGCAGCGGAATACTATAACATAACGCTAAAATAAAAAGGACGGTGTTACACGCCGTTAGCCACCCACGTGGCTAACAAGGCTAATTCGTACAAGTCGTACCGGTCTGATGGACACAGATTCCCGAGCATTAGTTACATAACGTTTACATACTTCCAAACCATACTATACCGAGTGTATTGTACAAAGATTACTATTCTGTTCTAATTCCAACAAAAGTATATAGCCACGAGTGCACAGGAGCAGCTCGGGTTCACTATCCAAAAATTAACAAAAGTATTCTTTACACTTCGAAGCTAAAGCGACTCCGCTTCTTCGATTCTCATCCTGCAAAGAAAATATGGTGCCCCGAAGGGCTCAACAACCCTTAGCTGGTATGATTAACGTGCAGCCTGTCGGCTACCGGGATGCACGCAACTAATTCTCATAATGACATGGGGTTTATTTTAACATACAACATACATAAGCATAGCAACACTCATTGCATAGCAACAACATACACATAACATAATAGGAACGAATCGCTTGGGGAAACGAACCAAATAAGAGTTAGCCAAACTTTGTAAGCCTAGAGAATGATTTCATTCTCATGACAAGCTCGTTACATAACATGTTACCGTTCGGTTTGTCGAACGTTTAACTTACCCCAAGATGCGTTGGATGTAGTGATCCAAGCACACCGTACGTAAATTCCCCCTAGCCCCGAACTTAAGTCAAGGTAGGAAAGCCATACAATTAGACTTGTGGGAGATTGCATTCCAAAAAGGAAAACAATCATAAACATGGAGAGTGTCGAATCTGATCCAGATATCGACACCCGAACATACACGCGCGACCGGACACCCGGATTCCTCACCCCCCGGTTATACACTTGTTAGTAGTTCCATTGATGGAACTTAACATATCATTTCAAACTGTAAGTGTTAAGCTCAGTTAGGTACACAAGGGAGATGGGATGCAATTCACAACACGATTCACATTGAACACACGGATAGCCGTGGTTAGAACGTTCCGTAAGTTGAAACGTTAAAAACCGAATACCGTTCTCTTACGTGATCCTAACTTGGTTAGCTAACGGTTAGCACGTATTCGAGGTTGGACGGTATCGGAACATACACGCCACAATAAAACAATAACCGTAAACTCATTTCATGGCTTAGTCTTACAAGGTCGTAAACAATAAAAAAACAAACAAACACACAAGCCGGTGTAAACCGGTAGCAAACAGACTGCAAGAAAACCATACCTTGGTCCCTGCTGCGTTCGTTGACCACCGAATGCAGCTCCTACACATAATTAGTCACGTCGGTTAATTACCTTATTTAACTTCCGATTAACTAAGTACTTACATGATTTTATTATATACTTTCACATTAAAACTTACATTTGATCACCCTCATTACTCTCACAAGGGTTAACTACTAATGCCACATTTTCTTTTTTGTTTTATTTTATAAGGTCCGACCAACCCTACCAAGGTCGGTCGAAGTCAGTGAGTTACGGGTTTGAAAAATTCAGCTCGACTGACCTTGCCAAGGTCGGTCCTAAGGTTAGTCTAAGTTAGTAGGCATCTACATTGGGTAATTTCAGCCTGACCGACCTTACCAAGGTCGCTCCCTTGGGTCGGTCGGAAGCAGACCCTGATTTCTAAGTGTTTATTTCACTCCAATACTTTCCACAAGTGTCCTAGTATGTTCTAACATCATTTTGGCACTTTAAAACTCTCTTAAATCATCCACCAACCTCATTGATTAACTCACTTCTAAATTCCTTAAACACTTACTCAAATTCTTAACACTTAAACTTGATTCCTTATGATTCCAAGTGATAAACCTTTGCCTACAACTTAGACTAACCAAAGTGTTTCTTCACAACCATTTTAACCACTCTTGAGCATCATTATGCATCTTCATCTCCTTTACCCAAACCTCTCCATATCACCATCTCTAGTTCACTCCTAAGTTATTACAAGACATAGTACCTCATTTACCACCAAAATTTGCACAAGTCTTAACAACACTCATTCCATGACTTGGGTGTGTCTACATCGTCCATTTGATCTATAAATCCTCCAAGACAATTCCTAGATCATTCTAACACTCAAGAACACCTTAATTCCTTTTCTTTCACCAATTTAACCCTTAATGATTCCTAGTACTTTATAGGTCATAAAATCTCCTTAGAACACTTAAAACTCTTTGTTTATCAACTAAATTTCGACATAGCTTCTCAAGTACATTCTTACACTCAAACACTTAGTTTTTCATCCTTAAACAACCAAAGACATTAAAAACCTCAATGAATGTTCTTTACACACAAACTACACTCAAACTACACCACATCACAATATAGTGCATAAACTTAAATTGCTTGGCACTTAGGCCCTTAAATGACATGGCTCTTAGGCCCTTAAATAACATAAATCTAAACACTAAATTTCCCACATATATAATGCTTTCAACGTGCAAATACACACATGAATCTCATATGCCCTTATAATCCACCTTGTGGTTATTTTACTAACTCATTTTCCTTTGGCTTTTTAGGTTGTTTATAGAACAATGCAAGCTCAACTTTCATAAGGTACTAAGCTACATTAGGATAGATCATTACCTTTTTCTCTTCAAGATTTTCTCTTGTTTTTCTTGATTGAAAACCGGCAAGGACTTTTGTTCACTTGTCAATCTTCTAATCAATGTACAAATAAGGGTAATGAGTATTAAGTGTTACACCTAAACTCATGGAACAAACCCTAGGCTACAAGGAGTGTTTAATACACTAGAATTGATGATTACCTTTGGAATTTGAAAGGAAGCTTGACAAGGAAGCAAGGTAGGACTTCTCCTAGTCCTTTGAAGATTGAATCAAGCTACTAAAATGAGCAAGACAAGGCATCCCTAATGGTGATTTTCGGCCATGTACAAAATGAAAGAAAATTTGATTTTTCTTTGGCTTTTCTTACCTTGAAGCAAAGGAGAATAACAAGGTGCAAGAAGATGAGATTTCCCCCTTCAATGGAGTTTCTCCATGGAATCAAACTTGAGTTCTTGGAGTTTTGAAATGAAGGAAATGAAGGGCTTGATCTAACTAGCACAAATATGCTCTTAGATTTTGATTTGGAGCTTGAAGTTGGATTTGGCAAGAGATTGAAGATGGAGTAGAGAGGTGCTGTAGCATGGATGGTTTTGAGTTGGGAGAACAAGGAATAAGACGGTGGGGAAAGGAGGGAAATGAAGAAAGTGAGGAGAGAGGTTGTCTTGTAAGATATTTAACTTAATAAAGGGTATAGTCTTTTACTTACTTTCTTCTTCTTATTTTAATAAACTAGCAAATAGTGATGACTCACCATCTTTAAAAACCGGCCCCCTTTCCATACTTATGATATTTATGGGCTAGTTTGACCATTTAATTAACCAAAGTTGACTTAAAGCTAAATTAAGCACTATTTGAGCACTATTCATAATTAGTGCACATATTTGTGAAATTTTTTGTTTCCCATTGATTTAGGATTCCTAATGTGGTACTAAGTAGTACACATGTTGATTAAGGTGTAATCATGGGCATTTAGCCTCTCAAAACCCATTTCTAAGACAATTTTTCAAAAATGTGCTTTAAGACTCCTTAAAGCACAATTTGTGTTTTAACTTGTTTTTGAGCTAGGTTTTCTTTGGTAATTGATTTAACATGTTCATTAGCATGTTAATAAGGTCTTAGAATGCTCTTTGGGTCCTAATCAAGGTTATCCCATGTCTAGAGCAAGTTTTTGCTTAAATTGCCTTTATGGTGTTTTATTGCGTTTTCTATGGTTTAAATTGCTTACTAATGTTTCTAAGGAAATTTTTTAGCCTTATTATACCATAGTTTAACATTTAATTACCATATCTAGGTTTGAGGTATTTCAATCTACCCCCCGTAAAAGAAATTTGTCCTCAAAGTTCCACAGTTTCCCACGCATCGTTTAATTAGAACACGGGGATTACTTTTGCAAAATAAAACTTCCATATCAAAATATACTTTACATAACAACCCTCACACTCAAAGGTCTGGGTAACATAACAACATTCAGACTGAGGTCTGGGTAATGTATTTCAATACATACCGTACATACATAAAGCGAAACGGCTCTACCCCCCTTAAATAGGGGTACGCCCCGTACCCTATACATACAAAGACTACTGAGTAAATAATGACGGGTACTTGGCGACCTCATACTATCCTCCAGCTCCCAAGTGGCATCCTCGACCTCCTGGTTAGACCAGAGAACCTTCACCAGTCGAACAGACTTATAGCGAGTGTCTCGAGTCTTAGTGTCCAGAATCCGTACGGGAGTCTCCACTGATCGCATGGTAGGCTCTAATGTTAGCCTCTCAGGCTGAAGTACATGATACAGATGGGACATATATTTCTTCAACTGCGACACGTGAAACACATCATGTACCTTGCCCAGCTCAGTAGGCAGATCTAGCCTGTAAGCAACCAGGCCCACCCGCTCCGTCACAACATAAGGCCCCACATATTTTGAGGCTTAACTTGCCCTTCTAGCCAAAACAAAACACACCCTTCATGGGCGAAACTCTAAGAAATACCTGGTCGCCCACAGCGAACACCAGGTCACGTTGGAGCACATCGGCGTATGATTTCTACCTACCTTGAGCTACCTTCATGTTTGCTCGGATCTGGCGTACTTCTGCTTGTACTTGCTCCAGATACTCCGGCCCTAAAACGACCACCTCACTCGACTCATCCCAGCATAAAGGCGTGCGGCATGGTCTACCGTAAAATGCCCGGAAAGGAGACATCTTGATCGAAGCATGGTAACTGTTGTTGTAGCTAAACTTGATCAAGTGTAATTTATCAATCCAGCTGGTCTGAAAGTCAAGTGCACATGCACATAACATATCCTCGAGCGTCTGAATGGTGCGCTCACTCTGACCATTTATCTGAGGGTGGAACACTGTACTCAGCTTCAGCTCGGTACCAAGCGCTTCCCGTGTAGATCTCTAGTACCTCGAGAGGAATCTGGTATCCCTATCAGACACGATAGTCTTCGGTACCCCACGATGCCGTATAATCTCTCGGTCGAAGAGCTCTGCTAGCTTCACCACTTTCCAAGTGTCCTTCATCAGAATGAATCGGGCCACTTTGGTCAGTCGGTCAACAATGGCCCGAATCATATTCAGACCTCCCCGTGTAGGCGGAAGCCCTACTACGAAGTCCATGGAATATCATGGAACTTCCACTCTGGCACTGGCATCGGCTGTACCATACCTCCAGGACATCGGTGCTCAAACTTGACTTTCTGACAAGTGAGACACCTTACGACGTAATCAGTCACATCTTTCTTCATTCCAGTCCACCAAAAATACCTTTTCATACTCTTGTACATATTTGAAGCTTCGGGGTGAATCGAAGTAGTAGAACAATGTGATTCACTCAATATGCGCTCTTTCAGCTCGGCGCTACTTCGTGGAATACAGAGTTGGCCATTCAGCCTAATCAGGTCATCATCATGAAGTCGGAAATCGTACTTCTGACTCTCGAATGTGCCGTCGATCAGCTTCTGCCTGATCTCTTGCATGTACTGGTCGGACATCTGAGCACTCCGCACCTCATCAACCAAGCTAGAGTGAGAGACTAGCGAATGGAGAGAGTGTGCTCGGCGACTCAATGCATCAGCTACAACATTTGCTTTCCCTTCTTTGTATTGGAGGTTAATGTCATAGTCGTTAAGGAACTCAACCCTTCTTTGTTGCCTCATGTTCAACTCTTTCTGAGTGAACAAATACTTCAAACTTTTGTGATCCGAATAGATCGTCACACTCACCCCATACAAATGATGTCGCCATATCTTCAAGGTGAAGACGATAGCACCCAATTCTATATCGTGGGTAGGGTAGTTTTCTTCATGCTTCTTCAGCTGTCAGGAGGCGTAAGCAACGACCTTCCTGTGTTGGATCAACACACAACCCATTCCTCTACCTGATGCGCCGCAATAGACCTAAAACCCTTTGTACCGTCTGGTATAGTCAGCATTGATGCAGAAGTCAGAGTGTCTTTGAGACTCTGAAAGGAACTCTCACAGTCATCTGTCCACTCGAATGGTCCATCCTTCTTCATCAAGGAAGTCATCGGCTTCGAGACACTGGAGAAGTTCTTCACGAACCTCCTATAATATCCTTCCAGACCGAGGAAGCTCTGGATGTCGGTAACCGTCTCCGGACTTGGCCAGGTGCGCACAACATCAATCTTGGCCGGATCCACAGCGATCCCGACCTCAGAAATAATGTGACCAAGAAAAGAAACTTGGTCTAGCCAAAATTCACACTTGGAGAACTTCGCGTATAGCTGGTTCTCCCTCAACGTTTGCAACACACTTCTCAGGTGGCTTTCATGCTCACCCCTCGACTTAGAATAAACAAGGATATCGTCGATGAAGACTACCACTGACTTGTCCAACTAATCTCGAAACAAGCGGTTCATTAAATCCATAAACTTCGCCGGTGCATTGGATAGACCAAACGGCATGACCGTGAATTCATAGTGACCATATCTGGTTCAGAACGCGGTCTTCTCAATGTCACCCTCTCGAATGGTAATTTGGTGGTAACCCGATCGCAAGTCGATCTTGGAGAATACTGATGACCCTTTCAATTGATCAAACAAATCATCAATACGCTATAATGGATAACGCTTCTTCACCATAACAACATTTAGCTCTCTATAATCGATGCAGAGGCGGAGACTACCATCCTTCTTCTTCACGAAGAGGACCGGTGCTCCCCATGGTGAAACGCTCAGGCGTATGAATCCCTTGTCGAGTAGGTCTCGCAGCTGTTCTTTGAGTTCTGTCATCTCAGGTGGAGCCATACGGTAGGGCGCCTTCGCTATCGGTCCAGTGCCCGGAACCAAATAATTTTGAATTCAACTGCCCGTGCTGGCGGCATGCCTAGTAGCTCCTTAGGAAATACATCGGGAAACTCCGACACAACCGGCACATCTGGGCTAAACTCTGGATCTCTCTCTATGTCCTGAACATAGCAGAGGTATACATTATTCTTCTGTCGGATCTCACGGTACATCGCCATAGCAGAGATAATCTGAGTCGAAGGCTCCCTGGGCCTCTGGCGGTATGATATGGTAACTCCAGTCGGACTCCGAAGAAGCAGACGGTGCTCGGCACATAGGATTTGGCCCTTGTACCGCTCCAACCAGTTCATCCCCACAATTACATCAAATCCGAGTCCCTCGAACTCTATCATGTCGATCGGGAACTCTCCATTCTTAATTCAGACAGTGGCATCTCGGTAATAGCGGGTGCATTTGATCCGCTCCTTGGACGGGAGAGTGACTTGAAAGTCAGGCATCTCTTCACCGTCTAACCCCTGCCTCCTCGCAAATGAAAGCGAGATGAACGTGTGTGACGCTCCAGAGTCGAACAGGATCGATGCGTCCACGCCATTCACTGGGAAGGTACCGGTGAGGATAGTGCCGCTCTTTCCGGCTTCTGCCTTAGTACAAACACTCAGTGTACCTTCCGTTCCGAGCGCACAACCTAGTTTATTTCATTAACTTTATAAGTATAATGGTAATAACACGATTGGCATACTCAAGAAATTAACACCGCTTTATTCATTAATACCACTCCTTACATCATAAGTCGTTTTACATCTTTTCGACTTCGCTAAGTACATAGCATACTTGACATACAACTGACTTCACACGTTACATGGTTATACATGGCTTCAGAATTGCCTAAAGGTCAAATTCAAACGTCCTGGATTCGTGTGTGCGGCATTGATCACTGCCGGAGGTGCCGTATTCAGTTTAATCTTCTTGATACCATGATACAACATCCTCGACTGCCCACACATGACTAATACATCACCCGACTTCAACACTAGCTTCTTTGCGAGGTCAGCACGCTTCTGCTCGCCGTAAATGAATTCTGCGGTATCACCTATGGACCAAGACACCACGGGTACTCCCTTACTAAGAGACTCGGGTGTTTCGTCCTTATCTTGGTGTAAACCCAGTCGTCCACCCTTCTGGTAGAAGTTGACAATACATAAATCTGCCTTGACACTCGAAATTGGATCCGATTCAACTTGCTGAGCAATTCCCACGGTGTGATTAATGACCGCAAGGAACTCCTCGGGTATACCCAGTATTGTCGCTCCGTCTTCCGCTCGCGTGTCTTGATATGTCTTGGTGTAAGGGTTCCAGTCCTTACCCATGCACATCATCTTCAATTTCATTTTTGATCCACTCGGGTACTCCGGTGTGTAGAAACCTCCAGGTGCTGCTCCAAGTTCGTTGCATCGTCGGATGATTTGGATTTACGCTTCGGGTGTCAGGTATCCATTTAATCATATCATACCTGGCTGGATAACCTGACATTGCTCCGTTGGGAATTCGGTGATACCGATAGTGTTCTCTTCGAGGGTTGGTGTGGGAGGGATTGGATAACATATATTGAAAGTTCCTAAGGTTTAGAATTTTCTAACTTAGGTAAATTATATATTATACTTCAACTTATTGTTTATGTAGTTGTACAATTAAGTTTACTAACACTCATGCATGAAATGCGGCAAGCAAACAATTACTTCACTCAACGGTTTTTAAGTAGTACCTGGTCTAGAAGAGGGTCCAGCTCCCTCTGACCGATCAACCACATTAAGGGTGGCCTTGCCAGCTCCCGGCCCCTTTCCCTTCTGGAATTTCCCCTGATCTGAGGAAGGCTGACTTGTCACCTTTGGGCCCTCGGAGGTCGTACGGCCTTACCTTTTCCTTCCCACTTGGGCTTGTAGTTTTTGTTGTTGGGGTTCTGGTAACACTCGAAGTCTCGGTGTCCCATCTTCTTGCAGTAGTAGCACTGCACTTCCTTCCCCTTGCAGTTAACACCGGGGTGGTCTTCGTTGCACCACTTGCAGTAATAGTGGCACCCAGATCTAGAGCCCGCACTAGCTGTTATCACATTATACTGTCAATACTTACTTCACAAAATTTATAATACACACTTAATTTTTGTACTCGGGAATATTTTGTTACCCTTGGGTGGGTGAGAGCGTAGGGGCTTGGCCGCAACAGCATAGGTGAGCTGCAGAGGCTCCTCGGTGACAGTAGTCTGGGCTTGGCCCTTGCCGCCCTGCTGCTGGCCTTTCTGGGACTGGTGGTAGGATTTCTTCTTCTTTCCTCCATCGTACCCTTGCGAATTTTGGCCCTCGCCCGTAGCCTTGCGCTTATGCGCCTGCTCCTCGTCCCTCAGTCGGACGGTGATCTCAACCTTAGCAGCGGCATGATAGTGCTCCTGTGTTTCAGGGTGTTAGTCATGCCCCGCTAAACAAATTCACATTCACTTACAGTATACACTTACTCACATCATGCGGTATTTTAATTACCTGCAAGGTGTTATACTCGGCTCGGTGGCTGAGTCCGCTGTAGAAATGGTTTACCAGAACCCGGTTTGAGTATCCCAGGTCTGGTAACAGGTGGATAAGGTCGGTGAAGGTGGTGTAGTAGTCATCAACCGAAATCTTATCCCCCTGCCTCAGGCTGTCCAGCTCCAGGCGCTTGGCCTCTTGTATATGCACAGGGTAGTACTTGGCTCGCAGCAGAGCCGTGTACTCCCTCCATCCAAAAGCAGGATCGGCAACTTTGTCGTCCCGCACCAGCTTCCACCAATTTCTTGCCGAACCCTTCAGATAGTAAGTGGCAAGACGGACCTTGGCACTAGCAGGAACATCTAAGGTCTCGTAGGCGGTCTCCAGCTCGAAGATGTACGCCTCCAACTTACTCGGGTCGGTCTCCCCTTTGAATGACGGGGGTCGCAAATCGGCAAACGCTTTCACCCAGTTGGTTTCGCGTGGCTGTGGTTGTGGATCTTGCTGGTTCTGACCGTCGTGCTGCTGCTGCCCTTGCTGCAACGCAGCGACTAGCTGAGGAACCATTTGGGCTACGACGGCCGTAACTGCATCGGCCATCATCTGAGCCGTAGGGTTCTCCCCTGGGTCTCCTATACCGCGCCCGCGGCCTCTTCCACGACCATGACCTGACATCTGAATTCACATGAATGTACATTAGCATTGTGCTTACAAACTTATCGGGTCTAACGATTGTAACGCCTTTCAGACGACATGGTGTATCCACACTTAGTTAGTGGTCACCCTTTACATTCTCACATAATTGTTCACTCTCATAACTAAGGTTAGATTTCCTAACTCGGTATATTCCTAAGCTCGGTAATCCGGTCATCAGAGCGATACTTCGATCTGATACCACTTTTTGTAACACCCTAACCGTAAACTTAACAATTAACAGTAAAATCGCAGCGGAATACTATAACATAACGCTAAAATAAAAAGGACGGTGTTACACGCCGTTAGCCACCCACGTGGCTAACAAGGCTAATTCGTACAAGTCGTACCGGTCTGATGGACACAGATTCCCGAGCATTAGTTACATAACGTTCCATACTTCCAAACCATACTATACCGAGGGTACTATACAAAGATTACTATTATGTTCTAATTCCAACAAAAGTATATAGCCACGAGTGCACAGGTGCAACTCGGGTTCACTATCCAAAAATTAACAAAAGTATTCTTTACACTTCGAAGCTAAAGCGACTCCGCTTCTTCGATTCTCATCCTGCAAAGAAAATATGGTGCCCCGAAGGGCTCAGCAACCCTTGGCTGGTATGACTAACGTGCAGCCCGTCGGCTACCGGGATGCATGCAACTAATTCTCATAATGACATGGGGTTTATTTTAACATACAACATACATAAGCATAGCAACACTCATTGCATAGCAACAACATACACATAACATAATAGGAACGAATCGCTTGGGGAAACGAACCAAATAAGAGTTAGCCAAACTCTGTAAGCCTAGAGAATGATTTCATTCTCATGTCAAGCTCGTTACATAACATGTTACCGTTCGGTTTGTCGAACGTTTAACTTACCCCAAGATGCGTTGGATGTAGTGATCCAAGCACACTGTACGTAAATTCCCCCTAGCCTCGAACTTATGTCAAGGTAGGAAAGCCATACAATTAGACTTATGGGAGATTGCATTCCAAAACGGAAAAACAATCATAAACATGGAGAGTGTCGAATCTGATCCAGATATCGACACCCGAACATACACGCGCAACCGGACACCCGGATTCCTCACACCCCAGTTATAAACTTGTTAGTAGTTCCATTGATGGAACTTAACATATCATTTCAAACTGTAAATGTTAAGCCCAGTTAGGCACACAAGGGAGATGGGATGCAATTCACAACATGATTCACATTGAACACACGGATAGCCGTGGTTAGAACGTTCCGTAAGTTGAAACGTTAAAAACTGAATACCGTTCTCTTACGTGATCCTAACTTGGTTAGCTAACGGTTAGCACGTATTCGAGGTTGGACGGTATCGGAACATACACGCCACAATAAAACAATAACCGTAAACTCATTTCATGGCTTAGTCTTACAAGGTCGTAAACAATCAGAAAACAAACAAACACACAAGCCGGTGTAAACCGGTAGCAAACAGACTGCAAGAAAACCATACCTTGGTCTCTGCTGCGTTCGCTGACCACCGAATGCAGCTCCTATACATAATTAGTCACGTTGGTTAATTACCTTATTTAACTTCCGATTAACTAAGTACTTACATGATTATATTATATACTTTCACATTAAAACTTACATTTGATCACCCTCATTACTCTCACAAGGGTTAACTACTAATGCCACATTTTCTTTTCTGTTTTTTTTTATAAGGTCCGACCGACCCTACCAAGGTCGGTCCCAAGGTCGGTCGAAGTCAGTGAGTTACGGGTTTGAAAAATTCAGCTCGACCGACCTTGCCAAGGTCGGTCCCAAGGTCAGTCCCAGTCAGTACACATCTACGTTTGAGAATTTCAACCCGACCGACCTTACCAAGGTCGGTCCTAAGGTCAGTCTAAGTCAGTAGGCATCTACGTTGGGTAATTTCAGCCCGACCAACCTTACCAAGGTCGGTCCCTTGGGTCGGTCGGAAGCAGACCCTTATTTCTAAGTGTTTATTTCACTCCAATACTTTCGACAAGTGTCCTAGTATGTTCAAACATCATTTTGGCACTTTAAAACTCTCTTAAATCATCCACCAACCTCATTGATTAACTCACTTCCAAATTCCTTAAACACTTACTCAAATTCTTAACACTTAAACTTGATTCCTTATGATTCCAAGTGATAAACCTTTGCCTACAACTTAGACTAACCAATGTGTTTCTTCACAACCATTTTAACCACTCTTGAGCATCATTATGCATCTTCATATCCTTTACCCAAACCTCTCCATATCACCATCTCTAGTTCACTCCTAAGTTATTACAAGACATAGTACCTCATTTACCACCAAAATTTGTACAAGTCTTAACAACACTCATTCCATGACTTTGGTGTGTCTACATCACCCATTTGATCTATAAATCCTCCAAGACAATTCCTAGATCATTCTAACACTCAAGAACACCTTAATTCCTTTTCTTTCACCAATTTAACCCTTAATGATTCCTAGTACTTTATAGGTCATAAAATATCCTTAGAACACTTAAAACTATATGTTTATCAACTAAATTTTGACATAGCTTCTCAAATACATTCTTACACTCAAACACTTAGTTTTTCATCCTTAAACAACCAAAGACATTCAAAACCTCAATGAATGTTCTTTACACACAAACTACACTCAAACTACACCACATCACAATATAGTGCATAAACTTAAATTGCTTGGCACTTAGGCCCTTAAATGACATGGCTCTTAGGCCCTTAAGTAACATAAATCTAAACACTGAATTTCCCACATATATAATGCTTTCAACCTGCAAATACACACATCAATCTCATATGCCCTTATAATCCACCTTGTGGTTATTTTACTAACTCATTTTCCTTTGGCTCTTTAGGTTGTTTATAGAACAATGCAAGCTCAATTTTCCTAAGGTACTAAGCTACATTAGGATAGATCATTACCTTTTTCTCTTCAAGATTTTCTCTTGTTTTCTCTTGTTTTTCTTGATTGAAAACCGGCAAGGACTTTTGTTCACTTGTCAATCTTCTAATCAATGTACAAATAAGGGTAATGAGTATTAAGTGTTACACCTAAACTCATGGAACAAACCCTAGGCTACAAGGAGTGTTTAATACACTAGAATTGATGATTACCTTTGGAATTTGAAAGGAAGCTTGACAAGGAAAAGGTAGGACTTCTCCTAGTCTTTTGAAGATTGAATCAAGCTACTAAAATGAACAAGACAAGGCATCACTAATGGTGATTTTCGGCCATGTACAATATGAAAGGAAATTTGTTTTTTCTTTGGCTTTTCTTACCTTGAAGCAAAGGAGAATAACAAGGTGCAAGAAGATGAGATTTCCCCCCTTCAATGGAGTTTCTCCGTGGAATAAAACTTGAGTTCTTGGAGTTTTGAAAAGAAGGAAATGAAGGGCTTGATCTAACTAGCACAAATATGCTCTTGGATTTGGAGCTTGGAGTTGGATTTGGCAAGAGATTGAAGATGGAGAAGAGAGGTGTTGTAGCATGGACGGTTTTGAGTTAGGAGAACAAGGAAGACGACGGGGGGAAATGAGGGAAATGAAGAAAGTGAGGAGAGAGGTTGTCTTGTAAGATATTTAACTTAATAAGGGTATAGTCTTTACTTACTTTCTTCTTCTTATTTAATAAACTACAAATGGTGATGACTCGCCATCTTTAAAACCGGCCCCCTTTCCATATTATATTTATGGGCTAGTTTGACCATTTAATTAACCAAAGTTGACTTAAAGCTAAATTAAGCACTATTTGAGCATTATTCATAATTATTGCACATATTTGTGAAATTTTTGGTTTACCATTGATTTAGGCTTCCTAATGTGATACTAAGTAGTACACATGTTGATTAAGGTGTAATCATGGGCATTTAGCCACTCAAAACCCATTTCTAAGACAATTTTTCAAAAATGTGCTTTAAGACTCCTTAAAGCACAATTTGTGTTTTAACTTGTTTTGAGCTAGGTTTTCTTTGGTAATTGATTTAACATGTCCATTATCATGTTAATAAGGTCTTAGAAAGCTCTTTGGGTCCTAATCAAGGTTATCCCAAGTCTAGAGCAAGTTTTTGCTTAAATTGCCTTTATGGTGTTTTAATATGTTTTCTATGGTTTAAATTGTTTACTAATGTTTCTAAGGCAATTTTTTAGCCTTATTATACCATAGTTTAACATTTAATTACCATATCTAGGTTTGGGGTATTTCAATCCGTGGGTCAATGGAGTTTCAAATGATCTTTTGTATTGATAGATTATATATATATATATATATATATATTATTGTAGATAAGCTTCCATATATTTTGTTATTAGTTTTTTATTATCCTTTAGGTGGTTCCTCATTTGTAGGATTTTGTGTAGCGTAAACCGGTAGCTTTATTTTTGTATAGATACACTATTAATGAAAGGAAGGAGGGGGGCACAAATTCATCTTCCTACATGGTATCAATCGCCTAGGTTTACCTAATTCTCTGTGCTTCTTATTCTCTTTACTCATTCACACCTCCGCCTCCTCCAATGGAAGATAAGTCCAAGTTTTATCCAGGTTTGGCTGTTACAAATGTGAAGAACTTTCTCCCTATCATATTGGACATGGAAACCAGCCAATACACTTCTTGGACTGAATATTTAAATTCATTCCAAAGCTTATCAATTCCTTGACCATATTCTTTCTCCTGCCAAAGCTGCTACGAAGGTCTCTTCCACCGTAAACGTTTCTACATCTGCTTACCTTTGAGAATGTCTTGATGCCATTGTACTCCAGTGGATCTATGGTACCATCTCCAGTGATCTTCTACACACCATTCTTGACCCAATGTGTCAGTCATGACTGCTTGAAATCAATTGGTTAATTTATTCCAGGATAATAAACACTCACATGTTGTTCATCTTGAGCACCAATTCTCTCATACAAGTTTTGATGACTATCCAAACGTTGGGATGTAGTGCCAGAAACTAAAAATGATTGCTGATCAACTCACAAATGTTGGTTCACCAATCTCTAATTCTCGTTTAGTTCTTCAATTAGTTGCTGGCCTCAATGACTCATATGGTGGTGTTGCAACTGTCATCCAATAGAGAGATCCCCTACCCTTTTTTTCTAAGGCACACTCGCTGCTAGTATTGGAAGAAACGAGTCTGGCTAAATGTGTTGCTCACGATGTAGGATTAGCCTTGTTTGCTGGCTCCTCTACTATTGATTCCACACTGCCCCCACCAATCCCAATCCATACCTGTAACACCCCGTCCTAAGCCAATCGTGGTTATCGTAACTTAATTAACCAATAATACATAAACATCGCAGCGGAAATAAACTAACGCCAGGACCTTGCTACGGTCTAATCAACAAGAAATACCGTTTCTTAAATATTTACAACTGTATCTCCAAAATACATACACCAACCGAGTTATAAGTATCTCCAAAACTACACAATATTTCTCAAGTTCAACTATCAACAGACGGGTGCACAGGCGCTACCCGTACTCAAAATAAAGTCCCACCTAGGGCTACCCGCTCCTACTCTCGTGGTGTGACTTCATGGGCCGCTTACCTGCAAGTGTAAAAACAGCCCCCAAAGGGGGTCGCACGAATGTTGGTACGACCCTCTCGTGGCCCCCAAGCTAACGGGACTACGACGACTAATTGTCGATAGCATGGAAGTTGATTAGCATCACAATCATAATATGAAATACAATAAAACAACAAACCACAATGAACATAAGTAGCTCAAATACAAATGAACGACTCAGGCGTTCCCTTAACAAGTGAGTTAGTTCTTAACTCCTTAGATCCACATTTTCTTTAATCTTAAAAATTTCCAACCGTTCTACTATTAGACTGGTTAGCCCTTAATTGGTTGCCTATTTTTGTAGAGCTTGGTTAACCCTAGCCGGTAGCAGTGCACTCACCAGCAATAAGCAACCTTTCTTAATTTGTTGAGGATGTAGGCTTGATCCCCCCACGCCATCCTTAAGGTGCCTCCCACCTCAAACAGTAGCCCGGGTGGTCGGGTCGATTTGTTGACCCTAGGCGACGAGTCCGAGGACAATTCTTATTTGGAAGTCGGATCTGATTCAGATACCGACCTCCCCAATACACATGTCCGGTACCATTCCGGATTCCTCACTCCCACCCCAAGTTACGGTTAGTGAAAGTTTCAAATATCATGTGTTAGTTAAACCTTGACGGGTATTAACCAACCAATCACCAATGTACAAATCCTCTCCCTAACTCAATAAGTACTAAGCTTAGTTAGTAGCAAGTCTCAAGTTTCGGGGTTAGTGTAAGAAGACACAAACACAACAAATCAAGTATATCCGGTTGCATGCTTTATCTTGACTTAGTCTTAGCAAGTAACAGATAGCCCACAAGCCGAGGGACACCTCGTTGCAAGCAGGTCACAAGAAAGACTGTACCGTTCACCGTCGACTGTCGTTTGTTTAACCTTCTCCGGGGTCCCATTTCTCAAGTCCTAAAACATTCACCCAGCTTAGGTTATTATTTAGCTCGACTTAACGCAATTTACTTAACTTCCCTGGGCACTAGTATTTACCCATCGTTATTCACTAAGTCTTTAGTTTCAACTTAAACTCTTAAGCACACCGTTTCCTCATTAGCTATTACATTTTTCACCCACTTAGTAGCCATTACACCCTCCAAGCATGCCCTTAATAACTTTATAACATCATTATCTATCAACCCCCACCATTAAATATCATTTCCCACCTTAAACGAAGTTTTTGGTCAAAACAGAACCGCGTCCGAACTTGTGTCCGAGCTTCCGAAGTTCGGACGCAAGTCGAGACTCAAAAGGGTGCAACCAGACGTGTGTCCGAACATGTGTCCGAGCTTCCCTAAGTTTGGACATAGGTCGAGGAAAAATCAAAGGAAAAATTTCAAGTGACCAAACTTCGAAGGCCGGACAGAAGTCCGGACACTGGTCGAGACTCAGAAAATTTATTCGCAACAGGGCATGTCCGAGCTTCCAAATTCGGACGGAAGTTCGGACAGGCCAGAATACTCATCTTCTATATCCTTAAACACTTATCTCATTTCTTAGTATGTTCTAACCTCGTTTGGGCACTTAAAAATACACCTTAGGCCCTCCACTAAACTCCTTAAATCACTCATCAAGATCCATCTTAGTCATTATGCATTTTTCTTGTAATAATGCCAACACTTGTAATGTTTTTCACTAGGCTTCTAAGTGGTGGTTCATACCTATGATAACCATTATACCAAAATGTTTCCTCACCACTATAACATCATCTCCCAAGCATCATTTCCTACAAACCAACTCCTTATGTCATTCTTGAAATCCTTTTACAAGTTTACACTTTCTCCTTATTTACCAAAGTTTGCATAAGTCTCAACATAAGACCAAATGACTTTGGTGTATTCCAAAACTCATTTGCATTCTAAAATCTCCAATAAATGTTCAAGTCCTTTTTGCATCCTAGAACACCTCCATATATAGTTCTTCTCTAGCAACATACTTGTTCATTTCTAACGCTTCCTAGTTCACCAAAACTCAATTAAAACACATAGAACTTCTTGTACATTCTTTTTCATCAAAACAACTCCTAAAGTTTCCTAGTACTACCTTAGTCATGAAATTTCCTTAGAACATCTTAAACCCTAAGTTTCTCCATCAAAATTTGACATGGGTTCTCTAGTATATTGTTACACCTAACACTTGGTTTTTCAACATCAACAACCAGATCACTCAAATTCTCATTACATCATCTTAACACACAATTTGCACCAAAACTACACCACATCATCATATAGTGTCTAACCTTAAAATGCTTGCACTTAGGCCCTAATGACAATAATCTTAACCACTGAATTTCCACATATATTAGCCTTTGACCTGCAAATACACACAACAAAGCTCCCATTGAAATATAATTCTCTTGTAGTTCACCTTTTTATTGTCTAACTATCTCATTTCCCATTTGCTCTTTAATCACAAGTTCTCATATATAATCATTGTTTCTCCTAGGTTTTTATAGCCCTTTCCTAATGTAAACTCCAAGCTTAACTTATCATATATCTAAATCCCTCCCTTAATGCATTAAACACCTTAAGGTAAGACATTTACCTTGTTCTTTTTCAAGCTTCACAAACTATCTTCCCTAGGTTTTTCCTTGCTCAATCTCGGTCACCAAATCAAGTTCCCCTTGCCAATGTTCTAACCAATATTCAATGACTCCAATGAGTACTAACCACACTAACCTTAAGGAATAAAACCTAGGTTAAAAATGTGTTTTAAGGTATTAAATTGATTGTTTTACCTTGGTTTCTCAAGACGAGCTTGGATATGAATCAAGAAGGACCTCCTCTTGCCCTTGGAGAATAGGAAACAAGCTAGAACAAGGCATAAAAATGGATCCCCATGAGTATAGATTTTCGGTTAAGAAGAAAGGTGATGGAAACCTAGATTTTCTTACATATTCTTTACCTTAAGAGAATGGAGAAGCTAATGGAGTCTCCAAGCTTGAGTTTCCTCCTCTAATGGCGGTTTGCCTTGGCTCCAAAACGAGGCTCTTGAAGTTTTGAAAAGATAGGAAGGAGGAGCTTGAGCTAACTAAGAAGAATATGTGTTTTGTTTTGGTTTTGGAGCTAAAATGAGTAAGTAATGGTCAAGAGAAGATGGAGCTAGCATGGAGGTTGCCTTCTACATGAATGGAGAAGGGGGAGAGCAAGAGAAATCGGTGGTGAGAGAAGAGAATGAAGAGATGAGGAGAGAGGTAAGTAAAGGTGGGATATTTATGTTAAAAGCAAATAGTAACTTTTACTTTATCTCTTATTTTCTATTCTTATTTGATCACGTGGTGAATCATCACCTTAAAAACCGGCCACCCCCTTTAATTAAGCTAGTCATGGTCTTGTTTGACCAACTAACTAAACTAAATTGACTAATGTCTTAAACTAGCACTATTTGGTTACTATTCACTAAACAAGGCACATAATTGTGAAATTTTTGATTTCCCATTGATTTAGACTTCCTAATGTGATACTAAGTAGTACACATGTTGATTAAAGAGTAATGATGGACATTTAGCCACTCAAAACCCATTTACAAGACAATTTTTCAAAAATGTGCTTTAAGACTCCTTAAATCACATTTTGTGTTTTAACTTGTTTTCAAGCTTGGTTTTCTTTGGTGATTTGTTTAAAATGACCATTAGGATATTTCTAAGGTCTTAGAATGATATTTGGGTGCTCACCCAAGTCTCTCCAAGCTTAGAGCACATTTTTGTTTAAATGCTCTTTTGGTGTTTCCTTATGTTTTCTTTGATTAAAATTGTTTCCCAAAGTTTCTAAGGCATTATTTAGCCTTCTTATACCTTAGTTTATCATTTAAATACCATATCTAGGTTTGGGGTATTTCAATACCGGCCACTTGTCTCGTCTCAGCCCCTCAACAGCCGCAACAAGAAGAATGATGGTGGCAACTGCGGTGGCCGTGACAATGGTAATCATCACTGTAGTCGTGGCGGAGGGCGTTCAGATAGCCGTGACCAGTCCCCACAACACCCACCACCTACCTGGACAACACCACCTTGGTCTTACCCACCATGGAATGTTTATCCCTCACAACCGTGGGTTGCGGCTTCCTCACCTTATCCTTCTGTTCCATGGTCACCATGTTATGCTCCTCGATAACCTGGGGTGCTCGGCTGTCGCCCTCCGAAATCCTACCCAGCAGCGGCACCGGCGTCACCACCCTCTATTGCTCCTACAAGCATCGAATCTGTGATGCATACTCTTACTCTCTGCCCACATGTTGATAATTGATATTTGGACACTGACGCTACATCATATGACATCTAATCCAGGTATCCTCACGTCTTATTCTAATATGAGCAGAAATCATGGAATTGTTGTTCGTAATGGTCATACAATTCCAATTGGTGGTTATGGTCACTTCTGCCTTCCTTCCCCATATCCCTTTTTTTTCTCCAGCGATGTCCTTTATGCTCCCAGACTCACCAAAAATCTTGTTTATGTTTGACGATTTATTATTGATAATTTTGTCTCTGTTGAATTTGATCATTTTGGTTTTTTTTGTCAAGGATTTACGGACGGGAGTACCACTCATGCGGTGTAATAGCATGAGGGATCTATATCTTATCAACACCACTACCATTCTAGCTCACTCTCCATCCGTTTTTATTGTTTTCGCTCCTCTTTGGAATGCACATTTAGGGTACCCAAGAGAAGTTGTTTACAATTCTTTTCGTCAAGATAAAAATATTGTTTGTCCACAACAAGCACCAACCTTTGTTTTTTCATCTTTTCCCCTGGGAAAGCAAGTCAATTTGTCTTTTTCTCCCTCTTTTTCTTTGACCGTTTTGCCCTTTGGTATTGTTCACAATGATTTATGGACATCACATCTTTTGAGCTCTTCTAGCCATCATTAATATCTACTTTTATGGATGATTATTCTATTTCTTGTGGTCCTATCCTCTTGCGTATAATAGGTCTTTTGTATTTTCTTATCCTTTCATGCGTATGTGCAAACTTGATTCAAACGGCCTATTAAAACTTTTCTATGTGACAATGTCCGTTAATATGACAATGGTTCATTTCACAAACTATTTGAATTGCATGACATACGTTTTCATTTTTCTTGTCCCCACACTTCCGCTTAAAATGGCAAAGCTAAACGAAAAAATACGGTCAATTAGCAATGTTGTTCGCACTCTCCGTACACATGTTTGTGTTCCCGTACGTTTTGGTATCATGCTCTACAAATGGCCACCTATCTTTTAAATATATTGCCAAGCAAGACTCGAGGGTACCACACTCCTTTTTAGCTCCTATATCATCTTATTCCCATCTTCGGCTTATTCCATCTACAAGCATTCATAAATTACAAGCTCGTTACCACACCATGTGTATTCTTGGGTTATCCCCCCTGATCATCGTAGTTATAAATGTTTTTATTTATCATCCCGTAAAATTATCATTTGCCGAGGTGCAGTTTAATGAGCACCCATTTTCTTTTACCAAACTCCACACGTACACCACATAACTACACCTTTTTTAATCATGGTATTTGCTTCATAAACTTCTTACTCCTACTTCTACCCACTCTACCTCACGCTTTGCATCAACAAATACCCCTTCAGCCCATTTTTCTACCACTGCATCACACTCGGGTCCATCCTCCCCTCTGGCAACAACTCATCCCTCTCCCGGCCAGCCTGCTACACCTCCTCCCGTACCCCCGTCCATGTCTCCTCAAAGACCACCCAAAGTCACCATGGAATTCATAAACCTAAACGCCTCTTTCATCTTCATACAATAGTCTCACCCTCACATATTTTGCATAGCCCTTCTATTGCCTTATCTGACCCGAATTGGAAAATGGCTATGCTAGATGAATATAATTGTAACACCCCTATAATAATAAAACAACAGCGGAAAATAAACTAAAGGTGCTACAGACCATCGGGCTCCAAACACCCGGTACCAACCTCACCAATTACAACCTTTACAATTAACTAAGTTACGGTCTGAACTTCGAGAAAACTTAACATAAACATAACAACAATAAAACGCATTCGCTCTCCATAGACCTAATCTCATCCCAATCACTCATGCTCGTCGTGGCCACCTGTAAGTCAATTTGTACCTGCAAGATGAAACCAAGCAGCCCACCCCGAGAGGGGTGAGTCATTCCCTGGAATGGAACTGGTACAATTCTCCAAAAATAAACTTATAAAACATAACTCTTCAAAATAAACGGTAACATGAAAACAAACTCTTAAAAGTAAAACAGAGATAAAGCACTTCAAAACAATCAAGTTAAAGAGAAAAGAAAACAAGACAAAGATAGAGATAAAGAACTTCCAAACCAAGTCATCCACTTAAGTAGTCACACCACATAGCTAGTAAGCATCCATTGTTGATGTTAGAACCAATTCTGGTTAAGAAGAGAAAGACTTAAGTAGTCACAAAGGACTAGGAGTGACATTAATATCCATAACCCGTGGTAGACAGTTATGTCTCCACCATTTCAGAAGATGATTCCCATAGACAAAATATACTCAAGAGTGGAATAAACCAATTGGGAGAGATGGCCCCCACCGCCAGTCAGTTGTCACAAGGACGAGGTAAACAGACCTCCGTTGTCAGTTGTCACAAGGACGAGGTAAACAGACCTCCGCTGTCAGTTGTCCAGATGGACGAGGTATAGCAGACCTCCGCTGCCACCGACCCGTTCTCGGTCATCGGTGAAAAGTGCGTGCACCACTTAATAGAAATAATCCATACTCAATACCAAGATTAACATTTTCCCATATTCCCATTAGATTTTTAACTGCACGAGAGCAATACCAAAACACTCAGTCCTACAGAGTGCAGAGGCGTAAACCCTCAACAATTAATATCCAATAGAAAGAATCCATTCCAAATAAGGCTGATCAAACTCGACTCAGGGATGAAACGATACCCATAGTCCAAAGGAAGAATTTACCAATACCAGATATTTTCCTATATTCCCAGTTACCCCACTAGATCATTAACTGCACCAGAGCAATACCAAAACACTCAGTCCTACAGAGTGCAGAAGCGTAAACCCTAGGCAGTTAATATCTAGTGAAACAACCAGATAGGAGGAACCAATAACCAAGGAAGTTTCACATACAGGCTCAGTTAGTCACATCAAGCTCAGTTAGCGTTTTCCAAAACATTCCACAAGTCAATCAGCAAAAATATCGGAGTACGAGAAAACGTACAAAACATTCCATAAGGTCCAAAACACAACAAGCTGAGTACGAGAAATCGTACAAAACATTCCATAAAGTCCAAAACACGTCAAGCTGAGTACGAGAAATCGTACCTGGATAACGCTGTAGCAGCTCTAGACAACTTGCGTAAACAATCAACAGTACTCTGAAGAATATTAAAGGTAATCTATCATCAATAACTCATACCCTAAGTCAAACTTAAATAGATTCCTCACTCTTATTTCTAAACCTCGATCATCCTGTAAGCCCTTCGCTTAATTGTCAAGTATAGCCTTCGACTTGTTTAAGAATGTTGTATAGCCCAAGGTGGTAAGATCAAGGAATGTATCTTATTAACACCTGCTAACTGACCACTCCTATCCACTTTATTCATATTTAACCACAATCCTCACATTAAAAGTGCATTATATGTTATTCAATCAACCTTAGAATTTCAATAACAATTCTTAAGCCCAATACTTTTACTCTTACTTTAGAATAACATCGTCTCATGACCTACAATAGGTTTATCTTAGAATACTATACTATTAATTCACAATGTAATGATTATGTATTTTATCAATATCTACTAGATAATCCATTGGAATTAAGTTTTCCCTTTAACTTAATTAAGATCTACATCTTGTATATTGGAACCACAGTGTTGTAGACGCATTATATCATAACCTAATTGAGTTACTAGCTCATTTATCTTATATTTAGTCCAGAAAGACTTTTTATTACATCCAGCTAATAATCTTGACATAAGAAAATTACTTTTCATCTTGAAACAACTATATTATAGTTAACTTAGACTTATCGAACTCTTACATTTAGTATTCACAAGGTACATTATTTGCTTAATTATTACTTATATAATAAGGTGTTTAAATATAACCTTTTACGTATCCTTACTTACCTTTAATCTCCTAAACATTTTTTTTACACCCATTCACTCTATAGACTATGTATAATCTTTTGTACCAAACTTCAATAAACTTAAGCCTTAAATACGTTTTAATTGTTTTACAAAACCTAAGGTTTCAAAGGAATAACCTAATAAATAAATTTCCTTTGTTGTATTTAGGATGGACAATATATCTACATAAAGTAGAATTTATCAAAGAATCAAATTCGGGTTCGTAAGTGAAATTGTTAATTATTTAATAAGATAATCTACTATGAAAATTCTCTTTTATATTCAAATAACCCATCATTACTTCCCATTACCGTAAAGTATATCAATATAATTTCTTATGTAACTTAGCTTTATCTAATAAAAGGTTCAAAGGTTTTAAGTATCAAATTCCTATTTATAAACCTATAAATTCTAACTACTAAATACCTCACTTAATTGTAAACTCACATCCTAAGTATTGGTAATAAATGTTATAAATGTATTTCATATGGCTTATCTAATGCCAAGAAACTTAAGGATTATTATTTAGATAAATTTCCAAATCATAGTCTAATATAGTTTTATATCATAACCCTTTTAATGATTTTATCTTAAAACATTAAGTTATATTCCAATACCATAAATGTTAAGAAATGATTAAATCTAGACTTACTATTCCACCTCACATTTAGATGTAAAGTATTATTATTTATTATTGTTTATATATTAAGAACATTTAGATGTAAAATATCACATTTATTCATTAATTAATAGTAAGTTCTATTTGTGTAAAATCTAATTACAAATATTCCTAAGTCCCAACTTATTAATTACCTAACCAAATTATAGATTTACATTATGGTCTTGACAAATAATATTACACATGTATTCTAATATGGTTTATATAAATCTTAGAAATCCAAGATAACTCTTTAAGCTCAATTTCATAACCACAATTCAATACTAGCTCATATAATATTCTTTTAATAGTATTATGTATAGGTTAAGTTTAACTTATTAATTCCTTCATATTCTATTTGCTATAAGGTATTTTATGTCTTTTATTACTTATGTATTTATCGTATATGTATACTAGGATTTATTCAAGACATTCTTTATGTAGTTTTATTGTATTTAATTATGTTTAATAACTTTTAGGCATAACTACAACCGATATACGGTTTACAAAACAAAGTGTTTCCCTTTATTTATTTAATACATATATACGTATACTTGTATTAGAATTTAATTAAGACATCCCCTATGTAACTCATTATATTTAAACTATCTTATTACTACAACCTTTAGCTGTATTCCAAGTATGTTTCATAAAGTATATTTTTACTATTTCTTAGGATACTAACTCTTATACTATTTAGGTTATTATAAGTGTTAATTATTAGCTTACTGTTTTCTCCAAGTTGCTACTTTATTCCCTTTTATATATATATTCCCTAGTTTTAATTAAGAATATTAACTCCCATATAATATAATAAATAAATAGAATGTAGCATAAATAAATTCCTTGATTTAACATAAGTTTCCACTTAAATAAGTATATACACATATATGTAAATAATTTCACTTCTCTTTTAAGCTAATACCAAAACATTTATAAACTTACTGTTAAAAAATGTTAATTTAGTGTTCCATATTTTTCCCAGCTTAAAAAGTTTACTAACAAACCATACTTTAATTTTTGATTACATTAAAAACCATATATTATAAGTTATTCTTATGAAAAACTCACAAACACAATTTTTAAAACCTTTTACCATTGCCCAAAAATTCCCAAATTTAATATACAGTAACTATAACATTTTAGACATATTATAAAAATTTTATTTCATAAAAATATCTTTTAAATTTAGCCAAATAATTCCGGAAAACCCGTAACTTGCAAAAATCATAACTTATGTTTAAAAACTCCAAAACCATATTAATTTACATCAAAATAAACTAGATTAAATAAGGAATCTAGGGTTAAAATTTCAGGTCAAAATACCTTTGGGAAGGCATTTAAATAGATTCAACAAGTTAGGGTTTATTTCTGAAATTAATATAAAAACTTAAACACTTAAACTTAAACGTTTTAATCTCGGCCGTCCGTTTCTTTTAACTACGATCGGACGGCCAAAATCGCCCAAGTTCTTCAGCAACCCCAGAACGGAACCGAGTACTAAGTCCCGTTTTTCTCACAATCTACAGAACGAAATCAAGTGATTCTTGTTTCTATGGATTCGTAATCAAATTTCGGTTCTATTTGTGTCAATTTCCCCAATTATAATGCTGTATACATCAAGATTCGAAATCGATTCGAGAGTTAGGGTTATATCGGGACTGCGAATGGAAATCTGTCAAATTCTCTTAACCTAATGCATAATAGGGGAAATTGCTACAAGGGTTTGGTCGACAATGAAGAGTAGTTTAGCATCGTCGGAAGAATTTGTGGAAAACTCACCGGGAATTGCAAGAACGGAGCAAATAGATTTCGGTTTTCTGGAAACACATTCGAACCTTGCCTGTTCGAGTAATCAACTTCGGAGATCTATAAAATACGTTCTAGATCGAGTTAGGCCATGTTCTTGGGCTCATTAGAAAGAAGAAACATAGCTCTACACAATGATAGCAAGAACTAATCCTAACTCGCATCACACAGAAAGAAATTGAAGCTACAAATCACGAGTTTACCTCTCTGTTTCGGTGTTATTTTATGTGCTGGCGAGACCAAAACTTTAGACCTCTATATCTCCCAACCGGTTACGAATCAGACTTGGGCATAAACACGAAAATTGTAGAGGGATTAGAGATCTTTACAACGAGCTAAAGAAATTGAATTTTGGTTGATTAACGAAGAAGTTATGATCGACGCAAGTTACCTGAAAACGATGGGAAATCTGGAATTCTGGAAACAGTTTCGCAAGGTGGCTACTTTGGCTCGATTTTCCGGTTGATTCAGAAGGAGTTAGGGTTTGTATGAGTAATGGTTGGAAAGAGGAATTGTAGGAGAAGAGAATGG
Source organism: Limonium bicolor (assembly GCA_023374045.1). Classification (NCBI taxonomy): domain Eukaryota; kingdom Viridiplantae; phylum Streptophyta; class Magnoliopsida; order Caryophyllales; family Plumbaginaceae; genus Limonium; species Limonium bicolor. Next base: position 252,185,623 of record CM041777.1, on the reverse strand, counting down.
AGAAGACGGCATGGAAAAATATTGAGAGATGTAAAAGTTATAGCCGTCTAAAGTTAGGGCAAAGTAAGGGAAATCGGTTACCGAAATTCAGGGAAGAAATCGGCTAAGTGTGGGCGACCCATTACAGAGTGACACGTGGCATCTCTTAAATTTTGATTCAAAACTTTAATCTAGCATAACTTTGGCTAGGATGATCCGTTTTTGACGTTCTTTTTATCGATCTTCATGGTTTTTCATAACCTATTTATTGGTATAGGTTTCATGACCTGGTTTGACCATTCTCAAAAAGTCAACTCTTACAAGGCTTAATAAGCTTTAAGGTTTCTAGAATTTTATATTGACTTTTATGTTTCAAAACAATATTCCAACACTTCCTAAAATCTTTATAATATATTTGGAGTGTTTAGTAATTTTCCAAAGATTATTGACTTATAAATCTTATTAAATTTATAATACTATATATAATATATAATAATTAGGGTTAAATAGGAGAAAACCCCTAAATAAATTTCACAATTCCATATAATAATTTAATATCATAATTCCATATAATAATTTAATATTCATAATGCCATATAATAATTTAATATTCATAATTCCATATAATAATTTAATACTTGATAGTATTATTAAAGGTTTAATAAAAGAAATCCCCTAAATTAATTTAGGGGTATTTCAATAATGCTCTTATTAATTAGCAATTAGACGTGGGACATGGTATCATGCCCACCAAATTTGAATATCATTCGATCAATGTGGATTTTTTGGCATAAGTTTTAACTCTGATTGTTCTTATGAGTGGTATAAAGCTCATCTTGCGGGTGATAGGTCTCAACAAGTTGGCATTGACTGTGATGAGACATTTAGTCCCATGCTAAAGCCCGCCACCATCCGGACTGTGTTAAGCATTGCACTGTCTCACGCTGATAAACTTTCGTCCCATAGCCACGTTGAAGGCTTGGCAAATGAGAATCCAGAACCCAGAAGGATTAGGGTTCGAGCAGGAAATTACAAGGAATGAGGAAGAACTTCTCAGTCACGAAAAGAAAACGTAAAGAGAACAGAAAACCCTAGCCTAGAAATACAAGTAACCCTTCAACGGCTCCAAATCTAAACGCAGCACTTAGACTAGCATAGGAACGCAGCGTTTAGATTAGTACAGGAAATAATACAAGAAATAATAGCTTATATCCTTAACACCCCCCCTCAAATCCTACAAGGATTGCAGGATTTGCAAATCGAAGGGTGCCCGATGAGTCTTCATCTTCACAGCTTCTCATGCCCAGCTTCTTGATCAGAACTGGGTACCTCTTCCCAGGCAAAGGCTTGGTCAACAGATCTGCAAGCTGATCTCTAGAAGTTACGAATTCCACAGAGATTAACCCGTCCTGGAGCTTCTCCCTTACAAAATGAACATCCAGTTCCACATGTTTCGTTCTTTCATGCAGAACCGGGTTTCTGGCGATATGGATTGCAGATTGACTGTCGGACTTGACGGGCACCGGTGCTATCCCATCCACTCCTAACTCATTCAGCAATCTCGTAAGCCAGCTGAGTTCTGCAGTCACCTGTCGCATGGCTCTATACTCAGACTCTGCAGAGGACAAAGCAACAGTGGACTGCTTTTTAGATTTCCAGGATAAGGGACTTCCACCAAAACAAATATAATATCCACTAATAGAGCGTCTTGTATTCGGGCAACCAGCCCAATCAGCATCACAAAAAGCTACCAAGTTATAATCAGGTTTATTATTAAACAGAAGCCCATAACCAGCAGTTCCTTTAACATACTTAAGGGTGTGCAAAGCAGCTTGAAAGTGCAAAACAGATGGAGAATCTAAAAACTGACTCAAGACTTGTATTGCATAACACAAATCAGGCCTACTGTGAGACAAAAAACTCAGCTTCCCAACCAACCGTCTAAAAATACTAGGATCAGTCATAGGTTGTCCTTCATTTCTTCTTAATTTAACATTAACCTCTAAGGGACTGACAACTGCCTTCTGCCTATCACAACCAAATTCTCTAATCAGATTATCACAATAAGTTTTCTGTATTAACAAAATCCCCTCTGTAGTTCGCAGGAACTGCATACCCAAAAAGAAATTCAGATGTCCCAAATCCTTTATCTTGAATTTTCTGTCAAGCTCAAATTTAATGGTTTTAATCAGACCCAAATCATCGCCTGTAATCAAAATATCATCTACATAAACCACAAGGAAACAGCACTTACCATCAGCCTTTTTGGTAAACAGAGAATAATCATTCAAGGACTGTTTGAAACCTAAACTTCCTAGGAACTTACTGAGTTTGTCATGCCACTGCCTAGATGCTTGTTTCAAACCATACAGCGCCTTTTTAAGCTTACAGACCTTTCCTGAATGTTCCAAGGGGTGCCCTTCTAGGATTTCCATAAATACATCCTCATCTAAATCACCATGCAGGAAGGCATTGTTAATGTCTAACTGTCCTATGTGCCAACCCCTTTTAACAGCTAGAGAAACCAAAGCCTTGATAGTGGTAAATTTTACAACCGGAGAGAAAGTCTCCAAATAATCTATCCCATATTTTTGTGTGTACCCTTTTGCCACTAACCTAGCTTTGTGTCTCTCTAGGGATCCATCTGCATGAAGTTTGATTTTGAAAACCCATTTACATCTAATAGGTTTCTTACCAGCAGGCAACTCAACTATCTCCCAAGTCCCATTTTTATCTAAGGCCCCAAACTCATTATCCATAGCATCCTTCCAATGAGAACTTCTAATAGCCTCAGAATAAGTGTTTGGTTCAGTAAAATCCAGAGAGCTAACATTAAAACTGTTATGAGTGCAATTCCAATCAGAAAACACACACACAATTTCTTGACAGAGCAGAAGAGGCAATAGTTTCCCTTTCATTCATACAATCAAGCACATAGTCATCAGCATAATCATTTTCAACATGAGAACCAGACTTGGCAGCCCTAGTTATTCTATCATTCAATATCAAAGTAAAACAGTCAGAAGAGGACTTATCTTTTCCAGGCTTGCAAGTACTGCCCACAATGTATTCATCCAGATATCTCGGCTGATGCCTCTCTCTGGTGGACCGTCTAACAGAAACATCTTCAACTGGGACTGTAGTAGGTTGGGCTTGACCATCCTCACTTGGAGTTGTAGCAGGTTGGGCTTGAGATTGTAGATCTCCACCAGCTTCCTCCATCTCTGTTCCTCCAAGTTTGAGGCTGATTTACCTCATCTATTTCAGCACCAGTTTCGGTCTGAGTGTTCCAAGGGCCATCTGTCTCGTTTTCATAATCAAGGTTCTCACAGAAAAAGTTATCAGCCCAATTCTTATCTGTACAAGTTTCCTCATGAATCTTATGTGTCTCATCTCTAAAAGGGTATAAACTCTCATGAAAAATGACATCCCTATTAAAAATGATCTTATTATTATCTAGATCCAAGATCTTATACCCTTTCTTGCCGCAAGCATAACCAAGGAAAATTCCTTTAACAGACTTAGACGCAAACTTATCATGCAAAGGTTTATTAATATTGGCGAAACAGAGGCATCCAAAACATCTTAACTCATCATAATTAGGTTTTTCATTGTAAATGATTTCATAAGGACTTTTCATATCTATGCTGCTGAGCGGCATTCTATTTATCAAATAGGCAGCAGTCAACACACTATCACCCCAGAATCTTAATGGAAGTTTGGAATGAAACATTAAAGAACGAGCAGTTTCAAGAATGTGCCTATGCTTCCTCTCTACCACTCCATTTTGCTGTGGTGTGTGAACACAGGTAGTGTGGTGTATAATGCCATTGTTTTTGAGAAATCAGAAGCTGCCCTAGAACTACCGAGTTCATAAGCATTGTCAGTCCTTAAAATCTTAACCCTTTTATTAAACTGGTTATGAATCATTTTAAAGAAAAGGATGATAATATCAAAAGATTCAGACTTGGAAGAGCACAGATGGATCCATGTAGCCCTGCTTTTATGATCTACTAAGGTGAGGAAATAAGAATGCCCATCATATGTTTTTGTTTTATAAGGACCCCATAGGTCTGCATGGATCAGATCAAACAGGTCATATGTTTTCAAAGAGACAGAATTGAAAGGAAGTCTATGACTCTTGGATCTACAACATGATTCACATATGAATTGTTTATTTGCATCAGATTTTCCAACTAATCCAAGTTTTACAATCTTTTCTCTTGGGATATGCCCAAGTCTATGATGTAACAAGCTCATCCTTTCTTTACAATCAAAACCTAAGGTGACATTTCTGTCAGTACAAGCACAAAAATCAGAAACAAGATTCTCTTCATCCAGTTTCTCTGCCCCACAGTCAAGAACATACAGCCCTCTGTTGATTTTTCCAATCTGAACAAGTTTGCTACTATCACAGCCCTGATAAAAACACACTTTGGAATCAAAAACAAATCTTCCTTTCATATCATGTGATAACTTGCTAATGGACACTAAGTTAAACTTGAAAGCTGGCACAAACAGAACATCTTTTAGAGTTATCAGATTATTAACTATAACTTCCCCTATAATCTTCACATATTGGGGGTGACCATCCGGCATCCCAACTGTGTGGGGATTATCAAGGACAACATATTTATTAAAAAGCTTCAGATCCCCACAATATGATCTGAAGCTCCGGAGTCAAGAATCCAGTCTAAATTATTGAACTTTTTTTCAACTTTTGCTTATTGAAATAATCTTACCCTTTTCAACATTCATGCTTAGATAATTAAAAATACTTTAAACATGATGCCAGAGTTGAAAATTTTACCACCAAAATCACCAGAGAATTGAGGTCGGTCTGTTGACTTCCCTTGAGACCATCTTTATTCCTGCTGATGTACTCGAAGAGCTTACTCATCTGGTCTGCTGAGAGGATCCCACCAAAGGGATCCTTTCCTTCATTTTTCTGCTCCTCTCTAGATTCCAACAAACCCGAAGCATTAGCTGCACTTTTCCTTGCCCTTGGGCTTCTCCATCCTTGGGGGTATCCAATCTTTTGGAAGCATCGATCCTCTGTGTGGCCCATCTTGTTACAATGCCCACACTGCAAATTGCTCCTTCTTGGGTTGGACCTTGGCCACGATAAGTGCCTTTCTTGGCTTGTTCAGAAGCAAAAGACAGGAAGGGCCTTCTTGGTTAGTAGACTTGCTCAGAAATTTCTGTCTTTCCTCCTGGATCAGATGGGAGAATACAACTCCGATTGTAGGTAGAGGATCTTGCATCAGGATGTTTCCTCGGATGACACTGTATCTATCCTCCAGCCCCATCAAAAACTGGATTAATCGTCTGACTCTGATGTATTCTTTAAAGCCTTTGGACGCATCACAAGTACACTTCTGGCACGTACAGGATGGTATGGTCTTGCTGGCATCAATCTCATCCCACAGAAGTTCACTTTTATGGTGAAGTAGTCGACGATGGTGTCGCCTTGCCGCGTGCTTGCGAGAGACGTCTTTCAAGCTCGTAGAGCTTTGTTCCATCCGCTCCATCGTAACGTCGGCAAAGCTCTTTCCAGATTCACGGGCTGTGGGCGAAGAGAACACTATCTGCTATTCTCTTCTCCAGGCTCATCAGAAGCCACGCCTTGACCATATTGTCGCATCGTATCCAGGCCTTGGTCTTTTGCTCTGATCGGTGGGTTTGGTAACCGTGCCATCCACAAAACCCATTTTATTCTTGCCCCCAAGGCGATCGAGACTTGCAATCTTCCAGCAAGGGAACCCAACGGCGTCGAACTTGCTCGCTAGGGCATGGCCAGGTTGCTCTGAGCTTGCCATGAAGAGTGGGTCTCCATGGTCTGCAACAGTCTCCTTTTCGACTTCGACGTTTGGTGTTTGTGGTGGGTCATTCGACATTTTGAGGGAAAGAAAGAAAAGAAGGCCAAGAATCACCCGAGGCGAAGAGGCAACGATGGCGAAACAAGGAAGAAGAGGAATTGCAGCAAATCGAGGACAAACTTGAGCAGAAAACACGGAGGCGGAGAAGCGGCAAAGCGGGAGGAATCCGGCAATGGAAAAACGCGGAAGCAGCAGGTCGAGCACAATCTCGAAACAAGAAACCCGAGCCGGAGAATCCGGCAATGGGGAAAACACAAGAAAATTGAGATTTGCGGATAAAGAAAAACGGGAATTACAGAACGTAGCTTGGATTTTGTTGCTCTGATACCATGATAAACTTTCGTCCCATAGCCACGTTGAAGGCTTGGCAAGATGAGAATCCAGAACCCAGAAGGATTAGGGTTCGAGCAGGAAATTACAAGGAATGAGGAAGAACTTCTCAGTCACGAAAAAGAAAACGTGAAGAGAACAGAAAACCCTAGCTTAGAAATACAAGTAACCCTCAACGGCTCCAAATCTAAACGCAGCACTTAGACTAGCATAGGAACGCAGCGTTTAGATTAGTACAGGAAATAATACAAGAAATAATAGCTTATATCCTTAACACACGCCTGGTCAATTCAGCAACTAGATGTCAAGAATGCTTTCTTGCATGGACACTTACATGAGACTGTTTATATACATCGACAAATGGGGTTTTGGGATTCACAACATCCTGATTATGTTTTATGGTTGCGCAAGTCACTCTATGGCCTAAAGCTAGATCCTCGTGCTTGATAACAGTTTGTGAGCTTTGTTGTTATACTATTGGTTTCATTGATAGCAAAGCTGATCACTCTCTTTTTATCTTCCACCGTGGTACTAAACAACTTACATTTTGCTCTATGTGGATGACATTATTCTTACTGCCTCTTCAGTTACTCTTCGTTAGTCTGTCGTGATTATTAGCTTATGAGTTTGCTATGAAGGAATTGGGCCAATTGAATTATGTTTTGGGAATTTTGGTTACCTACAATGCCGATGGGTTGTTCATGTCTCAGTCTAAGTATGCTGCGAACATCCTTCAGCATGGTGGTTTGTCTATGTGCAAGCCTTGCTCCATGCGTGTGGATTCTATATTCAAACTTGACTTCTCTACAGATAGTGCTCCGTATGAGGATCCTTCCAAATATCGGAGTTAAGCAGGTGCTCCCCAATATCTCACTTTCACCAGGCCATACACCTCTTATGTTGTACAGTATGTTGTCTATATATGCATGCTCGAGCTATCCATGTACAGGCTCTCAAACGCATCATGTGGTACCTTCAAGGTAATATTACTCTTGGGTTCCAACTGTCTCCTTCATCCATATCCACTCTTGTTGCCTACACTGATGATGATTGAGGTGGATGCCCTAACACTAGACGATCAACCTTTGGGTACCGTGTTTTCCATGGTAAAAAATTGTTTTCTTGGTCATCCAAACGGCAGCATACGTTGTCACGCTTAAGTGTTGAGACTGAGTATCCTGGAGTTGCTAATGTAGTGTCTGAATCCTGTTGGCTTCGTAATCTTTTGCTAGACCTTCATTTTCCACTTCTCAAGGTCACCATTTTGTTTACTATGATAATGTTAGCGTGATTTATCTCTCTAGTAATCCGGTACAACATTGGCGCACTAAACATATTGAATTAGATATTCATTTTATTCGTGAAAAATTGGCTCGTGGCCAACTTTGGATCATGTGTGTCCCGTCTTGATACCAGCTTGCTGATATTTTCACTAAAGGCCTACAGAGACAACACTTCAATGATTTTCAAGATAGCGTTTTTCACACGCTACGACCGCACGGGAGTGATAGATTTTATATATAGATATATATGTTGTTGTAGATATTCTTCCATATATTTTGTTATCAGTTTGTAATTATCTTTTAGGTGGTTACTGATGTATAGGTTTTTATATAGCGCAAATCGGTAACTTTATTTGTGTATATATACTATTAATGAAAGGAATGGGGACTCGAATTCACTTTTACTAATCTAATGAATTATTTTTTCGAAGTTAAGAGCATGGATTATATTTCTATTAAGCCATGAGGCAAGTACAAAGCAAGGAAAAGACAACACTACTCATACATAATTAAACTTAAGAATGATCTATAGAGTAGTTGCCTTGATAATAAATATGGAAATAGGAGCAACTTAGGCTCTTACATTTTATTGAAACCTAAAAAACAACATGTAATCTCAAGACGGTGGCGATGAGGCGGTGGGTGGTGACGAGGCGCTGTGAAGCCCCACCGGAGTGAAGGCGGATTGGTAAACCCACTTTCAACATTGCACCAAAAGTACAATAGATTGTGCTCATCTTGAAACTCACGTTGGTAGTAAAACCAAGATTATTTGTGAAGAATTTAGAGGATGAAAGTTTAGAAAATGATAAGAAAAGAAAGAAATGGAGGAAGAAGAAAGTTACATACATGTTACAAGAAAAGAGAAAAGGAGGAGGGGAGGAGAGATCTCCTCTCTCCCTTGCTACATCTTTCCAATTGAGGGTAATCTAATGAATTGAAAGAGGTTGTTTTTGACAAAATAAATAATAATAGTGGGTTCCTTATCAATATAAAACTAACTTCCGAGAGTAATTTTTACCTATTTGATTGTTGGGTTGTATCATTATTAGGAGCAAAGAAATTATACACTCGACCGTTCAAGCTCATCATAATATCATATACGAAGTATAAAATAACACATAACATATCATTAAATCGCATTAAACTTTGGTTCCCACTCCTCACACATGGTACAAAGGGAAGAAATCAAACTTGATCAAATAAAACACTCCGGAGGAGAACATAAATTAGAAGCATCATCAGTAGTGCCATCTATATATGTTCTCCGTTATACACCCTCTACAAACAAAGCAGAATACACAGGGATAACTCAACAATAAACAAATAAATTTATTAAAGAGGACCCAGAAAAAGAAGAAAGAAAGAATGAGATGACAAGGAATTTAAATGAGAGGCCATATGAGGTGAACGAACTGAACTGCATCCTTCCCCTTCATTTTAATGGAAAACCATGGAGGCGATGAGAGCAACGACCGCGACCATCAAAGAAGGGAAGGCACCGGTGATAGGGCTAGAGCTTGTGGAAGGCCCTGGGGCAGAGGCAGGAGTATAGCTCTGTTCCATGTCAGCGGAAGCCACTGCCGCCATGATCACAAGGCAGGCAGCAAAGAGACAGATGGTGGACTGCATCTTTTGGGTGAACTTGGCCATTGCTGTATGCCTCAATCTCTTTGCAGCTAACGACAGAAAGAATGAAACAAGGCAGGCCGAATGAAACTGGTGTTTTTTGTTTGTTTTTTTCTTTACCCAAAAGTGTGTTTTTGAATCTGGGTATCTTGCTTGCTGGTATTTTATGGTGTATTTATAGGCTGAATGAATAGCATTATTATTAATAATAATAATAATAGTAGCACGTCGATTACTTTGCTAATATTATAATACATATTTGAGCGCTTGCGGCTTGTATGATTTACTTGCCTGCACATCTGTCTCATTAGCTGGACGAAACTGGGCATCTTAATTGTACAAGTCAATTTTTATTTTTTTTATCAGTGTAATTGTACAAGTCAATTAAGACGAAGTTATGGAAGAACAGGCAATACCGTGAGCACAGCACCTGTAAGTTCTGCGCTGTTTTTGATTAAGATGTTAATGCTAATTTAATTATCTTTGAAGTCGGTCAATTATATATGGTAAATTTATTCGTGGTGAAAGAATAGCAGCAGGAAATTATTTAATGGTCAGATCAGATGACTTGGCAAATGGGTGTTTATAGTTTTTTTTTATGATAAAAAAGGCTATATTATTATCTAACCAACATCATCCACCTGTGGAGCTAGCCTTCCGTAGGTACCAATCTTTCAATTTATTCTGGTGTGTGGATATGGTGGAATCGACTTTACATGATTTGCACATCAGGTAATTATATAACATAAACATTAATTCTCACAATTATCGCTAACATTGAATGCTTAATTCACCAAAATGAATAAAATTTACAAAACTGACTTATAATGAAATAATTGACAATAAGAAAGTGTATATGAACTTAAAAATGAGTATAGCTATTACTTATAATTTCATTATTATATATTGTCTACTTGTTGAAACATAATTACTTTATTTATATTTTGAAAATAAATATTTAGTTAATAAAAATATTTTAATTAAATTAAATATCAATCAATTAAACATCACAAATTTAAGATCTAAAATATGCCAAAAAAATAATAGATATATACTATATAAAATTATTCTTAAAACGCTATATAAAATCCTTTTAAAATCATTTTACATAGTATACTTATGGGTCAGTTTTTGTATGGAATTTTTTTACTCATACATAAGTTAAAAGTTAGACGTTATAATAAGCTTTGTTAATATTTCCAAAGTTTCATAATTTATGTTAATTGTATTTTTTTTGAAAAATATCATATATATATTATATTATATAAGAGGGTTTACATGCAAAGTGACACATGACATGTGTCAAGTTCCTTAACCAGCAATCTACACATGTCGTTTCTAGAATAGAGGGTACTTGATTGCCTTCTTTTTCACGTTGACACTGAGTACTCACCATATCCACCGCCATCGGCACCACAGTTGGTGCTAGCGGCACAACCATCGTTAACGGCATCGTCTGCTACACAAACTTCATTAACAGCCATCGGCTCCACTGAGCAAAGATTAGACTCTTCGGCTCTTGCAACAACATAGAACATGCATGGAAGCTTTGTTTGCATAACCCACCCAAAACCCACAAAATTTAAAGAAACTATAAAACAAACTATACACAACAAGAAACTCCCCTAACTGGAGAGTAGACAAAAAACTAAAGAGTATTATTATTAAGCAAAAGAACATCTAGAGGCTAGATGTAGAACTACTAAGCAAAAACATGATGACAATAAAGAAAGCTAGAACAAGAAGAAGGGGAGAGAGCGTTTTCTCTCTCATGAACTACATTGTGTAGTTTATGTTAATTGTATTATTATTTTAAAATATAACTTCGATTTTTTTTCAAGAAAATATAAATATAGATTAGTTTTTGAAAACGAAGTATGTCACTTTAATATTAATTACCACCAATTTTAAAAATATTTTCTTGTTATTAATATAATTTCAATTATATTTTTAATATAAAGTTCCCTAAAGTAATCTTATATATTTTTGTACATATTTTGATTAAAAGTATATAGTTATATTTTAGCATAACTAAATAAGAAAATGCTTAAAAATTATTTTTAAAACAAAAACTCCACGGATAGAAAATGGCTTACAACGTCACGTTCACAACAACAAAAGTATGACATTCCCAAACTCTCCTCCCGTTTACTCCTTCCTCAAGTTTTCTTCTTCAAGCTTCTTTCTAGCACCCCCATATAGGGGTGAGCATTCGGTTATTCGGTTCTACCCGAAAACTGAATTAGGAAAAAAGTTCAGTTTTCGGTTTTTTTTTTGTTCTATCTGAATAACCGAATTTCAATCTGGGAACCGAAATAACCGAGAACCGAATAACCGAATTTTTTTAAAAGTTGAAACAGAGAACCGAAAACCGAAATTTTTAATTTGGTTTTCAGTTAGAGCCGAATTATAATAAATAACCGAATTATAAGAAATAACCAAATTATAAAAAATAACCAAAATTGTAAAAAATAACCAATTTTTTAAAAGGAACCTAATTATAAAAAGGAACCGAACTACAAAAAAGAACCGAATTATAAAAAAGAACTGAATTAGCCAATATTTTCCATATATGTAATTCGGTTATTCGGGTAAACCAAATTACCCAACCTTGAAACCGAAAACCGAACCAAATAATATTTCGGTTTTACCCGAATAACCGAATAACTGAATTTTTTTAAAAAAACGGTTAAAAATTTTGGTTAAAAAACTGAAATAATTTCGGTTCTCGGTTATAACCGAATAACCGGAACTGAATGCTCACCCTTACCCCCATATTCTAGCATCTTCTAATGTCTAGTGAAGATTTCTAGCATCTTCTAATGCCTAGTGAAGAGCTTTTGGGTTTTGTCTTCTTTTTTTTTTTCCGGTGAGAGGATGCTGACTGGTGATTGCGTCGGCGGTGAACTTCCGGTACTGAGCTCCAACCCTTCTCGTCCGAGGTTAATCTTCCATAGGGCCACCGAATCGGAAGATATTAAACCTTTGCATGTCGGTTTTTGGTTTCCAAAACAATTATATTTGGGGTTTGGACTTCCAAATTTGCTCTCCAACTCCTCCTGTTTTACGTTCTCCCCTTCTTGTTTGCACTGAAATGAAGGTGTTAGAGCCTTTGCTTGTTGATTTTGTTTACAAGGAGCTAGTTTGATTTGGTGGAGATGAAAATAGTGGGACATGTTTGGTTTACGGTGCTAGCTGCCTGGTGTTGTGGGTTGTGACCGTGGTGGTCGTTTTCTTTTTTCTACAGTTGTGGTTAGTCTTTATTTCTTTTTTGTTCTTATTTTCTTTTTCTCGGTAGCTTATTTGCTTAGTCACTTATTAGTAGTTTACGAGTTTTAGTTCTTAGTTTTGGTTTTTTATCCTTTCGCATGCGGATGGTATATTGCTTTTGCTTTGTGGAGTTTCTAGTTTTGGTTTTTTAGATTAGAAGTTGTATTAAAACAGACTTGATGGTATGCCACACATATAAAAAATTAGCGTTCCCACATGTGGGAGGCCAAAACCTGAATAATAGATACATCACAGTAAAGAAAGGGGAAGGATGCGGTATATTGCACAATTCAAGATTGGAAGACCAACAGAGCAGGGGATCATCCTTCTAGTAGGTCCTTTAGGTTTGAGACTGATTCGATTTGATATGTTGAGCACAATGCGTGGAATTTGGGCTTGTGCCACTCAATAATTGCTCTCTTGGTACTTTGGATAGCATCAGGCCAGCTGGGCTCTAGTTTTGGTTAGCTGATCTAATTATGGGTTATGGCCTTAGTCCTTGTTTTTTCAAACTTGTTCATCAATCTGCCATTAATGTCTATTGGTGGTTGGAGTTGGTCTTCCTTAGAGTCAATTTGTTATAACATAGTTGTGCTCTTAGTCTACCTAAACACAAGCTTTTGCAAGGGGTTTTTTGTATATGGTGAATAATCACATTCTTTTGATTAGTGACTTTAGATCTCTAATCCCCCAAGGCTCACCTCCACCGCAATATAGATGGTTCCCGAAATCTACAGAGTACTTGCAAGGAGATCTCTCACAATCCCAAGAACAACCCGTAGAACACCCCCCACTTCGCCGCCGCATACAACACCGCGGCCCCAAGCTTTTTCCAGAACGGCAGGTTTTTTAAACCTGGTCGCTCCTCTTGCCATGAAGGAGAAGCTAGAACGGAGCTTGCTAATCTCCACCAGAGCATCAACTACGCTCCAGGGCGTCAAAGAAAAAAATACAAGACTGGAAAGAAGACGTGGAAGGCATCGTCTGTTTATCTAATTCAAACTTCATTGTTATCTTCCACAGTCATGAAAAGGAAGAGATTTGTCGCACTTCAAATCTCGGTGAAAATTTGGGCTGGGACAAAAGGACATGGCAACCCGACAATCAAAGGCTGACAGGAACCACTAGTATTGCGATCCGTGGACTTCCAATACAAGCATGGTTAGAGCAAACTGTTTATGATATCACCGGGCACTTGGGGCAAATTTTCATGATAAACACAAATATGAAAAGAATCCCTAGTTTCTTAGAAGCTCATGCAAAAATTAAAACATCCAGATTGGCGATCATCAATGAAGAAATCAATGTGGATGTAGAAGGGATAATATGCAAGGTGGGGATAGTTGAATTCTGGTCTGAAGAGCTCATCCAACATCACCAGTAAGAAGAGAATGAACCACTGATCTCTCCGGTGACTCAAAAGGCAGCTTCAAACCCGTCTCATGAACACGAGGAAGCAAATCTGCAACTTGCAAAAACGATGACATCCTCGCAAGTGCAGTTGTTTCAGTCCACCAGGGCCAAAGATAGTTTCCCCAGAAAAAAAATTTCTACCTTGGAAATATCCTCCGAATTAATTTATGTCAATAATGGAGACATAATTATTATGTCAAAAAGGGTCTCGTTTAACTTGCCTTACAGAGCGGCAGGGCCAACCATCTCTCTCCTCCCAGACCCAAAGAATAACCATTGGACTTTCTCTTTCTTTAAATTTGAAGAGTGGTTATTAGAATTCTTGGTTCAGGCGTCTGCCATCAATCACACCTTCTGCGAAAAAGAATATGCAAATCTCAAAAAAACTCTTCCCATAACTACTTATCCACTCCCAGCAGATCTGTCTCACACCTTACATTCAGGGCCCTCCACTCAATCCCAAACTAGCCAATCGTCTTCCATATTCTCTCCCCCTTGTCGACCCTCAATGTTCCTTTATTTCAAAAATTCCTAACCTTCCTCTCACAGACCCTCTCGCTCCACTTTTCCCAACAAACAACCACCCACACACTTCACAAAATTATTCCCTAAACAATCCCTAACAACTATCACAATTATCTCCCATCCCTGCAAATTCCTTTTCTGTCTCCTCCCCCAATGTTTTTGGAAGTTCTTCTCACTCCGAACCCCACCATAACCACCACTCCCTTTATCCAAAATGCTTGAAATTTTCCTTCCTCTAGCCCTACTATTACGGAAGCCAAGAGTGGCTTGGATTTTGGCAGACGCCTTAATTGTCACTATCCAAGTCCCAAAGCTTCTCTCAAGAATTTCGCTCAAATCCTAAGACGAAGCAAGAGGGTCGAGGAAAAACACAAGGGCCATTTGAATGGAAAGCCTAATCTCTTTCCAAAATATCAGGGGCATAAACACGAGAGAGAGAGAAGTGGGCTTTACTTCGACAAGAAGCCAGGGAGGCCGGGTCAAGCATAATGGCAATACTAGAAACACACCGTTCGCAACCACTAGATAAGTGGCGCTACATTTGGGGACCAGGAAATGATGTGCAAGTGATTGAAGTCCCGCAACTGGTCAATCAGGAGGATTAGTGGTTAACTGGTTATGTGGAACCTTAGCATCATCACCGTTCAAAATTCATATCGTAATTAGCTTGGCTTGCTACTTCTTTTGTCAGCTTTGTGGTCTTCATATACGCACCAACACAAGCTGGCGCTGGGAGGCAGGAACATGCTGAAATTTTAAGTTATAACTTCAATCACTTAGGTCTTGTAGCAGGGGACTTTAATTAAGTTCTACGGGTAGTGACTGGAAATGAGGTAGTGACTCATCTAGAACAAAGGGCATGGAAGATCTGGGAGAGTGGATTCAACAAATGAGCTTAATAGAGATTGATCTCCATTGCTGCAAATACACTTGGCGGAACAAGAAATCCATAAGTCGAATAGCCAGGGTATTTGCTCAGTCGAATAGACAGGGTATTCGCTCAAACGGGCAAGTCTAGCATGGAGTAGACATGTTGTTCATCTGCCAGACCACGTTGTTTTCTCTTCAAGAAATTTGTTTTCATCTTTTATATATGTAATGTAGTGTTTTGTTCGGCGGGAAAGACTTCATGCCATAGTATTGACTTTTGTAATTGGTTTTCCAGTATTTATCAAAAAAAAGTGACTTAGATCTCTAGGGTTGTAATGCACCACCTAATTTAATTTTATCCATGATTTCAAAAAAAAATCTACCCATTTTTTAGTCTAAAAGCAAGTGAAACTGAAATAGCACTATTTTATTATCATTTTCAAGATTATCTAAGACATTACATTAATTACTCAGACTGTTATTAGTATTCTGTTAAGCAGTTACTATTCTGTTAGAGTATATTCTGTTTGTGTTGGAAATTGATTGTTATTCATTGAAAAAAGGTAATAAAGAAGTATCGGGGGTTGTTTTGGGAGAAATCTGGCCGTACCCCTATCAGACGATTAATTAAAGTGTTTCAGCTCGTTATATGATCTTGATAAGTCAGACAACTCTTGTTGTAAGTACATGATCGTTCTGTATCAATAATACCTTTTGGGCAGTGAACCCCTCTTATTACCAAAAAAAAGCACTGTCAACACTCTACAGTGTCATATAATGTTCTCCGTTGTACACAAACAGCGACCATAGTAGAGACAACAAAAAAAACAGGGGTAGCCCTCATGAATAAATAATTAAATAACAAAAGATCAAAGAAAAAGGATCAGATAACACTGTTCCAAAAAAAAAATAGCACGAAATGAAAGAGATTAATCGGCGGGATACATATATTATGGAATTGAACTGTTGTATAGATCCCGTTGATCATTTAAATTCAGTGGAAAACCATGGAGGCGAAAAGTGCAACAACCGCGACAACAAATGAAGGGAAGACCGCAAGAGAGCTTGACTTTTCAGTCGGGCTAGGAGCTGGGGCATAGTCGTCATGGTGGTGACCAGCGTGTGCGGAAACTACTGCTGCCATGATGGCAATGTAGGCAGCCAGCAGCAAAAGGACGGTATTCTGGGAGAACTTAGCCATTAGGAATATTTCTCTCTGGACAACTGCACAAGTAACAAGAAAGGATGGTAGTGGTACTGCCTGCCTTACACTTTCTCTAAGCTGTTGAGTAAACAACTTAGAGGGTTCAAGTGTATACGTTTTGAGGATCTGGGGATGAGTTATCTGGCCTGATTATCTGGTGTACTTATAGGCTGAATGAATTGTACTACTATCTCCGTCTCATCAAAAATAAAATATTGATGGGAGTTGAATGATTCTTACTTGCCTGCACATCGCGTCTTTAGCTGGACAAATCAAATGAGGGAATCTTTTGAGCAAGTCAGCTGCGCGAGCTGATAATGATGTGGGTAACATGACAGACGATATACACAAGGTGTATGATTAAGCTTTAATGTTAGTTTAATTGTTACAAAATTCAACTATCATTTGAATTGGTACAAAATTGACTACTAACAAAAATCTGTTACTAAATTGAAAGTCGGTTGGGTAATTTAATTGATGGTTAAACACCTACACTGTAAGGGATGTTTATTTAATTGTTGGATTAAAACGACTTGACAAATAGGTGTTAAGATAACTGTCCTTAGAAAGAAAACTGGAGTCAAATCATCAATATCTATGGGAAAAAATAATCTTGATTGAGTTTAATTGATTGCTTTAGATAATGATGTACTGATAATTGTTTAATTTGATTCCCATTTATGTTTTAACACATGGCATTCAAAAGAGAGGCGAAATAGAAGAAACGCCATTTCAAGGGTGTTGGAACGTGTTCAGGTAATGATTTATCAATGATAGCCTATAGCCTGATCGGAAATATGGCTCTTCGTTAATGAAGTGGTCATTAGAGCTGCCGACCATCCGCAGGTAGATTTTTGCAATCTGGTTTATAGGTCAATTAATAGCACTCATTTATCAAATGAGCTATAAATATCAATTCAAATCTAACTTGTGAGTAGGGGTCTTCAAATGGTTAAAACGCATATCCGTTAACTGAAGTTTAAAATAAAATACGGTGTTCGGTAATTTCAGTTATAACCGAATTTAGTACTGATATCTGTTTTAACCGATAACTGTTTTTTATGTTATACTACTAACCGTTAACCGTTATTTATGTTACACTACTAAACGTTAACCGCCCGATAGCTGAAGTTTCTGAAATAACCGAAATACCCGAACTTTCTAAAATAACCGAAATAACCGAACTTCCTAAAATAACAAAAAAATCAAACTTTCTAAATTAACCAAAATAATTAAAACCTAAACCTAATTGGATGAGTAGTGGAATATTAGATAAAATTATTAAGTTAAGAAAAAATAAAATTTATAAAAATATTATTATAAAAACTCGGTTATTACGGATAACGAGGTTTAAATTTCAATATCCGTTAATCGAATCATACTTTATTACGGATAACTATTTTAACCGGAATAACCGAATTTTTATAAAACGGTTAAAAAGTAAGGTGCCTACTTGTGAGTATACATGTTTCTTTAACAACTTGGGACTTTACATAGAACGGAAATTCTTTATGGACATGATCCAAATTGGGCCTATATGGTAAGCCGTTGCGGCCCGACTTCACTTGGATATTGGGAGGTATTTTAAAAGTGAGTGTGACATTAGACAATTTACGAAGATCAAAAGTAATCTACATTTCTCTCAATTTGTTCCAAGCATGATAACTGAGCCGCAGATTTCGGACAGTGCTCATTAATTTTTCTTCTCCACACTCATTCTGCAGTAGTTCATGTTGAATATGTATCCTGATGAGTGTAGTATATAGCAAAACTAGAGTATATAAAATTCAACATATAGGCCCAGTTCGACTGCAGCGATTCGCGCGCGTCTGAATTTTCTTTTTATTAAGCTTACACGCGTCATACAACTATTAGTATTTACTCTCAGTTGCAGGTGGTTCCACTCTTCTCATTTGTTAACCGGACAGAGATTAATCATAACGCAGCGAAAGCTGCGTTTGCTTTCAAAGTCCGAACGGGACCATATTCACAAGATGGATCACAAAAACCTTTACGCATTAATCATTAATGGAACAAACAAACACATAGCCCACTATACAATTTCGTGTAACAACTTACACGGTTCTACAAACACACGTAGAAAAATCAGTCTATGTTCTACCGTGCGGGATGGCCGCGTAACGAGTACACTTATTTGGTAGTCCTACTCAGCTGCTGACTTGACTATTCACTGATTGGACTGTATTTTTACTATATTACTTTTAAATGGTTAAAACTTTTAATATATAAGTCTAAAATGAAAAAAAATTATATCAATGTTCACCTAAATTCAAGCTCTTCAAAACAAGACCAGTCATAAATATGTTTTGACAACTTTGAAAAAAATTAATTTTTACATGTATAAGATGATACTCTAAATCATAATATAATTCATTAATTTTGATATTATGATTCATTTACATTAATATGATTCATTAACTTTTTTTTTGATAGTTACGGTAGTGGGTAGGTTTCAGAGCCAGACATTTGGTTCCTATATACCACTCCTCTATGATTCATTAACTAATAAGTGGTGAAGTAGATAACAAACTTCGGAACTCATAAAAATCATTATTATTTTGTAGCATGTTATTATTATTGTATGGAGTATTTTAAACCTTATATGGTCAATCATGTATTTTCTTACGTACTAAATATTGTTTTGTGTTGTATTATTGTTTAAAATTTTATTTTTACATGTATACGATGATACACTAAAATCATAATATGATTTGTTAGTTTTGATATTATGATTCATTAAAATTAATATTATGATTCATTAATTAATAAGTGGTGAAATAGATAACAAACTTCAGAATTAATAAAAATCATTTTTGTTTTGTAGTGTATTATTATTGTTGTATGGTGTATTTTAAATCTTATATAGTGAATCGTGCATTTTTCATACATACCAAATATTGTGGTATGTATTGTCTTATTATGTAAAAATATTTATTTTTATATGTTTGTGATGATACACTAAAATTAGAGGTGATCATCGATCCGGGCGGGCGGGCCAGGTTCGGACCGAGTCAAGGAGATTTTTTGGGCCCGTCAGGCCTGTTCTTGGAGACCAAGCCCGGTTTTTTATATCTTCGAGTCGGGCCGGACTAGGCCCGATTTTTTTCAGCTCTACCAGTGCCCGGCCTGCCCGGCCCGATTATTAATTTTTGAGTAAATTACTCGGAATCCCCTTGAGGATTGGGCATATTACAGTTAACCCCCTTGTATTTATCATAATTATTGGTAACCACCCTAAGGTTACGGTATCTCTGACTATGAGCCCCCGAACTATAACTCCATTATCAAAACATTAACTACGTGCTGAACCATCAGCTTAATCACTTTATTAATGACATGTTGAACAACAAAACTGTTTAATCAATATCGTTTAACTCTCTCTCATCCCAATTCAGATGCATTTTTGAGGTAGGGTTGACGTTTTTCGGACAATAAGAATGCTTATTAAGCAGTGTTTTTTATCCAACATGTCATTAATAATGTGATTAAGCTGATGGGTCAGCACGTAGTTAACGTTTTGATAATGGAGTTATAGTTCGGGGGCTCATAGTCAGAGATCCCGTAACCTCAGGGTGGTTACCAATAATTATGATAAATACAAGGGGGTTAACTGTAATATGCCTAATCCTCAAGGGGGTTCCGAGTAATTTACTCAAAAATATTCTTTGAATTAAAATTTCTAAAAAATATATTTTAATTTCAAAATTGTTATTATATAAATTTGAGTAAAATTTTATATATATATATTAAATATAATTTTGATATATGTATTATATATATTTTATAAAATAATAAATAATATTGAAAACCGGGCCGGGCGGGCTCGGCCCGCGGGCTTGAAAATTTGTCAGGGCCCGGCCCGGTTTTTTATCCGGGCTCAGTTTTTTGTCCAAGCCTGCCCAGACAGCCCGTCGGGTTCGGGCCTATCGGGCTTTTTCCCGGTTCGGGTCACCGGGCCAGACAAGTTTTGAGCAGCTCTAACTAAAATAAAGATATGATTCATTAATTTTGATATTATGATTCATTAACATTGATATTATGATTTATTAACTAATAAGTGGTGAATTAGATTGCAAACTTCAGAACCGATAAAATTATTATTATTTTGTAATATACAATTACTACCTCCATTCTGTCATAAGTGTCATGTTTGCTTTTTGGCACATTTACCCACTTCAATATTAAACATATAAGATAAAATATTTTTTAAAATTATGTTTTATAATATATAGTTTTTCATATAAGGATTACATAATAAAACATAGATTTATAAAAATATTATCTTACAGGTTAAATATTGAAGTCAAATGACACATCCAAATAGTAAATCGGACACTTTGAAGTCAAATTATTATTATTATTCTTGACATACCAATTTTAAAACAAGTATGATTGATATCTTTATATATACGTGTAAATAATATAAAATTTTAAAGTTGACAAAACATATCTTCTTGTTCAATGTTGGGCTATTTGGTGGGCTCGTAAGGATGTGTTGCACCGCCAGGGAGAGGATTCTTCACTTTGTTACGAGGGGGCTCTGTGGTACGTTTGGTTTTATCCGGAGCTTTTGGGGAGTAGGGGAGCAGTGGAGGATGCCCCGCCAGTCTGGTGTCCACCCCCTCAGGGTTGGGCAAAGGTTAATACGGATGTGGGTCAGGCGGAAGATGGTTCCTGGTGGTTCAGGGTTGTAGTGCGAGATGGGGATGGTCTTCTACTGGGAGCCGGAGTGTGGCGGGGTGAAGCCTTTCTTTCTCCAATTCTGGCAGCGGCTTATGCTTTGGCTCGTGGTGTGGGTCTAGAGAGGCAGTTAAGGTGTGACCTATTGGTGGCTGAATCTGATTGTCTACCCGTAATCCGGTTTCTCTAGCCGGGATCCTCTATTAATCCAGTGGTTGATGTCTTCCTTCACTAGTAGGTGTGCGATAGCAAGAGGGTTGGACATGTTAGGTGGTCTTTTGTTAGGAGAGAGGATAACTCGGTAGCGCATTCTTTGAAACATCCTTCGTTGTCTTCTGTTCTGATTGAGTCTAATTGAGTCTGATTGACTTTCTAACTTTCTTTTTTCATGTGAATTGGTGTATGTGACTTGAAATCTAAGGCTGCGTTCGGTGATGGTATATATGTGGTATAAATGTGGTATTTTTGAGTTTAGTATTTTTGACAAAAAATGTCAAAGCGCCATCACCGAACAACAATTTTCAAAACAACCACAAATATACCAGCACAAAACAACCAACAATTTATGCTGCAAATATAACGAATACCGTAAACAGAGGCGGAGCTAGAAAACTGTAATTAAGGGGGAGAGAATATTTTAATAATATTAATTAATATTTAAAAATTATTCTTTAATAAATAATTTAAATTTTCAATATTTATAATTGTATTTTAAAAATTATATTATATATTAAATTTGACACAAAATTAATTAAATTGAAATATATAGATTAATATATTATAAATTAGTTTATTTTCCCTTTTTTATTTTTAGTTTTTTTTATATAGATTGATATACTAACTTATAAACTAATGAAAATAATATAGAACAATAGTTTTAAACTAGTAGTGTTTTTCTAAATTGTTCATTCAGATACGGATAAATAGTATTTTAAAACTATTACTATCTATCAATTATAATAAAATATTGTACAGGAAAAAGAGCAAACTAATAAAAATTACGATGTAAACTTTCAATTATATCCAAATTATTAGAGTACAAAATTTGTAGTATATTTCAGAAATATCAATTATAAGTATTCAACTTTCAAGTAATGATTTTAATTACAAAACTGTTTGTACATACTATTATGGTTTGTCAGTATATCAAAGTTATTATATGTTTTATACCGT
The DNA here is from genome assembly GCA_023374045.1 of Limonium bicolor. Classification (NCBI taxonomy): domain Eukaryota; kingdom Viridiplantae; phylum Streptophyta; class Magnoliopsida; order Caryophyllales; family Plumbaginaceae; genus Limonium; species Limonium bicolor. The sequence continues at coordinate 252,163,367 of CM041777.1, read as the reverse complement.
GCTTAATAATTAAAGAATAATTTTATATGCTAATATACGTTATTTTTCATTTCTTGGCATATCCAGTATTAAATTTAAATTTATGTTTTTGAATTCCATTAAATAATATTTAATTGAATAGAATATATTGTTTTAACTAAAATATATGTTTAAAATAAATATTTTATCAACAATTTAACAATATATAATAATAAAATAATAAGTGATAGCTATATATATACTCGCTTACAGTCAATTATTTTATTATTATAAAGAATTGCTTTTTCATTTCAATGATATTATTTATTCCCTAAAAATTAAAATAATCAAGTATTAATACATTTGAAATGTTATATTAAATACTAATATATAATACGTAAAATTTTACTTTTGTATATAACATCTAATATATTTGCTCTAAACACAATGGTTTATTTCTTTATTTTTTCAAATATATGTAAAAAATTTATTTAGAAATTAATATGTATACATATTATAAATTAATTGTCACTAAAATATTAATAAAGAATAATTACTATTAAAGGCTATAATTGAATATCTACATATATTTTAACTTTATTAACAAAAAATTGTTTTAAAATGTAATATAAAAGTTTTAATTGTAACAACGAAAACGGTAAACACACTGTACAAAACTAACTTATTCAAAACAGCCAGTCGAAACCGCCGGCTGCCGAACACTAGTTTTCAAAACAGCCACAAAACAACCAGCACAAAACAACCAGTATAACTACCACAAAACAGCCAGTCAAAATAATTAGAACAAAACTAACACAAAACTATAAAAAAAATACTGAATGCAGCCTAAATATTTAAGTTTGGATTGGGCGTTAAAAAATATATAAAAGGAAAGGGAAATACCAACGACCCTTATAGCCGAGGAGGAAAATCAACTAATCAACGAGCTCTTAGCTTAGGGCTACAGTAAATTATCGTTCTCTCTGAGACGATTGAGGAGGTGATTCCTAGTCCCTCTTTTTCATTTCCTTTCAGGAGTGATTCTATCAGTGCGAAAGGGTTTTCTCATTCATCCCTTCTTCTCAGCTTTTGGGAGTTGGTTCTTTGTATAGAGAATCTAGTCTTGGAGTCCCTCTGTTCATTTGTTCACTTCGTTCTGGGCAGTGGTAAGAGTTCAGGTCGGTTGTTGCTGTGTTTCTCTCTAGTTGGTTAAGATCAGGTCATTCGAACTGAAAGGGAGGTTCGATCGGGAAGGAGATCCTTCACAGCTTGCAAGGGAAGGGAAGAAAAGGTTGTGGGTTTCCTCGTAGCACGCTCGCTGTATTTATATTTGTCTTTCTCTTCTCTCTCTTTATTTTACACATCGCACCGCTTGCCCATTCCTTTCTTCTCACTCTACCGATCAAGTGACAGCATTACCTATCTCTTCTCCCTCTCTACTGCGGTGAATCCTTAGCCCCCATCCATGAATCGAAGACGAAGTTTTTGATGCTGATTAAGCTGTATGTTTCTCGTTCCAGCGGGTGAAGTTTTTTTCAGTACTGTTGATCCTCTGAAGGAGATCCTTCACAGTTCGCAGCGGTTGAAGTTTTTGTCAGTACTACTGATCCTCTGAAGGAATCCCCTCTTGTTTCTGCGATACTGTGTTATCTTTTTCTGCAGTTGATTATTCAGTTGACAAGGAATTTTGCTTTGTCTCTGTTGATGGAGTTGTCGTGTTGGATTTGAAGGTTTATCAGTGCCAGTTGAATTTGCCAAACGTTGGGTTCCGTTTTGCAAGAAGTATAACTTTGGTGTAGTTCTTCGAGCAGAAAATTGTCTTTCAAAATTGGGTTACTCTTGGTCTGCTCATATTTTCCCTTGACGTCTCTTGGTCTAGAAGATCGTTTTCAGTCAGATTTGCAGACGGGGCTTCCAGTTTTGAAGAATTGTGAAGCCATTGTGAAGAATATTGTGTTGCGGCAGATTTTATGGTATAATTGCTCAACATTATTTTGACTAATTGGCAGTTGTCCTCGCCCTGTCTCTTTTCGGGTGACTTGCGGGTGCCGAAGTTGGGGGCTTTCGGTATCTCCCTTTCTGATGTTATATTATATCAAGGTTGAGGAATCAGATTCAAGATTGTTACTAGGTTGAGCTGTCCTCAGGATGAGTTGCATTTCCTTTAACTGTAGAGGCTTGGGACGGCCTAAAGCAACTTTTTGGATCAAAAACTTAATCTCTAGACACAGACCAGATGTTATTTTTTTGATGGAGACTCATAAAACACAGGAAGATATGAGTCTGTTTTTTGATAAGTTTGCTGGGTATTCGGGGATGGCAGTTGGCAGTATTGGTAAAAGTGGTGGCCTGGCTATGATGTGGAAAGACAGTACTACAATCAAGCAAGTGAATTCCTCCCAACATCATATGTCCGTGGAGATTACTTTTCAGGGTGGTCTCCCATTTCTTTTTACTGGATTCTATGGATGGTCGGATTGGAAGTTAAAGCACCTATCTTGGAAGCTATTGAGACTCTTGAGATCGCATATTTTTCTTCCTTGGATAGTGGCGGGTGACTTTAACCAGATTTTGTTTAATTTTGAGAAAACGGGGGGAGGAGTAGACATGAGAATCAGATGATTCCCTTCCGGGAAGTCATTGACCACTGTCAGCTTCATGACTTAGGGTTCTTTGGGGAGGAGAGCACTTATACTAACTGTCAATTGGATGAGAAGAATTCTACTAGCTGATTGGATAGAGCTTTTAGTTGTGCCCTGGGTTTGAAAGTTTTTCCAAATATTTCAGTGGAACACCTCCCTTGTGAGAATTCAGATCATTGCCCAATTCTTATTAGGTTCTACAATCACCATAAAGTTCCTGATAGAGTCTTCAGGTTTGAAAATGAATATTGGTGTCTTGAGGAGAAATGCAAGTCTATTGTTCTAGAAGTGTGGGGCAAGGATTATCTCAACCTTGACCAGAAATTTTCAGAATGTGCTAAGAAACTTGCTAGATGGTAAAGATGGTCTATCAGGAAGATCAAATGGAAGATAGAGATTAAAAGGAAAGAACTAGCAGGATTTATGAAAGGCCCGATGACTCTGGGTGCAGATACCAACAGGAAGAGACTTCTATTTGAGATAGAACTCCTTGCTATGAAAGAAGAAATTTGGTGGCAACAAAGATCGGGGTCTTTGGCTTAAAGAAGGAGACATGAATTTGAAGTTTTTCCATGCTAAAGCTTCTTACACTAAGAAAGCTAATGACCTTTTTGGGCTGAAGAATGAGAAGAACGAAATGTGTTACTCCTGGCCTCTCATTGAAAATATCTCGAGAACTTACTTCCAGAAGTTGTTCTCCTCTTCATGTCCGGATAGGGATCCTTGTTTTGAGGAAGCTGTGAGGAATAAGCTTAACTCCTCTTTTATCCAAGATCTCAACTCTCCTTATTCAGCTCTTGAAGTGGTTGAAGCAGCCAAGCAATTGGGAACTGATAAATCTCCTGGTCAGATGGTTTTAATGGTAAGTTTTTTAAATCCTACTGGAATATTGTGGGTCCTCATGTTACATCCACAGTTCTTAATGTGTTAAGAGGTGATTGTCTTCCGAAGCATCTCAATGACTACTACATTGCCCTCATTCCCAAAATAAAAGGTGCAGTGCATATTGAGAATTTTATACCTATAGCCCTCTGTAACTTCACATATAAAATCATCTCCAAAATCCTAGCCACAAGAATTCAACCCATGCTTTCTTCTCTTATTTCTGATAATCAATATGGCTTTGTTAAGGGTCGGTTGATCTCAGACAATGTCATTCTAGCAGGAGAACTTCACCACTTCTTACATATTAGCCAAGCAAAAAAAAGGTTTCTTTGCCTTAAAAACAGACCTTAGTAAAGCCTATAACCGTCTGGAGTGGGTTTCATCTTCAAAGTTCTAAGTGCAATGGGTTTTTCTTCCAATTGGTTAACTCCAGTTATGAACTGCATTTCATCTGTTCGATGTGCAATCTTGATCAATGGGTCCCCAGGGGAATTTTTTAAGCAAACCAGGGGCATTAGACAAGGAGATCCTTTGTCTCCTTTTCTTTTCATCTTAGTCCAAGAATCCCTCACCAGCTACCTAAATAAGTCTGACCTCACTGGGAATTTTAAAGGTATCAAATTAAAGTTTGAGAGTCCTTCTATTACTCACCTAGCTTTTGCTGATGATGTTATTTCTTTGGTGTGGCCTCCGAGAAGAATGCTTCCTTTCTTAGTTATACATTACATAAATTCCTCCTTGCTTCTGGTCATCATATTAACCTCGGTAAATCTGAAATTGTGTTTAGTAGAAGGCTTGAAAGCCATCAAAAATCCCTCATTACAAAAGTTTTTGATGTTCCTGAAGTTCCCCATTTTTCTAAATATCTTGGTTTGCCTTTGAAGATTGGTAGGAACAAATCCCAGGTTTTTGATTATAGTGTGAATGCCATTCAAAAGTGAGTTTCGGCCTGGAGTAGACCTATGTCTCAGGCTGCTAGATCTATTATGGTGAGTAGTGTGCCTCAAGCCATCCCTTGCTACTCTATGGCTCTTTTTCATCTTCCAAACACGATTGTTGCCAAACTAAATTCCATCATCTCAAGTTTTTGGTGGGGTGGTACAAATTCTTCCAAGCCCATGTATTGGATGAGGTGGAGTAAGGTGTGTAAAAATGTTGATGATGGTGGTTTGGGTTTTAGGAATGTGGAAGAATTCAACAAAGCTTTACTCACTAAGCAGCTTTGGAGAATTATTTCATTTCCAGATTCCCTGATGGCTAAGACTCTAAAAGCTCTATTTCCCTAATTGTAGTGTCACAGATGCGCCTCTTCCCTTGAAGGCTAGCCAGATTTGGAAATCTTTGCATTCCAATATCAGTCTCCTTAAAATTGGTATAAGGAAGCAAATAGGAAATGGGAATTCTACCCCCTTTTGGAACTTCCCTTGGGTTCCTAGATCTGAAGCTTTCCACATAAATTCCCAAAACCATTCTCATTCTACTTCTAGTACCATGGTTGCTGATTTTATTAACCCAGTCCTTGGTACTTGGAATACCCAGAAACTTAACCAATATCTTAACCCCTCAGAAAGTAATTTTATTAGCTCATTACCCTTGTGTCCTTCTAAAAATGACCAGTGGGTTTGGCATCATACAAAAGACAATATTTATTCTGTTAAGTCTGGATATAATCTGATCCAAAATGTCAAGAAGGAAGGTCAGTCCTCTTTACCTAATGTTTTTTCCAATTTCAGTAAGAGAATTGACAATAAGTTGACTCCTCCTCGGGCCAGATTGATCATTTGGAAATTCTTGAATGGCATTAACCCCTGCCAAGGCAATATTGGAAACAGAATTGGTGGAAATACTGATTGCTCCTTCTGTGGAGAGAAAGATACTCCTGCTCACTGCTTTTTCAAGTGTTGCTATGTAACAGATATTTGGGGTTCAAGCATTAACCTTCAGACGGTTCCAAAATCAGAAGGTGGTGCAGTTCTGGATTGGTTTAATGAGCAAGCAAACCAATGGGGGAGAATTAAGCTGTCCTCAGTCGTTAACAATATGTGGGTGATATATGATGCTAGGAATAGATGTAGGCATGATGATTCTCTGGCTTGGTGGACTGTGGTTGAGAAGAATTTAGCTTATATTGAGGCTTACAAAGTAACTATAAATGCACAACCGAAGAATATGGTAGAAACGGTCAAGTGGAAACCTCCTCCTCCTGGATTTATTTCTGTCTCTTTTGAGGTGTTCTCGAAGAAGAACCTCCCTTTCCAGATTGGTGGCTTATTCAGGAATGTTGAAGGTGTTCCAATTCTAGCGTATAACAAGAAAATGACAAGCACTTGCAAAGTGCAGTTTGCAGTTATCAAAGCAGCTCTCATTGCAGTGGAACTCGCTATCAAAGGGGGTAACCACAGCATCTGCTTCGACAACTTGAGGGAGGAGTACTTCCAAATTATGTTCGGAATTGACAATGATCAAATCTTTGAGGTAAGAGAAGGAAGGATTTGTTTAAGGAATCTTTGTAATTCCCTTGTTAGCTACATTTGCAATAGATCTAACAACAATGTTAATTTTCCTTCTTTTCTAGTAGCTAGATCTTTTAATGGATCTCCATCAAATGTAAAAGTGTGGGAAGGGAATCAAATACCTTACCGCATAGTTACAGCTAGTAGTTTGGACAATGAAATATGTGTGTAAGTTTGCTATTATTAGTAATGGAAGTAGCAGGTTTTAATTAAAAAAAGGGGAAAATTCACGATATACCCCTGTTTTCTTTCGTAATTCACAATATACCCCTGTGATTTTCGTAATTCAACTTTAAACATGTTTAAATGTTATCCAAAATTGATGAAACTTTACATGGACGATGTTAAAGCGTTATATTTCGGTCCAATATCAAATTTAAAGTTTTTTGAGCTCACATGTGACCTGTGGGACCCAATGAATAGTCACATGTTCATTGGGTCCCACAGGTCACATGTGAGCTTAAAAAACTTCAAATTTGATATTGGACCAAAATATAACACTTTAACATCGTCCATTTAAAGTTTCATCAATTTTGGACAACATTTAAACATGTTTAAAGTTGAATTACTAAAATCATAGGGATATATTGTGAATTACAAAAAAAACAGAGATTTCTCGTGAATTTTCCCAAAGGACTGATAAAAAGCACTGATACCGATGATCGGTTCAGTGTCAAAGTTACTACTAGTACTATACTACTGGACTCGACTTTTAAAAAGCGTAATTGCTTACCTCACCATTAGTGACATCATCTCAATGACGTTAGTGGCATCACTGGCATGAAACTCTTTCTCATATGCTAAAAAAAGGTTGGTTTTTGTATTCATATTTACTTTGACTACTAATCAAATGTTGTTACTACTACTTTTTCATCTGATTACCAATTCGATTAATGGCTTGTCGATAGAAAAGCAAGGAAAGAAGATGCCTTTTGTTTTTATTTCCGCTACGATGATGACATTTATAAGTTCTATTATTCATACTCAACGAGTGTAAACCTACCATTAAATTAACCCAATTTTTTGGCTACAACCACATGTAGCTATACATACATGTAGATTTGGTCATTGAAAATTGTACATGTGATCATTTAAAACTGTACGGATATATGTACATGTATATAGTGAATTGTGATATTTCTGAATTTGTACTAAATGTACATACTAGCTTTATAAACTGTACAACAAACTTATAAAACATGTACATTTACTCTACACAAACTGTACCATGAAAAATGTAGTCAAAGATAGCTACATATGATTGTAGCTAAGACCCATTGTTAAATTAAAGGCATTAATCGAATCATACTGGACCTCACGAACTTCAAAATTTCCCATCCGGCATATTCAACCCGGCCTTAGTAACGAATATAGCAAAACAAGATCCTTCCAAACCTAAACAATATTTACTTATAAAAAAAAAACCTAAACAATATTTTTGGGAGCAATTGAATCGGAACTGAATTCCCAAAAAGAAGATCCCCCAAACACCAGTTTTGTACAAAACACACATACATGTACAACATAATTTCGTTTGGTTCAGAACCGAGAACCGCCAGCCATGACTAATAAATCACTGCTGCGACAATGACTGCAATCATCCAGAGAAAAAAAATGTGGTGGGATAACATATATATATATTTTTTTTGATCGTGGGGCTGGGGTAACAGTGTATATCGTCTGGTGGTATAACCAGACAGCGAGCGCTACATCTCGTAGCAGAAAATACAACCAGAATGGCCAATAGCCAAATACACACACAGTAGAAACCATACAAATAACAGAGGACCAAACTTGGACTAGATGCAGCAGACTTATCAGAAATGCCGCACCAGGATACTCCTCTTGAAATCACCACAGTCCCCTGCATATCTTCTTAGACCAGGTCCTGTAAGCTCGAGCAGAACACCAGTGCACCAACAGGGCCTTACAACCGCTTATCTTTATTGTACTTATTCACTCTCCTGCATTTTGTAGGAACAGCTACACTTTCCCAGTTCAGATTAGTATTCTCCAAGATTACCTTATTTCTGGAGAACCATATGTGGTGGGATAACATGTCGGATCCGGTTGTCAATGATCAAACCCTACAACTACAGGTTTTCCTTAATTTGTTGTTGAATGATCAAGAGTATTCGGTATTACCGTTTTGACTGTTTTATAGTTATTTTATATGCGATAGTATATTATTGGAGAACATATGATTCATGGGACTTTACAAGATGTAAAATGATACAAATATCAGAGTCGTATCCAAGGAGGGGCCGGAAACTTTTAAAAATTTATCAAATATTCTAATATATTTAAAAAAATACAAAACGATATAATATTTTAAAATATAATATCAAAAAAAAAATCCAAAAATGAAGTTACCGACAAATATGCTATCATGCTAAAGACGAACGAAGGGAGTAGGGCCAGTTTGTGGCTGCTCCATAAAATAAAGAAAAGCTTATAAAAAAAATAGACCCATAATCGAACAAGTGTTTCATATAAATGTAATTGACTAATATGCTATATCGATGAAGATTCTACATAATTTCAAAAACTAGCCCACCTTTGAAAGAATATTGGTGTTTTTCGGACAACATCGACTAGAGCAGCGTGGCAGCTTGTGTGATCAAATAATAGGCTTCTGTTAAACACATAAAACCAGCGGACAGGACCGTCTCTAACAGCTGTCCCAGACGAAGGATTAACAACAGAACCATATACATCCAAAACATCTGACGCTCTGTATGAAGAGCCTGAACCGTGCTTTGCATGTGTATGTATCTTGGATCCACGTGATACACCACTACTTTTTTTAGGCAAGTATTTCATTAGATTGGTCGGCCTTTTTTAGGTTTTCCCACCAGTCATTGGATTGGTCGGCCCCTTTTGAGGTCGATGGGCGAACATCTCAACTCAACCATGCATTCGGCCACTATTCAGAGAAAACTAGTAAGAGCATATCATGCCCAAACAGGTACACAAAAGGTAGATTCCACCGTTCAAATATATTATTTTAATCTCTTTTTTCATATTTTTTCTCCATGTGTCAGTAAAAATATTTTCTTTTGTAATTCTCACACATCTTCTCTCCTCAACCTCATCATTTTCTTTTTTCTTTTTAACCATCATGAACAGATTCTACACCATTGTGGATGTCCTTACATCCAGTATCTTTAAACTTTGTTTGAGTAGTAGTTTTTGGTTGTTTATTAGGAAATTTCTCTAATATTTTTTATTTTTTTATCCCTTAATTACTTTAGCAATATAGACTCCATTCTTTTTAGGATGATAGGTGAAGTTAGTAAGAGGGTCAGAGAAAAAGTAGATAAGAAAAAATGTAAAAAACTAATATGATCATTGATATATGTGACATATTAAAAGAAAAAAAATAAGATAATCAAATAAACTTGTTTGATAATATTGTAAAAGAATGTAACTAATATCATTAATCAACACACTTTATGTTCTTTATTTTTCTTTTAACTTGTAGAATACACATACTTTTTTCCCCTTTTCTTATACAAACCTAAATGCATGCTACCTTTATTTTGAAATACGGGAGTATAATTTAAATGTGTTGAAAGTGTATTGGAGTCTTTCTAGTATCTATTGGAGTATCGATATATGTGATGTATAGTTAGTTCCAAAAGTAGTAATATGTTTGTTGTGTACTTTTTTTTTTATCAGGGGTTACAAATGTAGCGAAATTAACCAGTAAACTGGTTCTACAGCAAAGGAATTCTCCTTGCCAAGGGTCAGCAGATTGCATGACCTTCTCAAAAGCAACACTAAAAACGTACAATTATCTAACGACAAAAACGAAAATTTCAAATGATTCTACCAAATATAACTTCCTTCCAATCCTCGAGAGCATCTGTAGAGATGTGGCCCTATCCAAGTTTGGGCCTACCTTGCGCATTCAAAAGATTATCATTCCATTTCATTTCGTTGATCCATCGGTCTCGCCTGTTGCCTATCACTTATGTCTTTGAAAAACAGCCAAGCCGCATATCCTCTTCATTACCTTGATTACTTATACCAGCCTTTCTTTGGAAATACCAACTAAATCCACTCCGCACGTCCCCTTACTTGAATTTTCCTTGTATTGGACTGCAGAGAGCTTATTTTAATTTGTACAAACGGCTTGAGTTTGATGAGCTCATTTCTTTGTCCCGTTTCTCCTCAGGATGCGGTCAATATTAGCTAAGGATTTCCGAGGGTATGGTGAGTGTATACGCAACCTCTGACCATATTTAAAACATTCTCGAGCCTCAGCAGAAATATTTGCAAATCTTTTGTTTGGCTTCCTGACTCGAAACTTGCTCGCCTTACGCTGTTTTGTCTCAGCGCTTGGAGAAACCACAACTTGTAAATTAATCCCTGGCAAGGTGGTCCCATCTACTGGGGTGGGCCACCCATTATTTGGGCTAGGAGATAGACCCACACTGAAAAATTGAGAGCCGGGTTCACCTTGCCTGCTACCGTTCTCAAGAGGGACTATAGTATTTGGTTTTGTAGTATGAGCTAAGTCTACACCGCTCACCAATTGACTTTCCATCTGACCTACATTAATTAAAGCCGGTTCTAGCTGGTGGTCTCGTAACTCTGGCCCGACTATATACCTTCCGTGCACCCCATCCATTGCCACACAATTATTTAATTCTCCCCCCTTCTTACTAGGCGCATTAGTGGGCTGCCACCATGACTTTTGGAACGTCATGTGTAGTTTCCAGAGCATGTACATAATGCTGACATTCCAATCTCCCATGCATCCCATAAACCTTTTCGGTCGGCCTAGCTCTTTCGCAGACGATATATTGTCATCTCCTTCACTCATGTCTAATATGTCTCGGGTTCCCCAAGTGTCTTTTACTATTCCAGACACCTTTTGATATCCACTAAGCCACGTGTCATCATATTGATTGCTTTGTAGCTCCCCGTCTTCCACCGTTACCTCATCCACGCCGGTGGTCGGAGATAGGCCTCCACCTGGTAATCCTTGTTGCGGAGTTGATTCCACTGCGTGGGCACTTGCATCCTTCTTCTGACCGGCTATACTTTCCCCTATGTCCTCTGTCCAAACTTCGATAACACCAACCTTCCAAATCTTGCTATCAAAGAGGACCTCTATCTCCTCATTTATTATTTTGAATGTCATGGTTTCCAGGACAACCGAAACCTCCAGGTTTCTTGGTACATTCATCATGTCTGTCTCAATGCATCGGGTCTTGCCGAATCTCTTAAGAATACTTCTTACTGATTCCTCGCACCATGCTTGAGGGGGAAGACCTCTAATGACCACGTTGACTAGCCGTTTGCCTTGCCCTCGGTCATCCTTCCATGGTTCAACATTCCAGTTTTGACACCATTTTTCTCGTTGAAGGAAGTTGCGCATCCGTTCCTCAGACTTAAAAATAGCAATGAATTCATACGCTGACAATGCAATAATATGTTCTATATCGTCTCTAGCAGATATTGCCTCCTCAACTTGCTCCGAGTTTGATTTATTTTTAGTAGAAATGACCACACCTCTGTCGAGTTTGGGTATCAGCAAATCTGATGGAGATAACTTCACTGGCCCCTTATAGTGTTCCTCCATCGGCTGATAGCTGGTTGGTTGGCTCTCCCATATTTTAGACCATGAGCGTGCTGGTGAGTCATTGTGAACCTCAACAAAAGGAGGGTCTGGTCGTTGCGGCGGCGGTGGTTTGGGGATCCACACCCCTCCATCACGCTGTCGTTTACGGGGTCTAGCAAATTGGACTGCTATTCTGTTTCCATCCATCAAGATTCCATTGGTTTCCTTGATCGCATTTGCGGCATGTAGTTTTGACTCGTACTCGACAAACGCATACCTCGTATTCGTGACAATACGACGTTTCACTGGCCTGTTCAGATCCACTATTCTTCCGAACGCATCAAATGCTTTCCACAGGGTACCCAACCTAGTCTCCTCATTTAGGTTGTCGATGAATACTGTTGAAGATTCCATAACCTCTCTACCGCTATCGGACGTGAGCTAGAGATATTGTTTGTGACACTTGGATTACTGGTGAGCAGGTTTATCTGTGGTGGAGGGATGTTTTGTTTTTGTGGAGGAAGTCTTTTTGTGGGGTTGAAATCTGTAGAGGGTCACAGTACTACCTGCCTCCCTCCCTCCCCCCTTTGATTCTCTCTCTTATCTATATTGCTTGAGCAATGAGCAGTAGTATACTGAGCTCTAAGAATGTATACAAAATTACTTATTCTGTGTATTTTTTCGGTAACTGTATTTTTATAGTAGTACTGTAGTAGTAGTCCTCGGACATATAACGTTGTTGCTAAATCATGGGTGGATCCACTAAACTGGGATTTGTCCTTTCAAAACATTTACGATGACCCGTATTGGTGTGATGGGAATTAACTGACATATTTAGACCATGTGTTAAAATTAAATAAATAATATATCATAATTAAAAATTTTATGGAAAACAGAATGTTTCTGCGTTTTGTTCTATTACCTTGGCTTTGTTTCAGAATAAGGAAGCATGGTCTAGACAAATTATCTCTACGGCTGTATCCGATCCCTGGAGAATTCAGGGCCAGTTACTGCACAATCCCGAATGATGGCTGAAAGGGAAGTATTTTTTTGGCACCCTCCTGACTATGGTTGGTTTAAATTTAATGTTGATGGGTCTTTTAATGGTTTGGCAGGTAAGGCAACAGCTGGTGGAGTATGTAGAGATCATTTAGGGAACTGGAGGACGGGGTTTGTGGAGGTGTTTGCGAAGCAGAGCGTGTTACACTCGGAGACGATGGCATTGCTGTGTGCGGTAAAACTGTCCACAAGAATGCAACTTAATCATGTGGCTTTCTACTCAGACTCATCTCAACTGGTGGTCTTATTCTCAGAGTGCCCAGAGCACCACATCCTAAAACCAGCCGTTGAGCATTGTAAATCTTTACTTACTTATATTGGGAGTTATTCTTTGATTTACACGCCTAGAAAATGTAACATAGTGGCAGATTTGCTTGCCAAATTAGGAATGGAGTGGGGGTTCATGAGTTACATTCTTGATGCTCCTCGAGATTGTATTATACCTCAGCTAACTGAGGAACAATTATCAGCTTTCTAGTAAATGAGGCTAGTCCTCCAGTTTTACAACAACAAAAAAATTATTTTTCCATCCATGTGGTTTTTCTCGTTTTAGATGAATGATGCAAAAGTGTTATATTTTGATTTTATGTCAGATCTGAAGTTTTTTAAGCTCACATGTGACCCGTGAGACTCAATGAAACATGTGACATATGAACGTCTTTTCTGGGTCCCAAGTCATTTGATCTTAAAAACTTTAGATTTGTCATTGAACCAATATATAATACTTTAGCATATTTTATGTAAAGTTACATAAATTTTGGACTACATTTAAACATTTTTTTAAGTTGATTGAAAGTTAGAAAAGTTACCGGATGTAAAACTGAGGTGAGAAAACCACATGGGTAAGAAAAATAAATTTTGAAACCTCGTAGGTATAGTGTCTAATTTCGGTTTATGGGTGGGGATATAATTTTTTAATATTTGTAAAACTAAGCAATATGTTATAGTTATAAAATCTTTACAATTACATACATCTTAAACCAAAAGTTGTGTGATTTTAGACATCCTAGCTATTGTTAAAAGAAAAGGAAAGATTGTTCATTCATTTGCACTTAGCTTATTGTGAGTTGACAGAAAAAAAAAAAGTTGAAAAAACAAGCGTGACACGCGGATCTGATGTTATATACTAGTAGTATATTTTGCGAAGAATCATCTTAAATCTTAGGGAAAATTCACGATATACCCCTGTATTCTTTTGTAATTCACAATATATCCTTGTGTTTTTCGTAATTTAACTTTAAACATGCGTAAATGTTGTCCAAAATTGATGAAACTTTACATGGACGATGCTAAAGTGTTATATTTCAATATCAAATTTGAAGTTTTTTAAGCTCACATGTGACATGTGGGACCCAATGAACAGCCACATATTCATTGGGTCCCACAGGTCACATGTGAGCTTAAAAAACTTCAAATTTGATATTGGACCAAAATATAACACTTTAGCATCGTCCATGTAAAATTTCATCAATTTTAGACAACATTTAAGCATGTTTATAATTGAATTATGAAAATCACAGGAGTATATTGTGAATTACAAAAGAAAACAGGGTATATCAATCTTAATCACTTTTCTACTTTCCTTTTCACGTTAATTTGTTTATTGATTTCACGTTAATTAATTTGTCTATTCCGTCACGCATCATTCACACAGTCTATTCTTCATTTCTCGACAAAAACAAAAAAGGTCAAACAGAAACGGCTAGGGCTGAGGTGGTGGTACTGCTCGGTCAGTCAGTGGTCACGGACCACTTACGTACGTGAACCACCAACCAAACTTTTCGCTTTGAATTTGGAATTCTGCATCGTACATTTCACTGGCCTATAAATACCGACCCCCTCAAAACAACTGCCATGCAAGCAAGCAAAAATTAAGTAATCACCACAGAGCAAATTTCTCTCAATTGAGATTAAATGGGTACCGTAGTAGAAGACCAAACTCAATGCCACGTGGTACTAGTTCCATACCCAAGCCAAGGCCACATTAACCCACTCCTCCAATTCGCCAAACGCTTATCCACTTTCCCATGCATCAAAGCCACTTTAGCCACAACTCAAACCACTCTTCCACCACCACTCACCACCACTTCTCTCCCAAACCTCTCTTTCCAACCCATCTCAGACGGTTCATCTACCATCAAACCCGGTTCGGAAAACACTTTCCTCTCAACATTCCGCACAGCCGGCTCCGCTTCACTGTCCACCCTCATCAATTCCTACTCCACAACAAACACACCCGTCACTTGCGTCGTCTACGATGCCTTCCTCCCATGGGCACTTGATGTCGCCATGCAGCACGGGATCCTCTCGGCCGCGTTTTTCACCAACTCCGCTGTTGTGTCAGCAATCTTCAGCTGCGTCCACCATGGGAAACTCAATGTCCCCCTTGATGCCGAGGAAATTAAAAAAGTGATGCCGTGTCTTCACCCGCCTTTCACATCAGTAGACCTGCCTAGTTTCCTAAGACGTCCCGAGAGTTACCCGGCTTACTTGGAAATGAAACTTGGACAGTATGGTAATCTACATCAAGCAGATTGGGTCTTTTGTAACTCCTTCGATGAGCTTGAGTTACAGGTAAACGTACAACGCACTACCAGCCTTCTACTACTACTACACAAAACGTTGCTATAATATAATATATAATGGTCATGAATTTCAATAATTAGTACTCCATTCCATGCATGTGGTTTAATGTAATTGTACAGTTCTTGGACGGAATTATACCATCTCAATGGCCAGCAAAGTTGATAGGACCAATGGTACCATCCTACTACACAGACAACACTATACCCTCCGACAAATCATACGGATCCAATCTATGGAAACCACAGACACACCAATGCAAACACTTTCTAGACACCCACAACCCAAACTCAGTCATCTACATCTCATTCGGCAGCATGGTCACAATATCCGAAGCCCAAACCCGTGAGATTGCTGAAGCGCTTGACGCCAACCCGTTCCCGTTCATCTGGGTGATACGTGAACCGGACCAACACGCGGCCTTACCATCCGGGTTTGTTGAATCCGTGTTGGCCCGGAACAAGGGGATTCTGGTGAGGTGGTGTGATCAATTGGAGGTGTTAGCGCATGAGTCGACGGGGTGTTTTGTTACGCATTGTGGGTGGAATTCGACACTTGAAGGGTTGAGTTTAGGTGTGCCCATGGTGGGTGTGCCGCAGTGGAGTGATCAGTTTACGGATGCTAAGTTTGTTGACCAAGTGTGGAGGGTTGGGGTTAGGGCAAAAGAAGGTGAGGATGGAGTTGTGAGGAAGGAGGAGTTTGGAAGGTGTTTCAGGGAAGTGATGGAGAATAGAGTTAGAAAGGAGGAGATTAGGAAGAGTGCTGCGGAGTGGAAGGGGAAGGTGAAGAGTGCGTTGTGTAAGGGTGGGAGTTCATGGAAGAATGTTGATGAGTTTGTGCTCGGAATGAGGAAGTTTGGGCAGGAACAGAATGGGAAGAAGGAGATTTGATTAATTGTCAGTCAGCATCACTAATTACTCTTTGTATGATCGATCATCTGTTTAAAACATGTTTAGGTACTTGATGTGGGGTCATTAGAAATAAAGTGCGATTTTGTATTTGTATTTCTGCGTAGTTTTAGGTATAATGCAACGATTTGAGTACAAGGCCATTAGTTTGATTAATTGATTTATGCCAAAGTGGAATGCAAGACTTGAATCATAAACTAGCCAATGAGAGAACCACAAATCGAATCTTATGAAATCCACAGAAAGACCTACTTTAATCATATTTCACTGGAAGGTACGGCACAATCTGTACTGAAAAAACTAGGTCAGATACGGAAAAGATGGATTATATGGCGAATATAACCAGAAGAATATATCTATACATATACGGCAGCAAAGTTGTCGTTCAAACCGACAATCTATAATAGTTTTACCCCGTAAAGATAAAAACAACATTCGAGAAATACTACTACTGTTTATAAGGAACAAAAGCCATATATTATTTTCTATTGAAAGGGCCTTTAGTTAAGCAATCATAGAATGAGGCCTCAGCATCTTGTGTTAGCACATGACCTTTTCAGAAGGCAATATAGCTCCACAACTCATCGCTCATTAATTAGGATCAAATAGTGGCCACCCTTCAGGCTTCTCCACGCCAGCCATATATTAGTAGATCGCTTCTATTAGATCTTTAGTCCCAGCCTAGATTGCCATTATCTTCATCTTCTCGGGATGGTATATATCAGTGCAGAACCTGAGACTTCATCGTAAGTCTTAACCACAGAATGAAATCAAGCATCAAGAACCAAATTGTGTAAAAGAAAAAGGATCAATTTCTGTAAAAGACGCCAGGAAATGGTCAGCCAAAGTAAAGACCGTATCACCTCTACTAAATGATCTAAATATTCTTGATAGCCCGACTAGATAAACCAATATCATTAACAGCACTTGGTTTGTTTCTAAGAACTAAAGTGGACAGTTGGCTTTAGAATACCACTCCTCTACCGACCAACCCACGGGGCTTGGCAAACTAGATAAACCAATATCATTACCAGCACTTGGTTTGTTTCTAAGAACTAAAGTGGGGCAGTTATTGTTCTCTAATTTAACTGTTATCACAGAACTTGATTAAAAACCAGAGTGTTTGCCCAAAAAAGACAAAAAAACCAGTGTATTTACCCAAAAAAAAAAGTTTGTAAACAGTCACCTTATCTCTTTTATTTTGCATAATACAGGTTCTATCTTACATAGGAAGCGGGCTCCCTCACAACCAAGGTATATACAGGTCATGATTTGCCGATCACGAGATGTTTATTAGCTACCTGTTACCAAGATTGCACAAAAAAAATGACACACTAATGAAAGAAAGGTTGATAGTCTAGCTAGGTCTGAACTCTGAAGAATCGTGTACATTAGTGAACACCACAGCTTACCACGTCTTCCATTATGCAACAGCTCTGTCCACAACTCGTGATGCATATCTCACTCTGCTAAGACCTGATGTCAATGTTGGAAGTGGTGAAACATATTAAGCATGATACTCTTGAAATACAAACGCTCACAGGGCAACAGATTAATTTCATCATCATAGACAATAAAAGAAGAAGAGGAAGAGAACTCTCACCTCTCTTTTTAAGCTTTTTCCGGAAAGCTCTTTTCCTGCTAAATGCTGTTTCCTGCGGAGTAACAGAACGTTGTAAAAAAAATGGAAGTTACTGGACAGACAGCCCCAAGCAGTTTGAATGAACCAATACGATATAGGTGACTGTCGGATGAAAAAAAAAGGAAAAGAAATTGAGTTCAGTTCCATTATTTACCAGCGGTTTTTCAAGCCTAACTGCATCACGGACTGAATCAACAAGATCATAGTTTGATTCCGAGTAGAGGCTTGTGACAAGACCAGGTTGGCCTGCTCTAGCAGTTCGACCAATTCTATGCAAAAAATCTACAGCTGAGGTAGCAAATTCAGCCTAAAAGAAGAAACAATAGCTTAAGTTACAGGGAAGGATTATGCAACTAACAACATACATAGATCATCATCAAATATAGCCCAGCATACAGCACCAAGACAGCTTATACAGTGAAGCTGGACCTTACTTGAGCAGTATGGCGTGTTGATAGAAAATATTGAGGAAAATAGTTTAAACAATTAAACTAGAATTAATGGCCTGAGCCCTGAACCCAACTGACCACAAGGAACTCATGTTGTGGAGGTCGCCAAGTGTTACTCAATGCGCGGAGGACTTGGGAGCGGGGCATGCCGAGTTAGCATGTGGGTGTCTTGGAGCTACGCATATCAAGATTAATGGTGGCCACCGAATCCGAATCTACCCGGAACCGGCGAATCTACCCGGAACCGATTGGAACCGGAACCGGGCCGGAACCGATTCAGAACCGGAACCGCCCCTTTGCGAATCGAATCCGAATACAAGTTTTGAGATTCGGGACCGAATCGGAACCGCCCGGAACCGCCTGGATTCGCGTCGGATTCGGAACCGTGGAACCGGAACCGCCGTGGAACCGGTCAAATTTACCGTTGGTCAAACTAGCCGTTGGGAACCGGAACCGGAACCGCCCAGATTCCCAACAACTCTTTTTTTTATGTGTGTAACGGCTCCAAACAAAGCCAAACGGCTATATTGCCCCAAAACCCCTATAAATACACCATTTTATCATCATTCTCACCACACAACTCATCCTACTCTTCCTCTCTCTTATTATTAGTATTTTCTTGTGCAATTAAGTGTTATTAAGCATTCTAGCTACTAAAGTCTCAATTCCCACATTAGCTCTCAATTTTCCATTTCCCACATTCTAGCAAAATGCCGAGGAGATCCGGAAAGGAAGTGATGCCTTCTTCCAACCTCCGAATCGATCCAAATTTTCAAGTTGATGAGCAAGACCAAATCGACGAGATGGAATTCGGGTATCATCAACATCAACAACATCCACATTATTCACCTTCATCACTCCCACAAGGTGGAAGCTATACAATTTCTCAGCACGGATCTACAAACATGGGGGCAACACAACCGGGAATATCACCACCATTTGGTAAGTTTTAATATTAGTTACAACTTATTTTATATAAACTTTAATTTTAATTACATTCTTATCTTAATTATAGTCTAAATCAAATTTTTTTACAATTAAAGGTACATCCTCTACCCCATCCGATGCTCACAATCTTGGTCAAGATGATGATCAAGAAGATGATGATGCCGACAACACCACCGCTCCAACAAAATCGAGACAAGCTTCTTGGGTGTGGGCATACTTCACAAAGAAAGAAGATCCGCAGATGCCCGGGACATACAAACAACATTGCAATATTTACCACAAAGGACTTGCATGGGCGTTGGGCACCGGAACCGGAACCTTTGCAAAACATATGAAGACGCACAAGATCTACAAGGATACGGCGGCAATGGCGGGCGGTACGAGTGGTCAAACTATGCTCACCGGGTTTAACCAACAACAACCCGGTTCAGGTTTTTTTCATTATGATAGAGAAAGAATGATAGATGGCAAGGCTAGGTTTATGATTGCTGAACAGTTACCATTTAATTTTGGTGAAAGTCCTTACTTTGAAAACTTTGTTTGCACCACATTACAACCACAATATAGTAGAGTGCCTAGGAATACGCTTAAACGTAGAGCTTTTGCACAACATAGTAAAACTAGAAACCAACTTATGGAAATGATGAAAGCATTTGATGGTCGTGTTTCATTAACTAGTGATATGTGGACATCTACTACTAATGAGGCATTTATTTGTGTTACACTTCATTGGATTGATAGTTCTTGGACGCTTCAGAAGCGTATTATTGCTTTTGATATTTTTGATGATGCACATACCGGTTTTAATATTTCTGAGAAAATTATTGAAGTATTATCTGAGTGGAATTTGTTAGACAAGGTATTTTCAATTTCTTTAGATAATGCTTCGAACAATGTTAAGTGTGTAGATTATCTAAAAGCTAATTCGAATCTCATACTCTTGCATGATGGTGATTACTTGCATGTTCGATGTTGTGCTCATGTTGTGAATTTGTGTGTACAAGATGGTTTATCTAACTTGACTTCCACACTAGAGCCACTTAGGCATGTCATGAGAAAAATTAGAAAATCGGGTCTTGTTAAAAATGAGTACAAAAAAGTGTGAGGAATTCGGTTTACGTCCTCGTCATTTTGCTCCCGACACCCCCACTAGATGGAACTCCACATATGAATTGTTAGTTAAGACTAAGAAACACCAATCCATTTTAACTAGTTTGTATAACACTATGGTTGTTCAACAAAATCAAGAATTAATGGGTGCGAACTTTTGGGTAAAGGCTAATGCCATACATAATGTTTTAAAATGTTTTGACAGTGCAACTAAGGTGTTTTCATTAGTTTATGAACCTAATGTGCATCTTGTCATAAATGAATGCATTAGTATTTTCCATGTCTTGCATGAGAATAAGAATGTTGCTGAGGTTAGTGGTGTTATTTATGATATGATGTCTAAATGGTTTAACTATTTCAATGAATTTCCTTTGATTTATTGTATGACAACTGTTCTTGATCCTTAAATAAAATTGGATGGTCGAACAAAATTGCTTGATTATTATTATAGTATTGTTCCAGGAGGTCCACCCAATGATGGTTATGTTCAACAATATGTAGAAAAAGTTAATGCAGCCTTGAAAAAGCTACATGATGAGTACACTTCAAAGTACCGTCCGGATGAGCTTTCTTCTGCTAGTGGTAGTGGTTCCTCTTCTAAACCACCACGCGCCGGTAGCAAAAGAAGTACTTTGATTTCTAGTATTTTGAAAAGACCAAGATCAATTCAATCGGGTTCGGGATTTTGTACTTATGATGATTACATTAACTTCACTTTTAGTTTTGATGATGATGATGGTGATATAGATGTTCTTAAGTGGTGGCAAGCACATGAAGGCAAGTTCCCCATCCTTGCAAAGATAGCTTGAGATATACTAGCAATTCCAGCATCAACCGTTGCTTCAGAGTCGGCGTTTAGTGCGGGCAAACGAGTGTTGGATGAAAAGAGATCAAGCCTTGCACCGGACTCAATCAAGGTTTGTGTTGAGAAGTATGATTGGGACTTAGCCGAGCTGAGATGCCAAGCACACGCATTGCAATACGAGGGGCAACATGATGATTGGTACGAGATGAATGGGGACAACACCACTTAGGACTTCTATTTTGTATTGTAATCTTTTAGAATGTATTAGTATTACTTTCTTTCCATGTAATCTTTTAAGACTTCCAAATTGAAATCATGTAACCTATTAGTAGCTGTACTCTTTTTCCTTATTAGGGTTTTCCCAATGGGTTTTTACCTAATAAGGTTTTAACGAGGCAGTGAATCATATAATAAAATCCGCTATGCTCTTTAATTTGCAAATTCAATACAAAAATTTAAGTCTTTGGTTCTTACACATTTAAGATTATAAACTTGAGGAATAACCTAGCTAGGAGTAAAGTGGACGAAAAGAGCAACGTGTGCGCGTAAACGGATCTAAAATTGGAGTTAAAACGAAGAAACTAGAGCCGATCGAATCTTTCCAGAACCGGTCGGAACCGCCCCGGAACCGGTCGGAACCGTTGATTTGAGCGAATACAGAGTCCGGAACCGGAACCGCCCCGGAACCGCCTGGAACCGATTCCGAATCCGAATACACATTTTCGGAACCGGAACCGGTGGAATCGGAACCGGAACCAGTGGAACCGGATTCGTGGCCACCATTAATCAAGATGCGGGCTGCGTCGCTGAGAGCTGGCCGTGACGCGCGGGAGACAAGTAATGGGTTCGAGGCCCTGGCACTTGGTCAAAACGCTGAGGTAACCTGACGAGGTTATGCAAGTAATGAGTTTGAGGCTCAGGTACTTGGCAGTGAGCTAGGCTCACCTTGAATGCAAGTGGATGTGACCGGTTTTGTGACTGGGGTTTGACTAGTGACGGTTGGTCCATGAGGGATCATGCAAGTCACGTGTAAAGCCAAGTTGACACTAGGTGTCATGAGCAAAGAACAAAGGAAAGGAGATGCACAAGCTGAAGTTGCCATCCAACCCAAGAGTGTTTTTGTGGCTTAGTCTTGACTGGGTTAAGACAAGCTTACAATGGGGCCAAGTTAACTTTGACAAGCACGGCATCCTAAGACACGGGCGCTGCAGTGCTGGGCACGGGCGTTGGCTGTGACTAGGTGCGCGGGGCAACATCGAGTGACAAGGGCCACAACACGGTGACAAGGCTAAGGACATGTTCTAGGGGCGCTGGGTGATGCCAGGCCAAGCCTAGACATGGGCCATGAGCTTGTCTACGGGTGTGTCAAGATGCGCGGGCGATGCCAAGGTGCGAGCGCTGGGCGCTAGGGCACGCTTGGGCAAGGGCGCCGCGACATCGAGACGAGGTGCGAGCGCTGGGCGCTAAGGTGTGCTCAGGCGCGCGAGGACTCGCTGCGTGTGCTGGGCGCCAAGGCAGCAACGAGGCACACGGAGCACGGGCGCACGCTGGGCGCTAGGCGCCGTGTCATCCGAGAAACCCTAATTTCTATGGTTTGCCCAAAAGTCTTGGAAATACAATTCGGTTGCTATTTTTGTGCTATATTCAGTTGAGATCTTCTCCATGAATATCTCCACCGCTTTAGGAATGTTCTTAGCTAAATATATTGGCGGTTGCAAGGATGGTTAAGGGCTTTAGTAAAAATTGGATTTTTACTGGGGTTGTTATCGCATGTGATTATTTACTGCGGTAAACTTTGGAGTTGCCTTAAGACTTTTACCTAAGTGGTTATAAGTCTAATTCGAACATTGTGGGAATAATTCTAACTGCTGGTTATCTTATTAAGTGGTTGCGATTTTTGTGCAAAGGTGGTTAAAGTCCTTTCCAAAAAATTAGGAAGTTGTTGGAGTGAATCTAGACACCCCTAACTTCCAAATAAAATCGGCCCATTAAAGATAAAAGCTGGTTAGTTTTATTATGTGGGAAAGATAAATGAAAAGGAGATGGTTGAGATATTCTCTCCTTCCTTTCGCAAGTAGTTAAGGGTGAATCCTAACTAACTTGATTATTTATTTATTTATTTATCTTTGCGGTTAATATCTTGTTGGTGAGATAATTGTGGGCTGACTTATTGTATTTAAATACAAAGGGAGACGACACAATTATAGGAAGGAGGTTATGGATTCGATTGTGATACTCCTTGGAGGAGGGCGCCACAAATATAGCTAACAAAGAGATAAAAGCTATTTATCTTAAAGATAAATCAGCCGCTTATCTAGTAAGGTTGTTAAGATTCTAAGTTCACTTCCTCCCTTATAAAAAAAAAATACAAGGCGAGAAGACTCTTAAAATCAGAATACAAACCGAGTTTGAAAAGCTAGAGAGAATCCATTCCACCCATTATACTCACGCAACACAAAGAGAGGATTTGAGAAGAAAGGTTGGACCTTTGCTTCTAAATCAATACCGCAAGAGAGAAAGGAAAGAGCTTGGAGTTCTATTTCTTAATCCCACAAAAGAGTTCGATTGTTCAAGGCTAAAGACTCAACCTTTGCTAGAGTCCGGAGAGCAACGAAGTAGAGTTCCCTTCTTCCCTCTTTGTTCTCGGATTGGCAAGTGGTTGGAGTGCCAAAGGAAACCATTGCTAAATTCACCGTGTTGTCAAGCTCCAAACCTACGAACGAAATTCTGGTGGTTAAAGAGGTACACGGGCTCGAAGGTTAGCAAGTCAAGCTGTGGGCGGTTTTGCATTCAAGTCCTCTTCTTGTAAGGCGCAAAGTGTAAGGTTGCAAGCAACAGTGTGCACAGAGGTGTTGGCTTGGCTGGAACGGGATCAGAGCTGCGTTCTTCCCAAGTACAACAAGTGTGCCAAGATTCAACCTTGGAAGACACCAGACAACCAGTGCGGCCAACAACAACCATAAAGGTGCGATTTTGATCACTTGTGTTCTTCCTTCTACATTGTGTTTCTCCTTCAAAGTCTCGACCTTTCTTTCAACAACAACTCAAAGATGAGACCAGCAAGCTGTTGTGGTGGTCATTTGAGGAATTTGCGTTGGAAGAAGTGGCTAGAAGAAGAGGGCCAAGCGCATGCAAAAAGGTGCAACCTTGACGCCTCCAACTTCCTCTTCTGATGGTGAGACGGATGGTGAGCATGAGACCAGTCTAAGGGGCAGTAAACCTCCCTTAGAAAGAATGGTCAAGGTGGAAGAACAAGATCAAGACTTGGCTGGTTATGAGTTTGGCAAAGCGCAGGCAGAAAGCGCAAGTGAGTCCTTCAAAGCTACAGGTCAGGTTTGCTTCGATTCTCCAAATACATCTCCTTCTCCAAAGCTTTATGATTCTAACAAGTTGAAGGAAGAAGAGGCCCGAGTTAGTGCCCAGGATTTGAGGCCCAAAGCACATGGTGGAGTCACCAAGAGGAGAAGCCACCACAAGAAGCGTGGAGGTGTTTTCCATAGCGCACCATAGAGAAGTGACCAGGGCTGATGTTGGAGCAATAAAGGTGAGACCTTTGATTGTTGCCAAGCGAGGAGACCAAGAGGAAGCAAGGAACCGGCCGTGTGCAAAGAGGGGCAGAGTTGGAGATGGATTCTCTCGTAGCAGTCATGGTTCGTCAGCAGATGATGTTCATGATCAGGTACAATCTCGACCCAAAACTAAGCCTGAAATTGTTGTAAGGCCGAAGAGGACAGGTGGTCCTAAGATAGGGCATAGTGAAGCTCTTTCTGAAGTAATTGGGTTCGATGAGGTGTACAAAGAATTCTTGGTTAAGATGTCTAAGGGTGAGACCAAGGTGGATCTCAGTGAGTGGTCTTCAGGGGAAGACTTACCCCCTTACAACCTTGTGGATGGTGGAAATAACAGAAAGGCTAAGAGGTTGGCAAATGGGAGAGGATGTTTCGCATGCAAAGAGAAGGGACACTTGATCAGATTGCCCTAAGTATGTGGCTAAGGGTAAGGAAGTGGTCCGGGATTTTCATTGGTGTGGACATGTTGATTTCGCTCCTAATGCTCCTGGAAGTAGGCTGCTGTATGTTGAGGTTATGGTGGATAAGCGGGCTGGATTTTTGGCTCTTGTTGATACGGGTGCAGAGATGAATCTTATGAGCTATCACCTGGCCAAGATGCTTGGGCTGCCTATAAGCAAGATCAGCGGACGAGCAGTGATAGTTAGTAATGGTAACCGGGAGGAAATTCTTGGTGTTACCAAAGTTTTTATCTAGCTTGGTGAGTGGGCGCACACGCAAGAGTTCAACTTGGTGAGCAAGAAGTTAGCCTCCACAAGAAGGGCATGAGAGTTTATGCCGACCAACAGGCTAGATGGATTAAAGGAGTTGATCCTTCCCTTTATAATCCCTGGAATGTTGCTCCAAGCCCTACACCAGCTCTTACTCCTCAGAAGGAAGTAGGGCCGCCATTGAAGAAGGTGAAGATCGAGCCGCCTTCTCCTCCTTATTCGGTGCCTCACGGCGATGAAGCTTATGATCTTTTGTTTGGGGATGGTACCCTGTCTTCTTAAAGTTTGATTAAGGAGTTGTTTCTCACTTAAGTTGATTTTATTGTGGTTTGTTTCATTGTTGGATTGATGGTCGATCGTGACAATGTAAACTGGTTTTTCCCATTTAATGAATAAAGTAGTTTCTTTTGTTTTACTTCGCATGTGTTTGTATTATGCACTCATGGTGAGTGAGGGCAGTGTGTGCCCTAATTAATACAATGGGAGCATGGGAGTAAGATGAGGAGATGGTCTCCTCTAAGATTGTAAAAAGGGAAGATTCATTAACGCTTGTAATATCATTATTGTATGGTTTGCGAGACCCTGATTTTGTTGGGGTTGGGGAAAAAGGAGTTAGGAGGTAACCCAAGGACAGTTGGGGGAGCCTAACTATGTAACCAAAGGTGAGAAACAAGGAGCAAGATCATGAGGCAAGGAGGCATGGCAAGGGGTGATGGGATGAGCAAGGTATGGTCTAGTCGTTCTAATTCTATATGGTTGTGTCTATGGGACATGAAGTTGGAATTATAGGGGTGGTTGCCATGATCATGACTAGCGAGTAGTCATGGATCTAATGTATGGTGAAGCCCAAGGAAGCGGATCAAAGGGGTTCCAAGGAAGTGGAGACAAGGCACTAAGGGTTGCATTCGGTCGGAGACAAGGTCAAGGCGCGCTAGGCGTGCAAGGGTGTCAATAGCCAAGACGTTCGAGGCGTGAAGGTGCATTGACAAGGGCTTGACAAGGGTCTTGACCAGGCAATGCAAGGTGTGCTTGATCGAGGCGTGAAGGTGCATTGACAAGGGCTTGACAAGGGTCTTGACAAGGCAATGCAAGGTGTGCTTGACCGAGGCGTGGCCAGATGCGAGGTGCCGCGGGCACAAGGCATGAAGTGGTGATTGGCGCTAAGCGCATGGCAACAAAGGCACGCATGTATGAGGTAAAATTCTAGGTACTTTGTGAATTTTGTATTGGTTAATGTTATGCTTGTCTATGAGGTGATGTAGGATTCACAGAGAGACAAAAGAGACGTTGAAGATACTAAAAGATGAAAGAATTGCCAAGCCGTATGAGGAGACTAGTGGAGAATTTCCAAGATGATGGCCTTGCCCTTGAAGGCAAACTTTCATGGCTTACTAGGATGTGAATGGCCGAAGCTCTAGGAGTTGATGTCCATCCTATGTGGCGAGGTTGTGCTCACTTTCCTTGGAGGATGAGTGTGTAGGCACAGAGGAAGCATAGTAGGCATATGGCCATAAGATGTCACCAAGCAAATGGGCAAAGGTATGACGATACTATTTGTGTTTAATTTGAGATTAAGCTAAGTTGTTTTGATGGTTGCTAGGCAAGAGCAACAAGGGGGCGTAAGGGCGCCACATCAACAACTTATGAAGGGAAATACTTGGGGTTCGAGTCCCTGAGTCCAAGACCACTTGAGGCTTTGCGAGGACGCTAAAGCTTAGTTGGGGGAGAATGTAACAGTTCTTGATCCTAGGGGCGATGGCCTGAGCCCTGAACCCAACTGAC
The DNA here is from genome assembly GCA_023374045.1 of Limonium bicolor. NCBI lineage: Eukaryota > Viridiplantae > Streptophyta > Magnoliopsida > Caryophyllales > Plumbaginaceae > Limonium > Limonium bicolor. Next base: position 252,136,232 of record CM041777.1, on the reverse strand, counting down.
CACAAGGAACTCATGTTGTGGAGGTCGCCAAGTGTTACTCAATGCACGGAGGACTTAGGAGCGGGGCTTGCCGAGTTAGCATGTGGGTGCTTGGAGCTACGCATATCAAGATGCGGGCTGCGTCGCTGAGAGCTGGCCGTGACGCACAGGAGACAAGTGATGGGTTCGAGGCCCTGACACTTGGTCAAAACGCTGAGGTAACCTGACGAGGTTATGCAAGTAATGAGTTTGAGGCTCAGTGTTGAGCGAAGAACAAAGGAAAGGAGATGCACAAGCTGAAGTTGCCATCCAACCCAAGAGTGTTTTTGTGGCTTAGTCTTGACTGGGTTAAGACAAGCTTACAACGGGGCCAAGTTAACTTTGACAAGCACGGCATCCTAAGACACTGGCGCTGCAATGCTAGGCACGGGCGTTGGCTGTGACTAGGTACGCGGGGCAACATCGAGTGACAAGGGCCATGACACGGTGACAAGGCTAAGGACATGTTCTAGGGGCGCTGGGTGATGCCAGGCCAAGCCTAGACATAGGCCATGAGCTTCTCTACGGGTGTGTCAAGATGCGCGGGCGATGCCAAGGTGCGAGCGCTGGGCGCTAGGGCACGCTTGGGCAAGGGCGCCGCGACATCGAGACGAGGCACCAGCACGCGACACCAAGACACGGGCGCTGGGCGCTAAGGTGTGCTTGGGCGCACGAGGACTCGCTGTGTGCGCTGGACGCCAAGGCAGCAATGTGTCACCAGAGGAACCCTAAGTTCTAGGGTTTGCCCGAAAGTCCTGGAAATGCAATTCAGTTGAGATCTTCTCCATGAATATCTCCACGGCTTCAGGAATGTTCTTAGCTAAATATATTGGCAGTTGCAAGGATGGTTAAGGGCTTCAGTAAAAATTGGATTTTTACTGGGATTGTTATCGCTTATTTACTGCGGTAAACTTTGGAGTTGCCTTAAGACTTTTACCTAAGTGGTTATAAGTCTAATTCGAACATTGTGGGAATAATTCTAACTGCTGGTTATCTTATTAAGTGGTTGCGATTTTTGTGCAAAGGTGGTTAAAGTCCTTTTCACAAAATTAGGAAGTTGTTGGAGTGAATCTAGACACCCCTAACTTCCAAATATAATCGGTCCATTAAAGATAAAAGCTGGTTAGTTTTATTATGTGGGAAAGATAAATAAAAAGGAGATGGCTGAGATATTCTCTCCTTCCTTTCGCAAGTAGTTAAGGTGATTCCTAACTAACTTGATTATTTATTTATTTATCTTTGCGGGTAATATCTTGTTGGTGAGATAATTGTGGGCTGACTTTTTGTATTTAAATACAAAGGGAGGTGGCACAATTATAGGAAGGAGGTTATGGATTCGGTTGTGATACTCCTTGGAGGAGGGCGCCACAAATATAGCTAACAAAGAGATAAAAGCTATTTATCTTAAAGATAAATCAGCCGCTTATCTAGTAAGGTTGTTAAGATTCTAAGTTCACTTCCTCCCTTATAAATACAAGGCGAGAAGGCTCTTAAAATCAGAATACAAACCGAGTTTGAAAAGCTAGAGAGAATCCATTCCACCCATTATACTCACGCAACACAAAGAGAGGATTTGAGAAGAAAGGTTGGACCTTTGCTTCTAAATCAATACCGCAAGAGAGAAAGGAAAGAGCTTGGAGTTCTATTTCTTAATCCCACAAAAGAGTTCGATTGTTCAAGGCTAAAGACTCAACCTTTGCTAGAGTCCGGAGAGCAACGAAGTAGAGTTCCCTTCTTCCCTCTTTGTTCTCGGATTGGCAAGTGGTTGGAGTGTCAAAGGAAACCATTTGCTAAATTCACCGTGTTGTCCAGCTCCAAACCTACCAACGGGATTCTGGTGGTTGAAGAGGTACACGGGCTCGAAGGTTAGCAAGTCAAGCTGTTGGCGGTTTTGCATTCAAGTTCCTCTTCTTGTCCAAAGGCGCAAAGTGTAAGGTTGCAAGCAACGGTGTGCACAGAGGTGTTGGCTTGGCTGGACTAGATCAAGGGGAGTTGAGGCTGATCAACTTGGGCGTAAGTTGAGCCGGTCATAGCGACTATTTTGTCGTGTGACAAACTATGACCGGCTCAACTTACGCCCAAGTTGATCAGCCTCAACTCCCCTTGATCTTGTTCTAGCCAAGCCAACACCTTTGTGCGCACCGTTGCTTGCAACCTTACACTTTGCGCCTTTGAACAAGAAGAGGAACTTGAATGCAAAACTGTCCACAGCTTGACTTGCTAACCTTCGAGCCCGTGTACCTCTTCAACCACCAGAATCCCGTTGGTAGGTTTGGAGCTGGACGACACGGTGAATTTAGCAATGGTTTCCTTTGGCACTCCAACCACTTGCCAATCCGAGAACAAAGAGGGAAGAAGGGAACTCTACTTCGTTGCTCTCCAGACTCTAGCAAAGGTTGAGTCTTTAGCCTTGAACAATCGAACTCTTTTGTGGGATTAGGGAATAGAACTCCAAGCTCTTTCCTTTCTCTCTTGCGGTTTTGATTTATAAGCAAAGATCCAACCTTTCTTCTCAAATCCTCTCTTTGTGTTGTGTGAGTATATGGAGCGTAGTGTGGATTCTCTCTAGCTTTTCAAACTCGGCTTGTATTCTGATTTTAAGAGCCTTCTCGCCTTGTATTTATAAGGGAGGAAGTGAACTTAGAATCTTAACAACCTTACTAGATAAGCAGCTCATTTATCTTTAAGATAAATAGCTTTTATCTATTTGTTAGCTAGATTTGTGGCGCCCTCCTCCAAGGAGTATCACAACCGAATCCATAACCTCCTTCCTATAATTGTGCCGCCTCCCTTTGTATTTAAATACAATAAGTCAGCCCACAATTATCTCAACACAAGATAAAGATATTAACCGCAAAGATAAATAAATAATCAAATTAGTTAGGAATCACCCTTAACTACTTGCGCAAGGAAGGAGAGAATATCTCAATCATCTCCTTTTTATTTTTCTTTCCCACATAATAAATCTAACCAGTTTTTATCTTTAATGGGCCGATTTTATTTGGAAGTTAGGGGTGTCTAGATTCACTCTAACAACTTCCTAAATTTGTGGAAAGGACTTTAACCACCTTTGCACAAAATCACAACCACTTAATAAGATAACCAGCAGCTAGAATTATTCCCACAATGTTCGAATAAGACTTGTAACCACTTAGGTAAAAGTCTTAAGGCAACTCCAAAGTTTACCGCAGTAAATAATCACACGCGATAACAACCCCAGTAAAAATCCAATTTTTACTGAAGCCCTTAACCATCCTTGCAACCACCAATATATTTAGCTAAGAACATTCCTAAAGCGGTGGAGATATTCGTGGAGAAGATCTCAACTGAATATAGCACAAAAATAGCAACCGAATTGTATTTCCAAGACTTTCGGGCAAACCCTAGAAATTAGGGTTTCTCGGGTGACACGGCGCCTAGCGCCCAGCGCGCGCCCGTGCTCCGTGTGCCTCGTTGCTGCCTTGGCGCCCAGCACACGCAGCGAGTCCTCGCGCGCCCGAGCACACCTTAACGCCCAGCGCCCGTGTCTTGGCGTCGCGTGCTTGTGCCTCGTCTCAATGTCGCGGCGCCCTTGCCCAAGCGTGCCCTAGCGCCCAGCGCTCGCACCTTGGCATCGCCCGCGCATCTTGACACACCCGTAGACAAGCTCATGGCCCATGTCTAGGCTTGGCCTGGCATCACCCAGCGCCCCTTAAACATTTCATTAGCCTTGTCACCGTGTCGTGGCCCTTGTCACTCGATGTTGCCCCGCGCACCTAGTCACAGCCAACGCCCGTGCCCAGCACTGCAGCGCCCGTGTCTTAGGATGTCGTGCTTGTCAAAGTTAACTTGGCCCCGTTGTAAGCTTGTCTTAACCCAGTCAAGACTAAGCCACAAAAACACTCTTGGGTTGGATGGCAACTTTAGCTTGTGCATCTCCTTTCCTTTGTTCCTCGCTCATGACACCTAGTGTCAACTTGGCTTTGCATGTGACTTGCATGATCCCTCATGGACCAACCGTCACTAGTCAAACCCCAGTCACAAAGACCGGTCACATCCACTTGCATTCAAGGTGAGCCTAGCTCACTGCCAAGTAACTGAGCCTCGAACTCATTACTTGGATAACCTCGTCAGGTTACCTCAGCGTTTTGACCAAGTGCCAGGGCCTCGAACCCAGCACTTGTCTCCCGCGCGTCACGGCCAGCTCTCAGCGACGCAGCCGCATCTTGATATGCGTAGCTCCAAGACACCCATATGCTAACTCGGCAAGCCCCGCTCCCAAGTCCTCCGCGCATTGAGTAACACTTGGCGACCCCCACTACATGAGTTCCTTGTGGTCAGTTGGGTTCAGGGCTCAGGCCATCGCCCCTAGGATCAAGAACTGTGACATTCTCACCACCGCCGAATCATCCACTCCCAACCCAGAATATACGGCCTGGCACCGCCAAGACCGCTTGCTTTTTGGCGCTCTCGTCGGCACCCTGACTCCAACAGTTGCCCCGCTTATCACCCGCGCCAAGACCATCAAGGATGCGTGGGATACCCTAAATTCTACCTACGCTAATCCGTCGAAAGGACGGATTAACCAACTGAAATAGAAACTCCGCACCACCGTCAAAGGAGCTCAATCCATCTCGATTATATCCAAACGATCACCGCCACTGCAGACCTCCTTGCCGAACTCGGCAAACCTGTGGATGCAGATGATGTGTCTCCCACATTCTCCATGGCTTAGATGAGCCCTACAACGCAATTGTTGACGCCATCAAAGCCCGGGACTCTACTATCGACCTCGCCGAATTGCACGACAAATTGCTTGTCCGTGAATTGGAGCTCACATCCGCACCTGCTGCTGGCCTCCAATCCGCCACTGCTCTCGTTGCCACCTCCAAGTCACGCCTAACTCCTCCAAGAACGCGGCTACCAACCATCTTACACCGGCGGCCACTCCAGCAGCTCCGGCTCCACCACTCCTGGCGCCACCCCCCGATACGGACAACAGCCCCGCGGCACCTCTTCATCCAACACCCCTCGTCCGTTCCTCGGCAAGTGCCAGTGGTGCAAGGTCGTAGGTCATTGGATTACAATTTGTGAGGACTTCAAACGTCAATTCCCCAACGCCCAACCACCACCACCACCACCACCGCCCCGCCAACCCCAGGCGAACACCATCACCACCAACCCCCCTCTGGCCGGCTACCTCCTCGACAGTGGCGTCTCTCACCACGTCGTCAACGACCCCGGTCATCTCACAACAGCCTACCCCTACAACGGCCCCGATGAACTTTACATGGGGAGCGGCGAAGGTTTGTGAATAACATCTTCTGGAACTCTTTCAATTTCTGGCTCTGCATACTTATTTAATTTACATAATACGTTGTGTGTCCCCTTCATGACCAAAAATATTGTCTCTGTCTCCTAACTCACAAAACAGCATAACTGCTCTATCACATTTTTACCTGACTCTTTCTCTGTGAAGCACTTCACAACAGGTAAAATCCTGGCAACCGGACACTACGCAAATGGAGTATACACGTGGCACACTACCCCCCAACCGCCTACCACATAAGTCCCTCTTCAAGCAGCACCTGACATCACCGTCTGGGCCATCCATCAACCTCTACCTTTCAGTTTCTCCAAAAGCATTTTCTGTTTTGCAATTCCAATTTTTCACAAAAAGATTGTACTGCATGCCAGTTAAACAAAAGTCACAAACTTCCATTTGCTCAGTCAAGTTTACACTCCTCGGATAAACTTAAAGTTATTTTAGCGATGTTTGAACCTCTCCACTCCCTCCTACAATGGATATAAATATTATATTTTATTTGTTGACCATTTTACACGCTATACTTGGCTATATCCACTCACACGCAAAAGCGACGTTTCGATTATTTTTCCTCAGTTTCACAAACTAGTGGAAAAATATTTCAACAAACAAATCAAAATTTTATACACCGACAACAGGGGTGAATATATTGGTCTCATTGGTTATCTCAAAAATAACGGCATCAGTCATTTCACCACACCCCAGAACATAACGACATTTCAGAACGTAAAAATCGCCACGTGGTCAAAACTGGTCTCTCCCTATTAAGCCACTCTGATGCTGACTGGACTGGTGATCATGACGATTGTGTCAACGACGAGCTACCTCATATACCTCGGCACCACACCCATCTCTTGGAGCTCCCGGAAACAAAAAGTCGTCGCCCGCTCGTCAACGGAAGCAGAATACAAAGCCCTCGCCGACACCTCATCTGAGGTTCTGTGGCTACTCTCCCTCCTGCAGGAATTACACCATCCAGTGGCTCCACCTACAATTCACTGCGACAATATGGGTGCAACGTTCCTCTCATCCAACCCCGTCTTCCACTCCCGCATGAAACACGTGGCAATAGCATATAACTTTGTTCGTCAAAAAGTGCAGGCAGGCATCTTTCGCATCCAACACACCCCGACCAACGACCAACTTGCGGACGTCCTTACCAAAGCTCTTCCACGATTGCAGTTTGACCGCAATGTTTCCAAGCTCGAACTCCTCCACCAACCGTTCGGCTTGCGGGGGCGTATTGAGGAAAATAGTTTAAACAATTAACAAATTAATATTCTAGTTTAATTCCTAATATCTCTTCACTACCTTAACCATCACCATTTTTCCCTCTCCACTAACCTACTAATTCTCTACTTATCCTTAGATATAGGATCTGCACTTTGACTATAACGTTAACATTGTATGTAGCTGTATGTATTTAAACACTCATTTTTCAAGAGAAATAAACACATCAATTATTATTTCCTTACAGAAAATAGATGCCAGTTACGTCAACCCACATAATAGTACCTGAATGACATGTGTGACATTTGGAATGTCAATTCCACGTGCAGCTGCATCAGTACACACCAAGAGACCACCCTTCTCCCGGAAATCATCCAAGTTCTTTGAGCATTCTTCCAATGATGTGTTTCTATGGTAACAAAAACATTCAATCCCAGCAGTTTGTAAGATCTTCGCCACTGATTCCACAGCATTGACAGTGTTGGCAAATACCATGGTCCTGCTTATCTCAGCATCGGAGCCAAGCTTACCAGGTTTTGGGAGGATGTTCACGGCATCTATAAGAGCATCAACTTGAGAGTCGAGTGAAACCTCAATCCATCTTAGCTCTAACCTGAAAAAAAAGTAAAAAAGAAAACAAAGAAACCATTAACAAGAAACAAAATTATTATCGTTTCATCTCATAACCTTCTCCAGATTATTTAGGTAGAATCTAGCATAAAAAGGTACTAAAAGCTTTAACGGAATTTTTAATACAGATTTATGTAGCACAACAGATTAACTTTTGATGCTAGTATTTAACTCTGCATAAATGAATTCCAAAAGTCTCATCTCCAACCATTTAGGAAAACTTGTACTAAGCATTAAATAGAACAGGGATCTGAGACCTTGGATTGTGACGATGCAAGTGGTTGCCACTGACCCAAATTGCCTCAGGAAACTTTTTCTTCAGTACCCCACCAGCTGTCTTCTTCCCATTTTCTGGAAGAGTGGCAGCAACAAAAACATACTGTTTACTCCGCTCATAGTATTCTCGGACCCTTCTCCATCCCTTTTTCTGGTCTACACCTGATATATGGCTTTCTTTTGCTGTATTTTCCTGATCATCTTCAATTTCCTCATCTGAAGGTTGCTCACCGCTTATTTGCTCTTCTTTATCATCTTCAGCACTTGATAGCAAAGATGTTTCGGAATGATCCATATCTGATCTCTTGAAAAAAGATGTCTTCTCACTCCTGGACAGTAGCTTCTCATCAAAACGAAGCATGTCTATGAGACGGATAATCTGATGTTCGAAGCTACCACAAAGTAACAGGTCTGCTTCATCAAATACCTGTTCATTACATTCACTGTATCTGTCAAAAATCCAGATTTTAAAATGCAAAGTAGTAGTTAGTATGCAATGAATGTTCAACTTACGACATATTTGACGCTACGTATGAATTTGGACCGGTCATCTCTGTCTAGATCAACAGCGTAGAGATAGTTTAGAAGAGCAACAGGAGTAGATACAATAACATCTGGTTTCTTGAACAGCCTCGCCTACAACAACAAATTTTCATGTCTTAGCACTCTCACCTGATCAATAAAACACATAACACCTTATATATCACATTTCCCACTTCATCCCAAACCCTCAAGGGCCTCTTGTTTCCATTTAGGACATGAGACAAGATATTCTGTAATTTTCTGTCACAGGCAGATGTGGTGAATCGATGCTAACCTGTCTCCCACATATAGCAGCTGCTTTGAGGAGTGGTTGGTCATCATCACTGCGGAGACAGTTAGCCATGTGAACCACTTGCTCACAAAGCAAAACATTAGGGCAGATAACAAGAGAAGTGTTGTGTTCTTCTTCCTCAGAACCCATATCCCTAGGCTCATCAAGTGATCTACATAGTTTCTCAACTAGTGGAATAAGGTAAGAGTGGGTTTTACCACAACCAGTTTCAGCTGCAACAACCGTGTCACGTCCTGAAAGTATAGACGGAATACTCGCCGCCTGAGTCAATCAATTAAAAGGGTGATTGATACAGAACAGACATTATATAATTCTTCCATCAACGTCACGCAAAATGAAAACAGGTAGCAACACATGGAAACCACAGAAATTTGCAACGAATATTGATAGACTCGCGGCTACATCACGTAAATTGATGTAAATATTTCCCAATAATGAAAGCCGACTTCGAACAAAGAAGAAAAAATGTAATAAATGAAAAGATTAGTCCCAAGACGTACCTGAATTTGAGAAGGGCGTTGGAACCCAGCGTTGCAGAGAGAACGAGAGACTGTGTCAGAGATGCCGAGAGATGACCACGAGACGGCGTCGTTGGCAAAGAAGGTGTCCCTTCCATTTCCGTCTACGGGGACGCCGGAATTCGCAGGAGCGGAGAATGCCCTTACGGGTCTGAACTTAACAGCTCTGCTCCGAGGAGGCCGAGTAGAGCAAACCGGGGGGAACAGAAGCAAAGAAGAGGAAGATGAGCGCAGGACCGCTGAGAAATGAGAAGACAGTAACCTCGGTTCAACTCTGCAAAAATGAAGCATTTGAAGGTTGGGTGGATAGTTTTTGATTGAGTAGGGTCGAATTGCAGGGGTTAGCGCTAGGGAAGGGGGAGTCAAGCTTCCGTTTGAGACTTTAGTAGGGATAACAAAGGTCTTATGTTTCGGCGGTGTCTTAAACCCTGACTCACGTGATACAGGGTACCTTCGCACGTGTATCCCCTTCAAAGAGGAGTTCCTCTCAGACAACAACGAGCAAGTCTTTCGGGGGAAGCGAACAAGGACTCTCCGGCGTCTATTTTCAATCGAATGAAAATCCTGAATAATGTCTGTTCAAAACTAGAATTTCTATCTTGTTCTCTCCGATTTCGGTCTCGCAGTTGAAACTAGGTGAACAGCTTTCTCGACTGGCGGTATCATGAGGAGTTTGTTACGCCAGCTACCTTCCCGTGCAACGACTATTCTCACGAGAGCTGCGAGTTCCCTCGCAACAAGGAGTTCAATCGTCGAATTCTTGGTGCCTCAATCGTGTAAAACACCAAGCAGCCACTTGTCTGATTTGAAAACATTCGGATTGGCTCCTGGTCTCATCAGATTCCGCATTCACCGCTTCTCTTCTTCTTCAAGTTCATCTCCCACTAAGCGCTCTCGGTCTCGAAAGACTGAACCTAAGCCAGACATGGATCGTGAAGAGAAAGATGCTTTCTTTGTGGTGCGCAAAGGAGATATTGTCGGCGTTTACAAGACCTTGAGCGACTGCCAAGCTCAAGTTGGTTCTTCGGTAAAGAAAATTTTAAGTTCCTTTTTTTTTACTCTCCAGTCTGAGAATGTTGTTGCAAGTGCAGTGACGTTGATATCGTGACACGGTGATCTGAAAAGTTGGATTAAGATGAAATCTAGTTTTAGTTCGAAATGGTTTAGGTTTTAGCTGAAAATGGTCGGAGTTTTCTGGGTAGAAAGTGCAGAGGGTAGTTAAACATATGTGGTTAAATGCTGCTGTTTGGTTTAAACTTGTGGTAGGTTTGTGACCCTCCTGTTAGCGTGTTTAAGGGGTACTCACTGCCTAAGGATGCAGAGGAACATCTTTTGTCCCGTGGGCTCCAGAATGCTTTGTATACAGTCAGAGCTTTAGATTGGAAAGAGGGTCTTTTTGGAAAGCTTGAGCCCTGCCATTATAAGGTAAAGATCAGCTCTTTGATGGATGGTATTGCTAGTTGAATAACTCGTTGCAGTATCATATGAAGTGACCATTACTATTGCTAAAACGAAAAATCTCTTGAGTGACTCAGTGATCTGATCTCTTTGCTTAATATATTATCAGGAGCCAGTATCTTCCAAGAATGAAGGATCGAGCTTGAATTTGCCGCAAAAGAGATCTCGTGATGTAGCTGGAGGATCAGAAAGTGTGGTTAGTACTAGTAGTCAGCTGCCTAAATGAATAGCTGTAGACCATGTGCGATAGTTTCTCGGTCGATTTGTTTCATTTGTAAGATTTTCTTAAATTGTGTTTTGCCCAGCAACACTCAGTTTATTACATAACACGTTGAATGTCCAAGAATACTTATGGTTGTCTATTTAGTATGCTCATTTCATGAGGGAAGTCAACTTCTCTTTGCGCTTATTTTTGCATTATACGGGCTAACATCTTAAGAATTAGGAAGCTAAGCTCTGCTTTCACAGTGTCTAAATAATATAGAATGACAAACTCATACGATGACATATTTTGTTAACCTGTTCTGTTAGCGTCCACCTAATTCTTGTGCATACATCTAGATCAGCACGCCTAAAAGGAGCCATTGAACCAGCTTGTAGGGCGTGACTGTATATCCTATGAAATTTGTGGAAATTGAAAAAAATGATCCCGTAGGTGCCTGCTGTTCATACTAGACGAGAGTAGGTTGGACAATCTTGTAAATTAAGAATTGTTGTGTGTAATTGAATGCGATGGCCCTTCACAGGCTGATGGATAATCCAGGGAATGCCACTGTGCCGGTGCTGTGCTGGAACTGCTGCTGGAATCTTGGTGAGAACGCTTTTCTAGTAATCTAAAGAGACATTTATGGTGTCTTATTTTAAAAGAGTAGATTTATCATAAAGCTACTCCATGTGTCTCAATACTATTGGTTCAGAATATTAGTCAGGCCCATTGAAATTTAACTTATGTACACTTGTCAGTTTATTATTAGTTAACCATACTTCAAAAAAGTAACCAGAGACACTTTTATTGCACCTTTATCATAAATGCAGCTTTAGCTACTTTTGCCGAACGGTACCTTAGTTGCGCGACATATCCAAAGATTCCTCGTGACCGGTCTCTTACTTGGATTTGGAGACAGCAACATGGGGGGCTGTAAACTTGTGTGTATGAGTGATCTTGGGCTTTAAACTCTGCCTCGACTAAGATTATAGAAACATTCATGTTCAAGGAGGACTGCAAACATGTTTGCATGACGGTTGATGATTGCATATGTTTCTCGGTTCAGCTAGTGATAACGCTAATTTGGATTCCAAAACTATGACATAAGTATTGCATACTTAAATGCTCGCGTGTATGAGTGGAAATTGTTGTGTATACACATCTACTCTCCTTTTAGTTCAGTACCATTTATATGAACTTCCAACATACTATCCAAAGAGAATTGGTGAACTCTTTCTGGATGGAGGATTCGACCGCAACCTATAGAATCCTGATTGTCATGTTTTATGAACTGCACCGAATCAGGATTTGAGCAAAAAGTAGAACGATAAATTTCTTTCATTCAGATCAGTCATGATATCTTAAGGGCTTGTGCCCTCTAAGCCCTCTCTCTATTTTAGATTCGCAGGCTTGTCTTTAGACAAATTCCTTGCTTTTCTGGAGCAGTCGTATGATAGGGGGAGATACGTTTTCCGTTAATCATCTTGTTAGTCTCTGTTGGATCTTCATCGTATTACTCTTATTGGCTTTATTTACGCTGGTTACCCCACTCATGACTACAATTGTGTCTTTGAAGCAAATAGTTTTTTCACCTTCCCAATTTCAACTCCCGAATATCCTCTTTTCTATGGACCTTGGTTTGGTTTCACTGTGCTTTTGAGGATGCTTATATGACGACTTTATGTTCCAAGACATGTTAATCTACCAGATGAATGTCAAAGTGACCCACCGGTTTCATTTTTCTTTATACTGCTGTTTATTCATCAAAAGAAAATGAGAAGGCACTTTTTCGTCACAGAATACGTAGAGAGAGATTTTGTTTGATGCAAGCCCTGTTCCACTTAAGGGCTATGAGACTCGAAAGGGGATCAACAAGTTACAACCCTAACAAAAGGGTGTCCATATCCACCTCTCTTCCCAAGAAGTCTAATTACCACAAATTGAAGAGGAGCCTCGAAGCAACTAGAGCTAGTTAATTACTAGTGTATTGATCACAACCGTCCAGTAAAGACTTGTCACAAGATATCCCGCGGATATTTGACATTTGTCTTCTTCGCAAGCATAAAACCATATTTTAGACCAAGTAGAACCTTTTTGATAAGTCATAATAGCTAGGGTACATTAGTAAATAACTAATCTTAGCTTTTAGAATAAAAGTAAAATGAATACTTTGGCTTCTTAGGGAGGGTTAAGTCTCATTAGAGGATCTTTGATCACTATAAGTGGATTAATGAAGTAAAGATAGGGTTGTTCCTATCGTTTGATATCATAGCTAAATTTTGGGTAGGTGGTGAATGGTGGCTACGGGATATAATAAAATGGATCAAATAAAGAAGAAGCAGTTTCCGATAAGAGAAACAAGAAAGTTATAGGAGTTTGAGCTGGTGAGCCATGACGTTGCACCTTCGATCTTCGACGGGAAGGACCCATAAGGCTGGCTGCTAAAGGTCGATCCTTATTTCTCATCGTGCAACATTGATGAACAAGATAGATTGTAAGTGGACGCTGAGTATATGGTGGGTGTAGCTCTCTGGTGGCTCGAATGGATATTGTTCGTATGGCATAATTAGTTATACTTTAATTACATTTACCAAGAAACTTATGTTTATATGATTCATAAACATGTATCCTTGCTCAAACTCTTCAACCAAGGACCAGGAACCCAGGATTATCTTCAGCTGACAACTAAAGGAAGGACGATCCTAGGTAGTGTTTGGCCGGCCACCCAAGGTAGGAACTCCACGAAACCAAGTACGAGGCCTTCCTAACCCGGTTAGAACTCGTCATGCTATCCCCGGGTATTCTACAAACCAGATCCCCGAGCCACAACCCTAGTCACACAAGTCAAAAATCCATCATTGTCTGGCATGTGCAATGTGAGCAGCCTGTCCCATCAACTTTAAGCCTCCATCTCTTATCTGACACACCAGTAAATACATCAAAATGAATGATGTGTGACCAAACAATGAACAAAGCTTCTTACGCGCAATAAATCCTAGGCGACGTCAGCCTACGACGCCACTTAGGCCTAGCCCTCATCATTTACCGGCTAACAACCACATGGAAGTTTACTATTTACATATTGTATTCTCTCTCAAAATCATATTCAAAACCTCTATAGCCCCCCCCCCCCCCCCCCCCCCCCCCCATAGGTCACTAAAGACTAAACCTAGTAAACCGTGGTCTCTTTTGTTACTCTCATTCACCACGGTCATTAAGGGCGCGTTCGGGTTGCACTTTATGTGCATTTTTTGACAGCATAAATATACAGCATATGTTGTTTTGGACTCATTTATTTGTTTTTGTTGTTCGCTTAAAACAGCATAAATGTCAGCATAAATGCCCGCAGCAAATGATACTTTTTCGTTTTCGTGCTTTCACTTCCGTTTCTTTACTCACTTCATAATGCAATTACTGTGACTATTGATTTAAAAAAAAGAAATTTTTTACAAGTTACTTTATTTATTATAAATTACATAATGCTTTAAATAATTTATAAAAAATAGTACTACATCTTTAGCCAAATTTACAAAAAATCACATTTATAATACAAATCTATAATATATTATTTGTAATACCACATAGATTAATAAAATTAAAAAAACGAATAAATATACACTTGTTGATATATAAATTAAATATTAAAATAGTATATAGAAATATGAATGCATATAAATTTATTAACATACAAAGTTACAAAAATATTAATATTATTAAAAGTTATAATTTCACTAAATAAATTCACATAACATTATCAGAAAATTTGAAACGCTTTTTCTCTTTTTTTACGCTTTTATATTTGTAAGAATTATAAAATTTAGATAATAAAATATATTGTTTAGGAGTTACAAGTTTTGCTTAAATAATAGAAATAAAATTTTATTGTTTGTGAATTTTTTTATTTATTTTTACTAACAAAATAAAGTTACGTAGTGTAATATAATAAATTATAATTGTAATACGAAAACGGTAAACGCACTACATATAACTAACTTAACCTAACATACTGTATATATGCTGCACTGCCAAACAGCAGTTTTTAAAACAGCTGCATTTATGTCAGCACATTCCTGTCAGCAAATATGCTGCATTTATGCCAGCGCATTCCTGCTGTCAAATATACTGCATTTATACTGCCAAAACAGCCATGCCGAACAGAGGCTAAAATACACGCAATCCATATATAAAAGATAATTAAAATCATTCCAAAAATTATACTTCTACAGATATAGAACAACTTCGGGCAAATGCTATGATTAGATTTCCAAAACTTATTGGTCAAAAGATTGATAAACAGGAATCCAGAAATGGTGTTCAATGTTGTGAAGTCAAAACGAGAAGAGGTTACACCGATTTCCATGGAGGTAGTGACGGAAAGAACAGACCGTAAACCAGATTCAAAGATGGAAGATTTGCCCATTGTCACGAGTCAAAAATTAAAAGGAAATGGGATGAAGAAGAGAAAAGATTTCATAAAATACTCTGAATAAAAAAATTGATATATTGTAAACTTGAAATATGATCTGGAATGTCATGAGAAATAGTCATTATTTAAGGTCATTCCACATATTAAGGCCATTTTGTGAGTTTCAAAACTATTTAGAGGTATCTTGTGACCATGTTTAAAACAAGGATATAGTATGAATTACAAAAGTTCGGGAAATTTCACGATATACCCCCGAGGTTTGAGCGAATTTTACGAGATACCCCCGAGGTTTCATTTTCATTACGAGATACCCCCGAGGTTTCATTTTTTTTTTTACGATATACCCCTGAGGTTTCATTTTCATTACGATATACCCTGAGGTTTCAATTTTATTACGAGATGCCCCTCAGTTCAGATTCGGATATATTATATTTGTCATATCCTCATTTTACCCTCGCACCATATGCCCCGTAACATGGATTTATAGTCAAATTTTTAAAAAATTTAAAATATGAACAAAATGCACATAAAAATTAAAGATCAATTAAAATTTTAATACAATTTTAAAAAACATAAATAAAAGTATAAAAATAAATTAAAAAAACTAGAATCATAAAAATTTAAAATAAATAGAAATGACCAAACAACAAAAAAATAATCTATTTAAAAAACTTATATTATTACATAATTTAAAATAAATAGAAATTTCCAATAAATATAAGTGACAACTGTCGCGCACATATATTACTCTGGAATTTCTTCCAACTAAATTAATCAGCTATAGTCGAACTTCTCGCACTCACCGACCGCGTAATCTTTTTCGTTCTTCCTTTTCCAGCTAAACTTCCCGTTACTTACATTTCACTCACTGATCTGATGAATGCGATCGCAAAACCACTAGTGCTACTTACATTTCACATTTCTTCTTCCAACTCTTGGCCGCGCCCTTTACATAGGTTCCCCATTGTTTTCAAGCCTTTGTCAAGCGCTTCACTGTGATCATCCACCACAACATCCTTCGTCGTTGCTGCTTTCGGCTCTCTGGCTGGCATTGCCGAACACGATCTAACCGAAGCTCCAACCGCTGCACTTGTAAACAACTTATTTCTCGTCAAGCTTCAGCCTGGGCGCATTGTCTACGACAGTGTTTTTCATCTCTATCATCGTGGTACTTACTCTCCTTAACTCTTAAATTTCTTCAATGTATGTGTTCTCAACTGTTGAGTTGATATGGTCTTGCACCATTAGCTCTTTTTCTATATTAACCTAGATGATCAATTATATTTTATTATCGGTTAGGAATGTGAAGTGATTATTACACAATTTGTGTAGCAGTCGGTCATTGTTGTTTGTCCTTTGCATACCAAGTGTTCGATAACTTGCTTTTTGAGTTCACAACGTAAATTGCTGGAGTCATTATTGTAATGTTGTAGAATTTTATCTACATTATCTGCCGCTGCTTCGGTGAAGACTCAAACTTATACAAAACTTGTTGCTTGCTTTACCTGAGAATTCAAAGCGGAACCTGAACTGAATGTTCATTTTGCTAGTGGGAATGAGACAAACTAGAACGAGTTAGATGAGCTGCTTGCGTTCTTCTTCTGGCTTAGCTCTCAGGTTTTCAGTCCGTGATGGACTGAATGGCATGTTTCTTACCAAATTAAGTTTCTCCTTTCTCCCATTTCTTGTTGAAAACAATAAAAGAATAGCTTCTCTTCGTTTTCCGTTGACCCTTGACCAAATACGGGTATTCATTTAGGTGTGAAGTGGATTACAAGTTTGGATGAGGACAAGAAGATCAAGTTCTATTGCCTTGAGTCCAAAGTTGTTGAGCCATATTTAGCTATCTCTAGTCACACCAGAGGGCAGAGAGGATATGCTTCATCGCTTTATTTTCATTGGAGATCCTTTTCAATATCACCAAGGTTCCACAGGTTAATAATAGTACTTAACTTTCTCCCTAACTCTCATAGTATTTTTGGTTTCTCCTAAGCTTATACGTGAAAAAGTGGCTTTGGTTTCCTACAATATCTTACCGATGGTGTTGAAATTGATTGGGTGGTAAAAGAAATTAGAATTACCATGGTGTTATGCAAGGATTGATGGTCACTAGGGTTAAAAGTATTTTTGTACATACTTGCAGCTATATTGAAAGTTCTTTCGTACATGCCTCTGCCATACTCTGCACTGAGCTACTTGACAGTGATACCTGAGCCCTTGAGAGATAGTTTCTATGACTACCTGGCAAACAAGGGATGTCAATGGCTGGGAAAGGAAGATGACTGCATCGTGTTGAAGGAGATAGAGCTGCTTGATCGTTTTATTGACGCTGATGAGCTTTGGAAGAGGAGTTTATCAAAAGGACCTTAGAATATACTTTATGTATCAGCTTTGTGGTTTGATCAGAAGCTGGCATCGACTTAGGCTAGATTTTTGGATTTTGACCTTCAGGCAAAATTGTGGTATATATGACTTATTTACTTGTATGAAGTGACAAATGAGATATGGACAAACGGCATTATTGAGCTTAAAGGTTGACTTGTCTCACTGGTTGGGTTGTTTATTTTGTCAGCATTTCTCCGTGTGTCTGAACTCGTTTTGCAACTTGAGAAAGGGTTGGATAGTTAGTAGTGGGTGAGCCATTTATTTCAAGGTCTTGTGGTAATGAATTTGGCTTTTGGTTTTTTATTTGCTCCAACTCCCAAACATGTTCTTTTATTAGACTGAAAACTTCTCATGAAATTTGTAGGTCGATGAGTATCACTTTTCGAGATTTGTTTCTTCTCCAACCAAGGAAATGAGGATTCCTATTGTTAACTAAAATGAATTGATATATTTGACCATCCTAAAGTCGAACCTAAGACCCCACCAAGAACAAGACGCGAATAATATGATAAGTAGGGAAATCCGAATTTACGCATTATGTGACATAAGCTCATTCCAATCTGAGACAGGATATGACAATTTCGAAACAAATACGATCTTAACTAAAATTAAAAGACTCGAGAATAACTAAAGTATGGATTTATGATTCTAGCTTTGGGGTCAAGCCAATTCGGACATATGACAGTACACATAGAACCACCCAATTCATAGCTAAGAGTTGAGAATCAACAATACAATTGCGTTTTCTCATGTGAATAATGATAATAATGGTTTTTCCCCAGAGTAGTATAAGATATAGATGAACAGAAATTGAATTGCTTTGTAAACCCAAAGATATACTCTACAAAGAATTACACTCTTTCAACCGCTCCTCTGCCGTTCCTTATCACTTACGTTTTTTTAATAGGCATACGCATACCTGCTTATCTTAGATGCCAGATAGAGCAAAAGGATACTTTCATTATGTTTTCATTTTATTGACTCACCATATACCATTTCTTCATGCCAGGTATAAAAACTTTGGGTATGTTTGGGGAAAAAATGGAAGTAAATCATTAATATTTAATACACAAACCAATCTGAAAAAATTGTCTTAGTGTGTAGCTTTGTTCATCTGATAAATTAATTTTGTATCTTCTTGTGATTCTTACAATCAATAAACTTTAAGATGCTACAAGCTACCTCAGTATTACAACATATAACAATACCCCACTACGGGGCTCATCCAACCATGGTCCGTTTCCTGCCTCTCTGCCGCACTGTTATACAGAGGAGAGAAAAAATACAAAACAACTTATCAGTTTTTGAACATGCAGAGTTAATAACAACATCCATATCTTCCATGTTGTATTCATTTTGGTGCTTGAGGGGTGATAATTAAAGACTCACCTTGTGCTAGTTTGTTAAATGTGGAGGACCATTGTCTCGAAGATTTCCTATAAGCAGCAAGCACTTTGTCCATCTACACAAGAACATCAAACCAAACCAGATAAAGATTATTTTTGTGCAAGAATAAACGAAGATGCAAAGTACCAAATTGCCTTACCACATTGCCACAAGAAGAGTGCATAGATAGTAAGGCCCGTTCCAAAACATACAAATCAACTGCTTTGTCTTCAGGTAGTGTCGATGTGAAGCTTAGGCCAAAATCAATCAAAACCTGAAATGTCAATATCCCAAATAATACTAATGACAACACCACAACACCTTAAAAAATGTTTTCAAACTTCTCTTTGTAAAAATCAGACAGGTACGAACAATAGAGGGAGAGAGAGAAACAAACATTGTAAGTACAAGGAAGAAAGAAGCTCACCCACCAGTTGATTGGTACCTCACGAATCAACATGTTGGTAGTTAAATCACCATGGATCAAGCCACCATCATGCAGTTTTGCAACCGCATTCCCAATTTGCGCAGAGATATCATCCAACTTCTCTTGTTGGACTACAACACCATTGCTGCTTCCGAAATCGAGGAACACATTCTTCACAGCAGGGCCCTCAACATACTCAAATGTTAGTGTGTGCAGAACAGGGTCCACAGCAAAGAGCACAGGAGTGATAACCCCAAGCCTCCGTGCTTTGGTCATGCATCTAGCTTCCTGTTATGATGAGCAGATTTGAGTAAAGCACAATTAATCACTACAGTTTTCTTCAATCAAGTCTATATGAGTTAAATGGAATAGAGTAGAAAGCAACAACTGACAGCATTTAAACGCTTAAGTGTGAGCTTTGAGTCCAGTGAAGGATGCCTGTACTTCTTTGAGAAGCGTTCTTTGATAATAGACTTCCTTTCAACAAAAGTTGACTCAAAGATTCTCTGCAGGAGACAGAACGTATTCTCAATCCAAAATATCACCAGAACCTTCTGAAATGACAAAATTACTGCCACAGTTGTTATCGTTCTACATGTTATAACTTAACAGCATAGAAACTTCACATTTTCCAGATGTTGTAAGATAGATCATGAATGTTGACATTACCACTGACAAGAGTAGTCAGCTGTATAATATGTATGTAAACTTCACCACCTTCCTTTATCTCAGACAATCAATCCTCTTATCATATAAACCTTCACCATGATCACTTTACTTGACTTTTAATCAAACCACTAAAAGTCGGTTGGGGCTACATAATGAGCAAGACAGCCAAAGGTAAATTTCAATGGTATCTTCAAAAGTACCCCCCCCCCCCCCCCCCCCAGCCTACTGAAGAGTGAAGAGCAAAATGACAGAAGCAACAGAAATTAGCATGCTTTCTGCAATTAATTATGATAGTTGAGAAAATTTAGCCAGTTTTCATGAGATAATAAGAGGGTTACGAATTTCAACTCACAGCCTCAGCGCCTTGCTTCAGTAAAACAAGGGTCTTCTCCTTTCCCTCTTTTCCAGTTTCCATACCAATAATTTGAAAGCACGTAAATCAGTTTGCTTGATTCTGTTCGCAAAAGTAAGTTGAATGAAGAAATGAGGATGAAAGAAAAATGTATAAAGTAAAAATCAGGAGGACTACAATAGTATTCAAGGTATAGCTGGAACTTATAATGGCGGACAGCAGCAGAAAACTGGTTACTTAGTGGAATCAATCAACAGAGTAACATCATTGTAAATTCATTATCGACAACAATGAAAATGCAGATTTGCTTAGTCCAGAAACGCAAAAAGGAGTATGTAGGAAGTGCTGCTACCAAGACAGTAAGCATACAGACAAGTACAAAACTAAAGGACTGCACCTCCATCATCCTCAGTGAGATGACCAGGTACACCCAACAGCACCAGTCCGTTATTAAAGGAGTCACGGAAGACCCTTATTTGTAGCACTCGGTTCGAATATCTAAATGCACTTCGGTTGCCATAGATATAAACAAAAAAAAAACAAAAAAAAAGCAAAAGAGATTATAACATCCTCAAGAAGCAACTCATCAGAAGAGCAGCTCAAAACTACTGCAGAATCTATTAATCTCACTCTTTCGATTGGACGCCAATAAGTAACACATAAAGTAGTCTCTTAAACCCTATTATATATAGTAAGGACTGTAGCCGATATACACTCAGGAGAATTCAATACTCCGACAGAGTCTCTATGCTTTTTCACACAAATTAAGAAAGTGGAAAAAGTAGAGGAGAGCATGTACTCTCAGAGAGACATACAGGACATGACCGTGGGACAAATCGGACTCTGTGAATGGGACGGAGGGAATATAAAAAGTGCACCAAGGGGGACGATTTCTCTGAGCGGAGTAAAAAAAGTACAACTGAAATGACATTGTGGAAAGATATCGAATAGGTAATTATCTTGCGAAGACTAGAACACACAACTCAAAAAACAGCACACAACAACTTGAAATCACTCTAAACTCCGACCAGAATTTAAGAAAGATCACAAAGGTCCAGACAAATTTCCCAGTTGCCAGAGGCAAATATTAAAACCCTTGGAAGAGAGGGAAGATAAATATGAGGAATTGAGAACAAGGAGCAAACAGACAGACCTGGTGAAGTCGGAGATAAAGAGACAAAGAAGCAGAAGAAACAATTGTTGTTGAAGCGCCCCGTCCGAAACCCTCCAGGCTATAACAAGTCGAGCAGTGCAATTGGCAGAAACGGTCCCGGTCCTCCCGGACTCCAGCTCTCTGACTCTCTTTTACTCTCACGTTATGTCCGGGCGGGCGAGTAAGCAGCGCTCTCGGACGACACAACAGGGTGAGATTTTCGTAGCCTTTTTTTTTTGTGTGCGGGTCGTTGTTTGGGTGTACTCGCTGGGTCCGGTAATTTGGGTCATTAGGTTCGGTTCGGTTTGATTCGGGTTAATTTATAGATATTTAATATTTGGTTCGGACCGGGTCAGGTTATTTGGTTAAATTTAGACTCGGGTGACTTTGATTTGGTTGATTTCGGGTTTGGATATTTTTGGTTCGGGTTAGGTTAGCCTCTACACTTTCGGTTTTTTTCGGGTTATGGGTCAAATTCGGGTGACTTACCGTGTTATGCTTAATTGACAAAAATTTTAAAGTACAAATTTAAGCAACCTTTGTAACTTGTATTGATTTTCATATTTGGATCCAAATTCTCTTAATATAGTGTTACTCTTGATGAAGATTGTTATTGTGTATTGGTTGGTTATACATAAAAAATTGGATGACAATATTTTTAATATTAATTTTTAACTATAGATTTATTAATTGTATCAACCATGTATAAATTTAAAATTTGATGAATCAGTAGTCAATATTCGGCACTCGACGCCCAGTCTATCCCTTACACGCCCGACGTTGTGCTTGTGCCTCCCGCCATCCCGCGCTCGTCACACCCCGCGCGTGTCCTGCGTCAGCGCCCATCATCTCGAGCGAGCGTCGTGCACCCGCCATCTCTAGTGAGTGTCGCACGCTCATGCCAATCTATCACCACCTCGCGCCTGTGCCCTTATGCGCTAGTCATTCATTATTCTTCGCTAATGTCTTAAGATTCTAATGGATAGATTTCTTTCAAGCCGCTATTGGGTTTTGTTAAGCATTGACGTCATCACTGATTTTGATGCCATCATTTGCCCATGGCCCTTTATTATTGAAAAGCTTTCTAGTTTCTTTCCAATATCTAGTACTGTTTATGTTTGCAGGGACATCTTCACACCTATAGGTTATGTGACAATGTTTGGACATTCATCGTGCAGGATGCTGTGATTAAGCACAAAGATACACAGGAAAATGTTGCTAGGATGAAGATTGAGCGGTTATTGTGAAAATGTCATCTCATCACGTTAGAAGTTTTTCTTGTAGTTAGTATAACCTGAAGACTATAACAAACAGATTATGTGATTGCATTTTTACTTTTCTTAAACTACTTGAACAAACCAGTATGTAAAGTGGGGTCAGATACGTGTTGTAAAGCATTAATATTGTTGCCCTCTCGAAGGTTAGCGTCAAGCTTATGCACTTCACTTTTTGGCTATACTTCAGTGTGTCTTGAAACTTGGTGGGACATAGTCGGTCATAAATATAATATGCTTTTTGTGAGTTGTTGATTTATAAGAGGTTGAATCAATTTCCTTGGACACGGCAAAAGATGGCAAGAATTGTAAAAATGGAATGAAAACATACCTTATTTTAGTCCCAGTTCATGGAAATTATGCGTTCGTACATGTCAATAATAAACAGAAGGATAAAGGAAGTTTGTCTAGTTGCATGTGTGGTTTGGGTGAATTCGGTTTGGGTCAATTTAGTTTGGGTCAATTCGGTTCGGGTCAATTTGGTTCGGGTCAATTCGGGTATATCAATTTCAGTTTGATTTGGTTTTGGTTCGGTTCGGATTTTTGGGTCACATTTCAAGTCACATCATTCGATTTAAATTTGGTTTTGGTTCGATTCGGATTTTTGGGTCACATTTCGAGTCACATCATTTGGTTTAAATTCGGGTTCAGATCGGAATGGATCGGGTCGATTTTTCTAGTTTGGGTCACCTTTACCAAGTCTAGTATTGGCCCGTCGTTGGAATTTTTATATATATTTTGGTTCATAGACATGACCTTATAGAGAAGATTAAAGACGCTTTGAATAGGTCATAAGAACTTACATAGGGGTGGCAATACCCATTGGGTACCCGATCCACCCGTCTACCTGATCCATATAAATGGGTGAAAACCCAAAATAAACAGGTGAAAAATGGGTGATGGGTGAAACTGATGATGGGTTGGGTCGGGTGATGGGTGAGATTTTTTCACCCATTTTACCCGATTCTCACCCGACCCATCACCCGTTTACATTTTTACCCAAATATTTTTCAAAAATTATGATAATATCCCTGAATTTTACTAAAAATTATAGTCAAGCTCACAAATTTTTTTATATAAATTTACAATCAACCTCTAATATTTTCTAAAAATTACAAAAGCATACAACAAAAATTTCACTCGTTTATCACCCAACTCACCCGTTTCACCCGCGGGTTCGGGTGAACCTTAACGGG
The DNA here is from genome assembly GCA_023374045.1 of Limonium bicolor. NCBI lineage: Eukaryota > Viridiplantae > Streptophyta > Magnoliopsida > Caryophyllales > Plumbaginaceae > Limonium > Limonium bicolor. The sequence goes on along the minus strand of CM041777.1, from coordinate 252,112,489 downwards.
TGACAGGTCGGGTTCGGGTGGAGCAGGTGAAAACGGGTGACGGGTGTGGATGAAGCTTCACCCGACCCAAATCCGACCCATTTCCACCCCTACTTACACATGCATGATGATCGAGACCATCGTTATATTAACTGAAAATATTTTCTTTGGCTTTCAAACAAATATCTTTGGTAAATTAGTTTATTTTGTTGACTTAAGAAATTAATTACTAGTTTAACTACTCTATTAGATAAGGCCTGTACTTTGAGCATACCAAATATATTATATGAAGTATTAGCTTATCTCTTCTCTTATACATATTTTTACTTACCATGTATATTTTAAGTGAATTTACTAGTTGTGATATAAATAAAAAGAAAATGAAAAGAAAAATAGCAAAACTGATGTTTATAGTAAATGTGTTTTACATAATAAAAAAATGTTATCAAAACACAAATTGATTTATGAGGATGAAGAATTATAATTTTTTTAAAACCGTAAATTGTTCATATTGGGTAATTTAGTCTTGAAAATCGTATTTAACAATCATAATCTTCTAATAGCATGAGACAACATTAAAACCATTAATATATTATAGTCCAAACTCTGCTACTCATTCTTTAAGTTTTCTAATTTTTTCAAAGTATAATTCTAGCACTAGTGGAAAAAATGTTTTTAACCACGGTTATTTTGCCTATATACCACGGTTAGGAACGGTGGTTTATGCTCGCGTCGTATATTCACAAATTGAGATAAACGACGGTTCATAACCGTGGTTTAAAGTGAGCGAAAAAACCACGTTTTGTCGAAACCGTCGTTTAAGACCCCTTCTCCCGCGAACATTCACTGACTTTATACCACGGTTGTGAGTCTGAACCGTGGTATACAGTGCATTATAAATGACGGTTTTACTTAAAACCGTGGTATAAAGTCTATAGAAATCAACAATAAATCACGGTTATATGTAGAACCGTGGTTTATAGTCAGCGACTTTTTTCCGAGTTCGCCGGCGCTTTAGCGCCGCCGCCTTCGATGTAATTTCTCAACAGAGAGCGCAAACAGAAGAGAATGAACAGGCCAGAACATGTATGTTACTTGTTTGTGTATTAGGGTTGCTAAATAATGAGTGAAGTTACATTATGTTCCTTGTTCGTCGGTAGATTACAAAATTACCGTGAAAGAGAATGACAGAGGGCGAAGCGCCGGTTAGGGTTGCACAAAATTACCGTGAAAAACAAGAGGCGCAGAGCATGTCATTGTTCGCCGGCGATTTACAAAAATTACAGAGGCGCAGAGCATGTCCTTGTTCGCCGGTTAGGTTTGCAAAAATTACAGAGGTGCAACATGTGTTCCTTGTTTTCCAGTATGGCGAAGAGCATGCATGTTCGCCGGTGGGTTGAAAAAATTACAGAGGCGTAGAAGAAGAAGAAGAAGGAGAAGAGTTGCAAAGCATCCTTGTTCGACAGTGTAGGTTGTAAAAGAGTGAGGAGAAAATATATGTCCGGGTAAGAGAAAGAGAAAGAGCCGCGTTAATTTTCGGCGAAAATTTGAATTCCCGCTTAGACTATATACCACGGTTGTAACAAGGAACCGTCATTTAAAGTTTTTTGACCATGACTAAAAACGACGGTTTTGACAAAACCGTGGTATATAGAAACCCTATATACGACGGTTCTCTAAGAACCGTGGTATATTCACTCCGGCATGTACTATATACCACGGTTGCCCTAAAAACCGTGGTATATAGCTAACCTATATACGACGGTTCCAGAAAAACCGTGGTATATGCGCTCTGGTATGCACCTTAAACGACGGTTTCTTTTAATACCGTGGTTTATAAACTTTAAACCACGGTTTTCCATTTAACCGTAGTTTAAACGCCGTCATTAAAAACATTTTTTCTACTAGTGTAGTTTGTGGCTTGATATATAAAATTAATAAACATTTTCAGAATCAGTTTAATTGTAATAATTCACTCAATCAAATCTACCAGTTAGGTTCAATTGGTTATTCCATTGTATGGAAACACTATCCTCCAACTTTCGATTGACTATGAAGATTAATTGTTTGTAAGGTGTGAGTTTAGGGGCATGCCTGAGAGTGCATGTTGGTTCTTTGCGGATGATTATATTTTGTTGGATGAGGCAATTGTTGAAAATGGAGAAAGAGTCTTGAGGAGTTTCAAGACTTACAAGTATTAACAATACATAGATTTTCATATTTCTTTAAGTAACTACATTGTCCTAGTCTCAAGGAAGTAGTTGCATCACAATGTTAGTCTACTAAATTCTAGGATCTGTTAGCTACTTCTTCTCTTCTTTCTGTTTATTAATTCCTTGTATAAATATGTGTAATTATCTATGCAAGGAAAATAGTTTTTCTCATTCTTCTTGTACATGGTATCAGAGCTTAACCGATTCTCTCTTTATTTTTATTTCTTTTTTGGGGGACGCCATCTTCCGCCTCCTTCATTCTCTTATCCTTGTTTCCATGGCTGACACTTCTCATCATCTTCCCAACCCTCACGAACCCAGCAAGCCATTTACTATCATCACTCTCGCTCACCTAACCAAGCTCCTTCTCACTGCATACTTATCATGGCATATTTAGGTCGAAGCTCTCCCTGATGGCCACAGTTTGCTTCACTTTGTTGATGGCACTACCAATGCCCCGGACAAGCTTCTTCCGGCATTCGCTCCATCAGTTTTCACCACCACCACCACACTGTCTCCTTCACTCTGCCACTTGCTGCCGTGAAATTCTATGGATTTCATCTTTATTCACCGAAATTGGTTACCAGCCCTCTCTCGCTCACTTGTCATTTATTGTGGAAATTTAGGAGCAACTTCTCTCACTGCTAGTTCAGTCTTCCATTCTGAAATGAAGCACATCGCCCTGGCTTACCACTTTGTTCGACACTATGTTCAGCATGGCCACTTTCGTGTCTCTTTTGGCTCCACTAATGATCAAATTGCATATATTCTCACCAAAGCACTTCATCGCCCTCACTTCTGTTATCTATTGTCCAAGTTGTTCACTCTTATAGACATGATCAACTTGTAGGAGAATATTAACAATACATAGATATTTGTATTTCTTTAAATAGTTCCATTGTCCTAAACTCAAGGAAGTAGTTGCATCATAACGTTAGTCTGCTGAATTATAGGATCTGTTAGTTTCTTCTTCTTTTTTTTCTATTTACTAATTCCATGTATAAATATTTGTAATTATCTCTGTAATGAAATGAGTTTTTATCGTTCTTCTTTTACTTATTAGCAATACATAGATTTTTGTATTTCTTTAAATAGTTACATTGTCCTGGTCTCAAGGAAGTAGTTGCATCATAACGTTAGTCTACTGAATTATAGGATTTGTTAGTTACTTATTCTCTTCTTTCTGCTTACTAATTCCTTGTACAAATATGTGTAATTATCTCTACAATGAAATAAGGTTTTCTCATTCTTCTTTTACATGGTATTAGAGCTTAATCGATCCTATATTCATTTTTATTTCTTTATTGTGGAACGTCACCTCCTTTATTCTCTTATCCTTTTTTCCATGGCCGATACTTCTCATCAGCCTCCCAACATTCACAAACAGAGCAAACCATTTACCATCATCACCCTCGCTCACCTACCAATTAAGCTCCTCCCACCACATACTTACCATGGCGTATTCGAGTCAAAGCTCTCCTTGATGGCCATGGTTTGCTTCACTTTGTTGATGGCACTACCAATGCCCCAGACGAGCTTCTTCCGGCCTTCATTCCATCAGTTTCCACCACTACCACCACCTCCTTCACTCTGTCACCTGCTGCCGTGCCTGCGCCCAATCCGGCGTACCTCACCTGGCGCCGCCAGGATCGCCTCCTCTATGGAGCGCTCTTTTCATCCCTATCCACCAAAGTTGCTTCCCTTGTCTCACAAACCAAAACCTTCATTGATCTATGGCAAATGCTTCAGAACCAACCCCTCGCGAAGCCACTTAAAACACCTTAAAGATTACATTTGGAACGCTTCTAAGGAGTTGATGGTAGGATGTGGGTATGATGATCGAGCGTGTGCAGCAAGGGCTGTCACTGGCGCTAGAGATCTAGAGGAGGAGGACGATTGCAAAGTGAGCTCGTGAATCAGAAGTTTCTCCAGGAGCGCATCAAACTTAATCGACAAGTCATGTGCATTAATGCCATCTATCGTTGGGCAGTAATCGTCGTCAAGACCATGAAGAGCATAATCGGTGAAGTCTTCGACAGAGACCACGGACCTCATTGACGCGAGCAAATTGGCTGTGATTTTAAGTGAGTGGAGGTATGTGGTGATGAAGGTGGTGCCCTTTTTGAGTGAGTAGAGGTATGTGGTGATGAAGGTGGTGCCCTTGGAAGCGTTACAAAGGCAATCTTTAAGGTGTTTTAGTGGCTTCGAGAGGGTTTGGCATACGTATTCTAAAGCAGTTGCCATAGATCAATGGAGGCATAGGTTTGTGAGACAAGGGAAGCAACTTCGGTGGATAGGGATGAAAAGAGTGCTCCATACGCCAGATTGGGCCCGGGCACGACAGGTGATGAAGTGGAGGAGGAGGTTGTGGTGGTGGTAGTGGTGGTGGAAACTGATGAAGCGGAGCCCATAATAGGCTTGTCTGCGGCATTGGTAGCGCCATCAACGAAGTGAAGCAAACTGTGGCCATCAAGGAGAGCTTCAACCTAAATATGATGTGGTAAGTATGTCACGGGAAGGAGCTTGGTTAGGTGAGCAAGGGAGATGGCGGTAAATGGTTTTTTGGGTTCGTGACGGTTGGAAAGATGGTGAGAAGTGTTAGCCATGGAAACAAGGATAAAAGAATGAAGGAGGCGGAAGACGGCGTTCCACAAATTAAAAAATAAAATAAAGGATTGGTTAAGCTCTGATACCATGTAAAAGAAAAATAAGAAAAGCTCATTTCATTACAGAGATAATTACACATATTCATAAAAGGAATTAGTAAATGAAAAGAAAGAGAAGAAGTTATTAAGAATACATAGATTTTTGTAGTACTTTAAATAGTTACAAAGTCCTAGTCTCAAGGAAGTAGTTGCCTTTATAACGTTAGTCTACTGAATTATAGGATCTGTTAGTTACTTCTTCTCTTATTTCTGTTTACTAACTCCTTGTATAAATATGTGTATTTATCTATGTAATGAAATGAGCTTTTCTCATTCTTCTTTTACATGGTATTAGAGCTTAACCGATCCTCTCATCATTTTTATTGTCTTGTCTAAAGACATACTTCTTATGCATGTTTTTGTATGAATGGTATACTTTATTATTTATTGTGATTATGTGAATACTTAATGTTTAATGGTTGATCTCACCTTATAGTTATTCCTTACTTAGTCCATTATTTTGTGTGAAGTTTAATGACCTTCATGGACTATATAATTATGTGCATATAAATGCCTCAGTGTATGTTGTGATCCTTCACCCATTCAAGTTCATTAGTCTTAATAATTTGATGACCAATCCTTGTTGAGTTCTCCTTTAATTTAATTTACCTTTAACTAGGTATTGAAGGTTTGGGGTATTTCACTTAGGCTTAAGAGTGTTTGTGTGACTTCGGGTGACCATTCTTTGAGGAGGTGGAGGTGAGGTAAGGGAAACTACAGGGTTAGATGATGATCAATTAGAGGGGGAAGTGGAGTGGTTTGGTGAGGCATAAGATGTAGAGGGGGGCAAAGAAGATGAGGATACTGGATATGAGGAGGAAGTGAGATAATAGTTGGACAAAGGGGTTGATGGTGACTGTTCTGGCTGAACTTGTGGTGCTTGTACGGGGGAAGTCATAAGGGGAATAAGGACAATAGTGACGCTAGTAGATGAAGAGGGTGAATCTAATGGTGGTTGTGATATGGAGGCAAAAGGGAAAATTGTCTCTTGAAATGTTACATCTCTAGAGAGATATAACATGTTGGTCTGAGGTTGAAGACGAAGATATCCATGGAGTTTGATGAATAACCGAGAAAACCACATTCATGAGATCTGAAGTTCAATTTGTATGAATTATATGGTCTGAGATTTTACCAACAACTGTAATCAAAGCCCCATAGGTGTTTGAAAGACGGGGCAGTTTTGTAGAGCTTTTGGTAGTGGGATGTATAGGACAGAACCTTGGATGGGAGTCGAGTAATAAGGTAAACAGTAGCCTTAAAAGCATAAAAGTAGAAAATGAGGGGCATCTTGGCTTGAGCTAAAAGACATAAACCTTATTAACCACATGTCTAACTTTGGATTCAATAGATCCATTTTGTTGGTGTGAGTGAGGACATGTAAGTATGTGATTGATTCCATTTTCAGCCACAAAAGATGCTAGGGCTTTGAATTCACCACCACCGTCGGTCTGAATAGCTTTAATTTTTTGTTGAAACTGTGTTTGACAATTTTATAGAAGGTAGTAAAAACAATAAGAGTATCTGATTTTTGTATCAAGAGAAATAACCACTCAAAAACAAGAATACTCATCTAAACAATGATGAGGAATGATTTATAACTATCGTGTGATGTATAATGAGCAGGACTCACAAAATTGTGTCTAGAGATAGATGAGCTAGGAAATGAGGAAGAGCATGTTGCTTTCCTTGGCAGCAAGCCGTACATATTTCAGAGTGTAATATTTTTGTAAGTGGAAGATTGAACTGCTTTAGTGTAAGGCTAGAAACACTAGAGCTTTGATGACCAAACCGCTGGTGCCATATAGTTTTAGGTGCTGCGGTAGTGTAGTTGAGGGATGGAGTATGGTCCAAGGTGGTGGGAAGAATGTAGACACCATCTCTAGTGTTTCTGAGAAGTGTCTGCTGGGTTGTCAACTCCTTTTAAAGAAAATAGTGAGCATAGAATTCAAAATAGGCCCTATTGTCTTTGCAAAATTGGCTGACAAAAAGAAGATTTTTGTTCAGTGTAACACCCCTACTACGCACTTAACAAATAATCGATATCGCATCGGAAATAACAACTAAACAATAACTAAACGGTTCGGTGCTACAACGCCGTTAACCACCCACGTGGTTAACAAGGCAGAATAAATACAAGCATATCGGTCTGATGATCAGACTCCCGAGCATAGAACTAATAACCTTTAATACATTAACAAAATACCGAGTTTGTAACTACATCCATAAACATAACTGTACATCACAAACTGTCACTGTGAATTGTTAACGACCATCATTGTACTACAATGGTACCAAAAATATATCACCTCGGGAGCACTAGCGCATCCCGGGCTCAACATCCAAAAACAACCAAAAGTAATCCTGCATCCTAGAACCTAAAGCCATTCCGCTTCTTCGATCCTCATCCTGCAGTAAAAATATGGAGCCCCCGAGGGGGTCAGCAACCCTTGGCTGGTATGGTTAACGCGCGCAGCCCATCGGCTACCGGGATAATACGTGCACCATTGTCATGATGACATGGCATTCCTTTTAAACACATACATCATATACATATATCACAACATGAGTATTGTACACAACATCACACATAACATACAAGAACACATTCCTTTAGGAAGTGAACCATACAATTAGTTTCCCATGGAGAGCCTCGGAATGTTGCCATACTCATGCTAAGCTCGTTTCATAACTCGTTCCGTCCTGTTAGATTGAACGGATAACTTAACACAAGGTGCCTCGGGTATAGTGACCCAAGCCACACCGAACAAAACATAGTATGCCCCTGTGGCCCGACGTGAGTCAGTAAAATAGCCTTGGTTAAGCTAAAGGGAAGGTTGGAAACCAAATTAAAACACCATAACATAAAAGAGAGTCGAACCGGTTATGACATCGACTCCCTACTCACACGCGTGGCCGGAACAGACGCGGACTCCTCACTTCCCCCGTTAGCACTTGTTAGAAGTTCAACATTGAACTCAATGAACCAATCACACACAATAGGTTAAGTCTTGTTAGACACACACAAGGGAAGAGAGAGTCACACTTAACAATACAATAATATTTAACAACTGTAAACTCATTACATGACTTAAGTCTTACAAGGTCATAAACAAACAGAAAAACAAACAACACACAGCCGGTGTAAACCGGTAGGCAACAGAAAAAAACTACCTATACCTTGGTCCTTGCTTCGACTGGTTTCCACCTTTGGAGAATCCTATACACATTTAGTAACGTCGATTAATTTAACGTACTAGTTCGTCTGTAGCTTATTACTTTACATTTCTAGTTATTTTGCTTTCACACTTGTTAGTACTTTTCACCATTTTAATTGTCATTATAACTCTCCTAACATGTCTTAAATAACCTCATATCATCATTACTAACTAATCACCATTTTTAGACAACTTTTCCTAACCTTAAACAACATTTTTGGCCAAAACAGTGGCCTGTCCGAACTTGTGTCCGAGTTTCCGAAGTTCAGACGCAAGTCGAGGCTCAAAGGGTGAAGCCAGACGCATGTCCGAACTTGTGTCCGAGTTTCCAAAGTTCGGACATTGGTCGAAAGAAAATCAAAAGAAAATTTCAAACATCCGAACTTGTGTCCGAGTTTCCCGAAGTTCGGACGCAAGTCGAGGATAATCCTGAGAAAAGAGACGGGTGTGTCCGAACGTCCATGGTCGGACAGAAGTCCGGACACTGGCCGAGACTCAGAAAATTCTAACACAACAGGGCATGTCCGAACGTCCATGTCCGGACGGAAGTTCGGACGTGCCAAAACACTCATTTTCATAGCCTCAAACACTTACTCAATTCTTGCCAAAATCCCTAACACCTATTATGTTTTATCTTTGGTTCCCAAGTGGTTTTCATGCCTATTGTAACCATTATACCAAGATATTTCCTCACCTTTTAACATCATCTCCCAAGCATCTTTTCTTCCTAACCAATTCCTTATGTCATTCTTGAAATCCCTTTACAAGTTTATACTTTCTCCTAGTTTACAAAGTTTGCATAAGTCTCAACACACTCCAAAATGACTTTGGTGTATTCCAAAACACTCATTTGATTTCTACAATCTCTAAGATAGTGCCTAATTCTTCTTGTACTCTAAAAACACCTTAATACACTTTCTTTTCCCTAGTAATATACCTAGTCACTTCTAACACTTCCTAGTTCCTCAAATCTTGTTTAAACACTTAGAACTTCTTGTCATTACCTAAATTTTGACATGACTCTCCTAGAACATTACTAAGCCAAACACATTGTTTTCACCATCAAACAATCAAGAACACTAAAATCCATCAAGACATTCTTATACACAAAACTTCACTCATTTAACACTACATCACAATATAGTGCATAATTTAATTTCTGGCACTTAGGCCCTTAAATAGTGGCTCTTAGGCCCTTAAGATGCATAATCATAACACTAAATGAATCCCACATTATATTTGCCTTTGACTTGCAAATACACTCAACATACATATGCCTTTTACTAAGCCCTTGAGAGCATTTTTTTTCTAGGTCATTCACCATTGGCTCCTTAAATCATTTTCATAAGCAATACAAGCTCATTTCTCCTAAGACTTTAAACTACATTAGGTTAGCATATTTACCTTTTTCCTCACAACTTCTTTATTGTTTCCTCCTGTTTAAAATTCGGTAAGGGTGTTTGATTTCTTGTCAACTTCTAAACAATATACAAATAATGTAATGAGTATACAAGCTTTATGCTCCATCTCATTGTAAACCCTAAACATAGATTGCCTTAAATATTTAGATGATTGTTTTACCTTGGATATCAAGAGAGTTTGGATATGTAGCAAGAGAGGACTCCACCAAGCCCTTGGAAGATTCAAATGAAGCTAAAACAAGCAAGGTAAAGACACCATCAATGGTGATTTTTTGGACAACACACAAACATGAAGGAAATGTTATTTTTCTTTGAGTTTCCTTACCTAGAAGCAAAGGAGAACAACAATATGTGAAAAGATGAGCTCAAGCTCCTCCCATGGAGATTATTCTTGGCACCAAAATGGAGCTCTTGAGATTTTAAGAAGATAGGATTGAAGAGCTTGATGAGAGGAAGAGAATGGTGGTCTTAGAATTTGATTTGGCAAAATGAGCTAAGAGATATAAGTGGTCAAAGATGGAGTTTTGGTGTGGGCTGTAGCAAACCGTGAATGAGAGCAAGAAGGAAGGTAGAAGACGGTGGGAACAAGAGAAATGAGAGAATGAAGAAGACTTAGTTTGTTTAGATATTTAAGTAAAAGTAAATAGTGATTTACTTTATCAATTTCTATCTTATCAAATTAACAAGGGGTGACTCATCCCTTATAAGAAAACCGGCCCCTATTATTATATAAGGGTATTTTTGTCCTTGTTGGGCAATTTAATTACTTATATAAACATATGTTACAAACCTAGCTTATTTTAGTTACTATTCACTAAAACAAGGCACATAGATGTGAATTTTTGATTTCCCATTGATATAGACTTCCAAATGTGATACTAATTAGTACACATATTAATTAAAGAGTAATGATGGACATTTAGCCATTCAAAACTCATTTACAAGACAATTTTTCAAAACGTGCTTTAAGACTCCTTAAAGCACATTTTGTGTTTAACTTGTTTTCAAGCTTGGTTTTCTTTGGTAATTGGTTTAGTATGTTCATTAATATATACATGAAGTCTTGATAAGCTTATTAGGTCTTAACCAAGCTTATCCCAAGCTTACAGCACATTTTGGCCCTTATTGACCTTAAGGTATTTATTTGTGTTTTCTATGGTTTAACTTGTTTACTAATGTTTATAAGACTCTTTTTAGTCTTAATATACCATATTTTAATGTTTAAACCACATACTAAGGTTTGGGGTATTTCATTCAGGCTAGTAGTATGAATGATGTTATTTAAAACAAAAGAGTGAGGAGAATGTGAGAGAGTACTATTACCTTGAACATCGATGGGTAGAGAACATCATCACCGAAAGCAACATTATCTGGCCCAAAATAATCACTACTGGTGAGGTTAAGTTTGGAGAAGTCGCCAGAAAAGTGGCGTGTAGCTGCTTGTGTCTTGCAACCACTCCCGTGGTAGGAAATCAAGTGTAGATCCCGATAGAGAATGATGTGAATATTCACTACTGTTTCATTGATTGTAATGACGGGTATGTTTTGTACAAGTGTACCCTAATGAATATATATACCAAGTGCTAGAAAGGGAGGCCAGATTATACAATTAAACAAGGCCTAAAAAGAGAGTGGGTTATTTATCGTTTATGGGCTTTACATTTTTATTATTGTCTAGCCCAATCTGATTATGTGGTCCAATATCCCCCTCGCTCGTAACTGAAGAAGATTCAGTTTCGATAGAAGAACTGAAAAACCTAACCCCCGATAATGGTTTCGTCAGGATGTTCAGCAGTTTGATCTGCACCGTGGATGAAGGAGATCTTGAGGGATGGATTTTGCACTCGCTCGCGCACGAAGTGGAAGTCAAGTCCAATGTGCTTCGCTCGAGCATGAAACACGGGATTGGCTGCAAGATACGTCGCCCCTAAATTGTCGCACCAGAGAATTGGGACTTCAGGTAAGTAGATCCCTAATTCTCCAAGAAGATTTTGGATCCACACTAATTCACTAGTCGCATAAGCCATAGATCGATATTCAGCTTTGTAGTTGACCTAGCGACTGTCGATTACTTTTTAGACTGCCAAGCAATTAGATTGTTGCCAAAAAATACATAGTACCAAGTGGTGGACTTGCGATCTGTAACATCACTAGCCCAGTCCGCATCTGAATATGCGGAGAGATTTGGTTTTGTATGAGAGGAGATATAGTATGAAAGGTTTAGGGATGATTTGAGATATCAGAGAATCAGTTTTAGGTCTTGATAATGTATTTTGGTAAGGGAATGCATAGCTTGACATAGCTTGTTGACAGAAAAGCTGATATCAGGCCTGGTAAGAGATAGATATTGCAAAGCCCCAAGAATACTGAAATAGTGTAGGGTTTTCAAATGGTTTAGATGCAGACAAATCAGAACTGAGAGTGTTGCTCATAGGAGTAGAGACAGGGCAGCAGTTTGACATTTGTGCCCTCTTTAGGATCGAGGTTATATACTTGGCTTGGTTCAGAAACATACCCTGGGGTGTTCTGTGTATATGCATTCCCAGAAAGTAGTGAAGAGGACTCAGATTCTTAACTGGAAAAATAAGGAGATTTATTGATAAATAGGTGCAAGAGAGGAGAGGAACCCGTAATGAGGTATGTCATCTACATACACCAAAATGTAGAGAACATCTTGACCATAAGAATAGAGATGAATACTGAAGTATCAGCTTGAGAGACACAAAACCAAGAGAGAAGGGTATCACTGAGCTTAGAGAACCAAGTCCTAGGAGCTTGCTTCAGGCCATATATAGATTTATGGAGAAGACATACATGATTAGAATAGTAGGGGTGAATAAAGCCAGGGGTTGTTTCATGTAGAGTTTTTCAGTGAGATCCCCATGCAAAAATGCATTATCAATGTCAATTTGATTGATAGGCCACTGTTTCATTGCTGATATAGAAAGAACCAACCTGATAGTGGTAGGTTTAATAACAGGACTGAAAGTTCTTCATAATCTATCCCTCTGTCTGTGTATAGCCACGTGCCACAAGCCTGGCCTTTCTACGTTCAATAGTGCCATCTGTTTTTCTCTTGGTTTTAAGGACCCACTTAGTCTAAATGCTTTAACATTGTTAGGCAGGGGCACCAAGGTCCATGTGTGATTGTTTTGTAGAGCTTGAAACTCTTTCTACATAGCCTTTAACTATGGTTTGTATTTCTGTGCTTGAACAAATGTGGGTTCATTTGGAATTAGAGTGGTAAAATTGGATGTTGGCCAGGGCATGGTCTCATCAGTGCGTATTAGTGGTTTTCTGATGTTTGCTCTAGCCCTTGTGACCATAGGGTGATTTGGAGGTGGATTAGGTGGGTGAACAGTTGGTAAAGGGGTGGGAGGATTGGAATGATCAAAGTGATCAGGTGTAGTGGAGGAGCTTGTAGATGTTGTGTGTGGTGTTTGTGGTGTGTGGGGAAAGGATAGAGTTTTGAGCAGTTAGTTGAGGTTGAGTTGAGGAAGGAGGTGATAGATTGAGAGGAGGATTAACAGCCATTGGAGCAGTAATGTAGGGAACTGGTGGGATAGAATAGGTAGCTGGAGTATCACTGGTGAGGGAAGGCTGATGATTTTGAAATGGAAAGGATTTTTCATTGAAGAGGACATCCCTCGATGTGTAAATTCTGTGAGTGGCCATATCTAGACATAAGTACCCTGTGTAGTTAGGGGCATAGCTGATAAGTGGTGAAATAATGCTCCCTCAAGATCTTTATTCGTCGTCATTTCATTTGGCGCATGACTTATTTCACCACTTTATGGAGTATTTGTGTGTTTATTAGTGATCTTACACTTGTGGCTTGTTTAAATAGGTAAATACTCTTTGGAGTACATTTTTAAGAGCTTTATATGAGAAAGCATCAATGTTCGAGCACCTCGGGAAGGATGCCTAGCCAACGGGAAGCATCGGGAGAGTTCCGGCACAGAGAAAATGACATTCTGGGGCCGACCGAACTTGCGACCGGACTTGCAAGTTCGGTCGGGCCCTGTTAAAGACGACCCAAAACTCACTGGAATCGACCGAACTTGCGACCGGACTTGCAAGTTCGGTCGACCTTTAAACCCGTCACGTGCTCTGCTTGAAAAGAGTCCGACCGAACTTGCGACCGGACTTGCAAGTTCGGTCGGACGCGAATTTTTGCCCAGATCTGCGTTTTCAAGAGCTGGATTTGGGGTTTGCTGGCTCATTATCAATTCCACCGGATTCCAACCCTAAACAGACAGAGAAGAGGCGAAAAAGAAGAGAAAAGAAGAGAGAAGAGAAGAGAGAAAGGAGGAAGAAGGAAGTGAAGATTTCTACCTCCATTGAAGCTTGGAAGCTCCTCTAATGGCTAATTCTTCCTTTTCTGTGCTCTTACCTCTAGCTATGTCTGAGTAGTTCCATTTGTATCTTAGGATGAGGGTTTGAACCCATTTTGCTCTTTGAATGCTAGAAACCTAACTCATTAATTACTCTTGTTTTATTCCCTTCAATATTAATTAATGCACTAAATTGATCTCTTACTGCATTTATGGTGGTTCCATTCAATATTTGAGCTTGAGTTTGGAACTAGACCAAGAAGGGAGTAAACCCTACCCTTTGCTTTCTCGATTTGGAAGTAAATGCTTGGGGCTATTATTTAAAGAGTGCTTGCTTAATGCTATTTGATGACTTGAACCTCCTTTAATTAAGGGGTTTGATTATTTAAGTAAGAATTGGATTTCCCATGATTTGGGAATTCATGAGCTAAACTCTTGTAGGCATTGAGATGATGAGTTATGGTTTTGAAGTTCTTTGAGTGAATTGGGTGATTCCCACTGTCCTAGGGTACTCTCTCCATCCATTCCATTCACAAACATTTCATTGTTTTTACTGCATTTTAGTTAACAAAACAAACAACCAAGCTTGCCTCTGGCTAAACCCCCATTTAACTGTTATTTTGCACTGAACTTTTATACCGAAGCTTGGGATTAGAAACCAATTTCCTTGTGGATACGACACTTGTTTTACTGCAACGAATTGGGTGCACTTGCCCATTTTAGCTAGGTTCAATTACTATGTATGTAATTTTCCCACCAATAGCCTAGAAAGAGACAACAGACAAACCTGTAGTTGAGTTTATTCTTGTTATAGGGGCGCATGTTAGGCCAGCATTCACAACCAAACACCCTGAGAAAGGAGTAGTTTGGAGTAGTGTGAAACAACTTCTCAAAAGGACTCTTGTGAGATAAAACAAGAGTGGGAATCCTGTTTATTAAATAAACAGTTGTATGAAAGGCGTGTTCCCATAAATCTAGAGGGAGGGAAGCTTGATCCAGTAGAGACAAACCTTTATCCACTATTTGTCTATGTCTAGTCTCAACTGACCCATTTTGCTGATGAGCTTTAGGACATGTAACACGCAAAGCAATACCTTTCTGTCTTAGAAAAGGTTTTAATGGCAGAAATTTTGTGCCCCCATCAACCTGTATAGACTGAACAGATGCAGAAAAGTAGGTATGCACAAGATTCAGAAAAGCAATGAAAACCTTAGACACATCAGATTTAGCAGCCAAGAAGAAAACCCAAATAAACTTAGTGTAGTCAACAACCACTGAAAGATAATACTTGTTCCCGGACTTAGAGATAATATGTGAGGGACCCCAAACATCAAGATATAAAAGTGAAAAGGGTTTGCTAGAAACAGAAACAGTAGTGGGGTGAGGGAGAGCATGCATCTTTCCCATATAGCCAATAGTAGAAAAAATATTATATAACACGCATTTTATAACTCGGTTATAGTGTAAAGGTGTTATAAAATATTTTACAACACGGTTGTACAATATAACCGTGTTATATTATGTGAGAGGAATTATCTACTCGGAAAAATAGGGTTTTTAACACGGTTATGTTCTACCTGTGTTATAAGAGTATTAAATATAACACGGTTCTATCTACCCGTGTTATAAACTGCATTTTATAACACGGTTGTACAATATAACCGTGTTATATTGTCTTTTAACTTTCCGCCAAATACTACCTTCTCCCTCAACGCGCTAGTCCTGTATGTTTTGCCTGCCTGTTTCCCTCCCGACCCTTCCAAATTCGATATCGCCGTCCCACCTACTGCATCGTCGCCATCGTCGCCACTACATTCACCTCCGACTTCGCTTCCACCGCCACCACCAACATTTGGTTTCTCATCTAGCCAACATTTGGTTTCTCACCTCCGAATCGCTTCTACCGTCACCACCAACATCTTCTGCCCTTGCTCTTCTAAATCGGCAACCGGTCCAGTCTTGTGCTACACCACTACTGCTTCTGCGCTGCATATCGCCACCAACAAACGCCACCAACCTCCAACTACTGCGATATGGTGGTACCGTAGGTAAATTCAACAAATTTTTTGAAATCAGTATACGCATGAATCTTACTCTCCAATGACGCAATATGAATTGGTTTTGTGATGAGGTAGAATGAATTGCTTTGACTAAGGCTCCTCTACTCAGGGCACCCATCTAGCAATTCTACCAAATTATCGGATCTGTTTAAATAACATGTAGAATTAAACTAGTGTAACGGTTTCTGCCCCTCGAATTCTGTTCGCCTGGTATTATGGTTTCTTGGTGTTTTATTCTTACTTCATTTCCTAATCTGTATTGTATCGAGGTTTGGAGTTTTTGTGTTTCTAGGTTCTGAATCTTTCTACTAAAATATGTGTGAAGTCTAACTCAGTTTGAGCAGCTTACAGGTTCTGAAGCAGTTGTCTAAATAATTAACTTGTCAATGTACTTCGTTTGGAAAATTTAATTCATTTGGTGAAACATGTGTGTTTCACTGGGCTTAAAAATATGATGATAAATGTGCTTAATCCTTGCTGAAACAGAACTAGAAGTTGAGGCCAAGAGCTCAAGGTCCTGAGAACTTCACACTCAGCCAAAGATCAACCAATGGAAAACAGCTAAGATACTTAAGTGGTGAGTTTTCTCTAAACTGGTTACATGATCAGAGAATGAACTCAAACATAAAGAAACAACAAAAAGGAGTATCAGTTTCTGATTTCTGAGTTCCCGGTTGCAATTTTGTGTAACAGCCTTCAGTTTTTCAGTTTCCTCCCAGTTAGTATTTAGGTGTTTATGTAACATTGTGCTCTGTCTATTAATTGCCTAGACAGGATATAGATGTAGTGTTAAATTAATAATGAACCTAAGGCAAAGATAAAACCCTTTACTAACCTAGTAGGCTTGTGAGAATATTGACAAAAAAAATAAAACAGAAAGAAGCAGTGTGCAGAAATCTAGAATCAACCCGGCAACTTTTGCTTCTGTATAACTAAATCTCAGAGGAGTGATGATGGGTCCTATTGGTTTAATCATCAACCTAAGACATTGCTAATCCACCTAACTAGTTATAAACCCCTTGGGAGAATTTAAAAACCCAACCTGATGCACTAAGAGTGAGGAGTAAATTGAAGTTGTGTTTCAGTTTTCAGGTTTACAGGTTCGGTGTAAAGGAGTTTCAGAGGCATAGTCCTTGTTACCTTGGGTTTGTTTTCGAATTCAAAAGCTGGATAACACACTTAACCAAGAGGGTAAGCAATGTGGGGTGGAAATCAGAAGTTAGGTTGAGGAACAGACAGGAAAGAAAGAAGAAAGCCACCAGTTGTGAGCAACAGTTTTTCAGTTTTGCAGTTTTTCAAGTTCTGTGTAAATGACTTGCAGAAGAGTAGTCCTATTGCTTTGGGTTGTTTCAAAATTACAACTGTATTAAAACACATAACTAAAGTAACTAAACGAGTTGGGGAAATAGGAGATGGGTTAGATAACAGAAACAAACCAAGAAAAGAACATGCACCAGTCCATGGTTTCAGTTTTTCGGTTTTCTGAAAAATTTAAGTTTCTGTACAACTCTGTTACAGAGAGTATGGAGGTTATATTGAGTGATTCAAGAGTTTAAAACCTTGCTGGGACACCTAACTAAGTGGGTAAATACATTGGGGGAAATGGAGATTAATTTAATTAACTAAAAGAGAGGTTAAAGAGGTGATGCAAAAATTAGTTTTCAAATTCCTGCAGCACGTCAGTTTCTGTAAAATGAACTACCAGAGCAATTAACAGTGTTGTATGGAGTTACTAATAAACCTAAAACATATCTAACACACTTAAGTAAGTTATAAATACTTAGGGGAAGATTAGAAGTCGGTTTCACAACCTAACAGATGTAACGAAGAAGAAATGAACAGGTTTTGCTTTCAAATTTTTGATAATCAGTCGCTTCTGTATAGCTGAATTATAGAAATGTTAAGAGTGTTATAATGGTTTAAGAAAGAACTATAGGCATGGATAAAGAGGTGAATTAAGTCTGTACACACTTTGGGAAGGAAAAGAATCAATGTAACACAAGAGAAGAGAAGATATCAGTTTGAAGTTTCAGTTTTTTTCAGTTTTCTGTGTTCTGTGTAAAGAACCTCCAGAGGAGTTATCAATGTTGTTTTGGGTGGTTTCTGAGTTGAAAATCTTACTAAATCACTTAACTAAATGGGTAAGCGTTTGGGGAAAATAAGAAACCAGATCAATGAATGAGAAATAAAACAGAAAAAGGAAGAAAATACCAATCCTAGTGCATCAGCTTTAGTCTTTTTCTCTAATCGCTCACTGTTTTTTTTTCAAGATTGACAACATCGATTCTGCTATACTTTTTAAAAAGAAATGATATTAGTATTGAGTTTCATCTATTTGGATTGCATGTTTTCTGAACACAATATTTTGGCTTTCAAACTTTACGTGTTTCTGATCTGCTTCAGCTTCTGTTTCTTTTCTCTTGTGATTTATTAACTTAGTTATTTTTGGGATTATAATACTGCATCATATGTGTTAACTGAAGTACCTTAAATCTTGACAAATCGAGCTGCTTAAAGCTGCCCATTATGAACAGAACCGATCTGCACTAGTACAATGATTATGAACATGCATTGCACAATCTGTTTTGGTGTAGTTTAAATATGTCTTGCAGTTCTCTGTTCAGGAAATAATCTTACTGTTGAACTGAGCAAGTGTTACCCTGTGTGCCCCTATTATGTACAGCTATTAACCCATCAATTATGCTTGTTTTTTCATCTATTTCACGGGTGTTAGATGTTCCATTCCGGTATGAGTAATATGTTCTGTAATAACTCTGAAAAGTCAAGCTGAAATGAGCTCTCGATCAAGGAAATCTGCACAAAAAAATCAGAATACTATAAAAAACTATAGAAAACTATATATTACAGCTTTGATAACAAATTTTGGCCAACTTTGGCTGCTGTTCACAGAGGTCATCACAATAGTTTTTTGGCCAATTCTTTGTCCCTTTTGATTCTTCCGTTCGAACTGCTGCTATTTGGAAATATTTTGGTTTTCATACTTTACATGTTTCTGATCTGCTTCAGCTGCTGTTTGTTGATATGAATATTGATTGATATTGTAACACTTTTAATTTCTCTGCCCTTTTTATTAATCTGTAGGCTGTTTGAATACAGCTCTCTTTCAGTTTTTCCTTCTTTGAAATATGAGAATTGACCGTAACAAACAGAAGAAACAAAGAAGTGATTTTGGTTTGTCAAAACAACATGCAAAATCTCATGATCAAGTACTATGAACCAAGAGCTGAAAAATTCTACAACTATAAAAACTTGTTGTCTCTCTTCTTATTTTTATTCATCTTTTTCTTTTTTTCTTTCTGTGTACAAATTCGCTTGTTTTCACGCTCTTTTTTGATACTGCTGCTATTTGGAAATATTTTGGCTTTCATACTTTACATGTTTCTGATCTGCTTCAGCTGCTGTTTGTTGATATGAATATTGATTGATATTGTAACACTTTTAATTTCTCTACCCTTTTTATTAATCTGTAGGCTGTTTGAATACTACTCTCTTTCAGTTTTTACTTCTTTGAAATATGAGAATTGACCGTAACAAACAGAAGAAACAAAGAAGTGATTTTGGTTTGTCAAAACAACATGCAAAATCTCATGATCAAGTACTACGAACCAAGAGCTGAAAAATTCTACAACTATAAAAACTTGTTGTCTCTCTTCTTATTTTTATTCATCTTTTTCTTTTTTTCTTTTTTTTACAAATTCGCTTGTTTTCACGCTCTTTTTTCATACATCAGTGACTTATTTATACTTTTCTCTTTAACAGTTCTTCCACCGACGACGCTGCCTGTCTTTTTCTCTTGCTCTCCCTACAAATTGTGGCTGAGACCGCTTGAGTTTGAGCTTTGCAACCTCCTATGACGCTGTCATTGCCACCATCAAACGCCACCCACCTCTGACGACTACTTTTGGGCTGCACCACGCCAGGTTAGTGATCTATTCTATTTGGAAAACTCATGGAAAAATTCAAATTGCTAGTATATCAACGACAAACATTCTATGGTTGATGGATGTAACTGACTAAAATTACTTTAACTTCTTTTGGGGCATTCACGTTTCTATATCTTGCTATCTTCCCTTAGGTGACTAACTTGCATGGTCTTCTATATTTTTTTGGGTAAAACAATTTGAACCTGCTTAGTGAAGCTAGTATCTTTTAAAATATGTCATTTCGCTTCTATATCTTGCTATCTTTTTTGGGCATTCACGTTTCTATATCTTGCTATCTTCCCTTAGTATCTTTCAACCGTAGTCAATTAAAAACAATGTTAAAACAAATCTTATATGGTAAACGTTTGAAGGATATGATGAACCGGTCGTGGATGTACAAAGGTGTACTTGATGACTCCTATCAGGCTGGGATAAAAGAGTTCTGCAGAATTGCAGTTGAGAAACTTTCGGCAGAAGATGATGGTTATATTTTGTGCCCGTGCAAAAAGTGTAGAAATGTATTGAAATATTCAAAAGTACGCCAAATTTATGATCATTTGCGACGATATGGATTTGTGGAGGACTACACAGTATGGGTCTGGCACGGTGAAAGTGTAGATGATACGACTCAGTTTAGTGAACGTAGTACTGGTGGAGAACATACAGAATGTCATGAGGACAACAATGATATGCCTCCCAGTTGTGATTTTAATTTGGGTGATGATAATGATGGTCACATTAATTCAATGTTGGAGGATGTTGAACTACATTTTGCTGAGAAGCCCGATGCGTATGAAGATTTGCTAGACTCGTACAAAAAACCATTATACCCTGAATGTGATCCTTTAAAGTGGAATAAACTGAATTTTGTTTTGAAGCTATTCAACGTAAAATAAAAGTACGGATGGAGTGATGTGAGCTTCACTGCTTTACTGGAATTACTAAAAGATTCATTCCCGGCTCAAAATGAATTGCCTGTCTCAACTTACCAAGCCAAGAAGTTGTTATGTCCAATGGGAATGGGATACAAAAAGATTCATACTTGTCCATCCGGGTGTATCTTGTACTGGAAAGAGAATGAACATGCTGTAAATTGTCCCCAATGCGGAGAGTCTCGTTACGTCAGAAAAAAGAATAATGGTGGAAATGAAAATAAATTTGGTCCACCAGCCAAGGTCTTGTGGTACTTGCCAATTATCCTGCGTTTGATGCGTCTATTTGCGGTTGAGAATGACGCAAAGAACCTTAGATGGCATGCTAACGAGCTAAAAAAAGATGGAAAAATGAGGCATCCGGCCGATTCTCCCCAGTGGAGAAATATAGATGAGAAGTACATGGAATTCAGCAAAGAATCAAGAAACTCGCGTCTCGGCCTCTGTACAGATGGGATGAACCCTTACGGTACTCTAAGCAGTATCCATAGTACTTGGCCAGTGTTGCTAACAATCTACAATCTACCTCCTTGGTTATGCATGAAACCTAGAAACATTATACTATGTCTTTTAATATCAGGTCCTAAGCAACCTGGACATAACATAGATGTCTTCTTACAGCCACTGATCGAGGACTTGAAAATTCTGTGGCATGAAGGAACAGAGGTGTATGATGCATTATCTAAAGAAAAATTCACTTTGCGGGCAATGTTATACTGCACTATCAACGATTTTCTTGCGTACAGTAATCTATCTAGGTATGCTTGCAAAGGATCGAAGGCATGTCCTATATGTGAGGATGATACAGTTGATATCCGTTTGAAACATTGTGGGAAAAATGTGTACATGGGTCATCGAAGGATGCTTCCACAAGGGCACAAATATCAAAAGCGAAAACGGGAGTTTGATGGTAACACCGAACATCGTCTTGTACGAAGACCACTCACTGGTGTTCAGGTCTATGATCGGGTGAAGGATATTATAAACCACTTTGGTCCTCCATTGAAGCGGGCTAAGACTAATATGTGGAAGAAAAAAATCAATATTTTGGGAGTTAGAGTACTGGAAAGATCTATAAGTCAGACATTGTATCGATGGAATGCACGTAGAGAAAAATGTGGGTGAAAGTCTGTCTACGACATTGCTTAACATGAAGGGAAAGTCCAAAGACCACATCAAGGCCAGAAAAGATATGAAAGAATTGGGGATACGGGTAGAACTTCATCTGCAAGAGCGTGGAAAACGTACATATTTGCCTCCTGCTTGTCACACTTTGTCTAAGCAAGAGAAACAAATTGTTTGTGACTGTCTTCGCAACATTAAGGTTCCTACAGGTTATTCTTCCAACATAAGAAGTCTTGTATCCATGTCCGATCTCAAACTGATTGAAATGAAGTCTCATGATTATCGAGTGTTGTTGCATGAGTTCTTGTCGATTGCAATCTGTGGTATATTGCCACCAAATGTACGGAGAACAATCCAACACCTCTGTTTCTTTTTTAAAGCCATTTCTGCTAAGGTTCTAGATGTGGAAACATTGGGTAAAATACAAGCAGATGTTGTAGTGACACTATGTGAGCTAGAGATGTACTTTCCCCCTTCTTTCTTTGATATTATGGTGCACCTAGTTGTTCATTTAGTGGGAGAAATTAAGCAGTGTGGTCCTCTGTATCTTTGATATATGTATCCATTTGAAAGATATATGGGTGTCCTTAAAAAGAAAATGAAGAATCGGCGCCGCCCTGAGGGAAGCATCATTGAAGGGGTCACATCAGAGGAAGTGGTGGACTTTTGCACGAATTACCTAGATGGTGTTAAGTCTATTGGTCTTCCAACATCTAGGCATGAGGGGAGACTTGAGGGAGTAGGTATTTTAGGAAAAAAAAAAGATTAGAGTCAGCCTTGAAATGTTGAACAAAGCACATTTACTTGTGATGCAACATATTGTTGCGCTTGAACCATACTTTGAGCAGCATATTACCATTTTAAAAGAAAGATATCCCACAAGGGGTGAAAGGTGGTTAGATAAGGAGCATAACCGAACATTTGCTTAATGGTTGAAGGAAAAGGTGCTAGCAGATGATTCTGATGATTCATCAGAGGAGGTGCAGTGGTGGTTGGACCAAATGTTGATGTTTTGTCTTTTGAAGGATATGATATTAACGGCTACACATTTTATACAGAGCGTCAAGATCAAAAGTCAGTTAATCAGAACAGTGGTGTCAGTGTTATTGCATCCTTGGATTCTTATGCTAATGCCAGTGATCGTGGTCGTGAACCAGCCAAACAATCTTACTACGGTATCATTCAAAATATTTGGGTTCTGGACTATACGAACTATGACATTTGTGTATTTAGTGTAAATGGGCTGATAACAAACGTGGTTGTCGTGTAGACCTTGACGGTTTTAGGCTTGTTGACCTTGGTAAAGCTACTCCAACTGATGATCCATTTATTGTTGCATCTAAGGCAAAACAAGTATTTTTTGTTAGTGACCCATGTGATTCGAATTGGACCATTGTTAGAGAAGGAAAACGACGTATTGTTGGAGTCAATGATGTAACAGATGAAGATGAGTATGATCTGTTGAACGATGCATCATCACTGTCAAGGGTCATCTCCAAGTATTATGGATAATGACGCTGACAATAACAAGATGGACTATGTACGCTCTGACCACAATGAAGGATTGTGGATTGAAAGCTAATATTTGTTGTGTACGTGTTAGATAATGTACCTTAACCTACAATTTTCAAATTTGTAATGTCAAGTATACTTATTTTTGTTCGTAATGATTCTGATATAGACAATCTAATTTGATATATTTTATGTTTGTCTTCAGGTGATCATCAACATGGCACATGCTAATGACACGGAGGATCATGAGGGGTCACAAAACATGGATATTGATTCTCTGGATGAGCATGACCAGTCTGGGTCCAACATTGGTGTTGAGGAGAGACTATTAGAGTATGTACCTCCTCCAGATAAATGTCTTGAGGAGGGACCATTTGAGCATGTGACTCCTCGGATTATAAATCCACGAAAGGGGCGTGGACCTACGAGGTGTTTGAAGATCAAGAAAGCTGACAAAACCAACCTTCTGTGGAGGATATGGGTGTCTCAATCGGTTTTGAAGACATTACAGAAGTGATGCGATGGCAACAAGTCAATGTATCTATCATCCAAGCTTATGAAGTGTAAGTATTTATGTTATGTTTTATTTTCTACATTATAAATTTATATGAATTAATTATTTTTAATTTTTGATGAAGTATCTGCTCAAACTCGATTTGCAAAAGAGCTGGATTGGCGAAAGTGATCACTTTCTTGTGCCCCCAGTTGACATCGTTCGATCAGGCAAAACTAGAACCGAATGCATTTGTGTCATATCTTCACCGTGGCTTGTTGGCAGCGAAAGCAAAGCGCAGCAATTTTGTTTTCATCCCGCATCATATAGTGTAAGTATCAAAATAATCTTACTAAAATCAAATTTGTTGATTGTATGTGTAAGTTATGGACTAATATGTTTGACGTCTTATACATGCTAGCAATCATTGGGTCATGCTTATTATCTCTATGAATACATCCACCTTGTTCGTGCTTGATCCGATGGGAAGAGATGCTACTAACATTGAAATTTTGAACCAGATAATAGAGTGAGTTATTTGCTAAATTGTCAATTTAAGTTCTTGATTTTACGTTTACAAAAATGACATAATTGTCTAATCATTATTCTACAGCTCTTATAAGAAGGTTACACTTGGTGAACATGATAATCCCAGTAGTATTGACTTGAACATCCGTCACTTCGAAGTATGAATGTTTGTTCTGCATTATATGTTGTCACTTTAGTATACTGTTTGAATATATTTAATTTCTGATCCACCGCTATATTGTGTTGTTAGTGTCCTCGCCAAATGGATTATGTGAGATGTGGCTATTTTGTGATGAGGTACATGTATGACTTCTGCACCAACATACACCTCAATTTTACTAAAAGTGATGATGCGGTACGTAAAGTGTGGTATTATGTTATTTGTTTATAGTTTAGTTTTTGTTTGTTACGATTTGCTCGATACTTCACACATGAGTTTACGTGTTCTATTCTCTAGATAATTGTCGCAATGATGGTGTTTTCTATTGATGTGGTTTTTGAGCTTATGCAGGAACCTGAGTATCTGTAAGCAAACTGGTTACAATGTGCTGACTGCTTGGTTACTATGATTCTGACTATTATGGCTTGGCTGCTATCATGATCCACCATTTTCCTTGCTGTGCTGTTTCAGCTTCTTCATCCATAACATGAAACATGATTAATTTAATTTAGGAACTTTAGTTAGTAGAGTGATAGAAAAATGTTCGCTTATGATAAAGATCTTATCTACTGTTGAATGACTAGTGTTGGTAGTGATTGGTGAACCAAGTACTGCAGCTTCTGTAGTAACAACCATTAATTGAAGGTTTCATTATAAATTAGAGTGTTTCGAAATATGCAGAGATGCCTTCACATCGACAAATGTGAAATTTCATTGGAAATTCATATCGCTCTGTTCTTAGTTGACCTTCCATCAACCCTTCATCCTTGAGATCAGCTGTAGTTTAAGAAAGTCATTTATGACTGACATGTTTCTTGTGAATTTTAACTTTTGCGAAGAGTATGCTATAGTCAATTATTTCTATGTGGAAACTGAAATACTAGACTGCCAGTCATGTTCTTAGTTTATGGTATGAACAAAGTTTTACCACTAACCTTCAGGCTGTGATTTGCATATGAATCAAAATGCTTGGAAGATATGCTTGCTGGATTAACCCCAAACTGGATTCTTTGTCATTTACTATAGAGGTTCATATGGTTATCGGTACTTAAAAGTATATGATAAGTTTCTGATTCTTTTTTACTGGGTTACACAAAGGGCAAGTAGCCTCCTGTTGTGATGCTTTAATGCTTGGGTAGATATTTTCGTTGCAAGGAAGAGCTAAGAATGGAAATGCATGATTGCTACTATAAATCTTAAAGTGCGAACCGTACTTCTCTGTCATCGTTAGCACTGAAAATTGTGGTTATATTGTCTCTATTGCTCATTATACTCTCTCTATTCTATACCTCATGAAGAAGAATCATGCCTGTTATTGGTATATCCTCTATGCATGTAAATTGTTTTTATATAAGTTAGATATTCTAACAGTTTCCATTCATCAAAACCCATCGATTCTGGCAACAATTTATGATTAAGGAACACTTCTTAGATATCAATGTTGTTCTAATATCTCTATTGTTTCATATATTAGGTATATGAATACTTTCACAATGTTGGCTGTACTTACATGCCGAAGGACCTTGACTTCGTGAGAGAAGAATTGGCACAGTATTTAATTACACAATATTTTATTACACAGCTCTAGCGGGCAGGTATGTAAAGTGCAGTATTATTTTTGTTTCTTTCTTCAACACTTATTAACTATATACACTTGTTTTAATATTTTTATTGTTTTTAAATATTAGGTGTATGACTGGTTTGACAATCTTGTGGATAGCAACACTTAGAAGGAAGTGGACATTATAAAAGAGGAAGTGACACTTTTGGATTGCTCTTAGTATAGAGTAGGTGGTAATTCTTTTTGTAGTACTTGTACATCGAATTTGGTGAATGTTACAAAGTGTATATGTATCGCAAATGAATTCAATGGCTTTTTTTGAAAGCTGGTGTGGCTGTACACATTGAATGTGTCATGTGTAATATACATGATTGATTGTTAATTGTAGGTTGTGAAGCAGTATAACAAGCAGAAAAAATATTTAAAAAAAACGTTTAAACACGGTTGTCAGTATAACCGTGTTATAAAAAGATTTTAATTTATGCGGGAAAAATATTTATAACACGGTTTTTCAAAGAAACCGTGTTGTAAAAGTTGACTTTATAACACGGTTATTCATAAGAACCGTGTTATAAAAACGTTTTGGTGCAAGACATGGGGCGCGATAAGCACTTTTATAACACGGTTATTAAAAAAACCGTGTTATAAAAGTAGACTTTATAACACGGTTATTCATCAGAACCGCGTTATAAAAACGTTTTGGCGCAAGACATGGGGCGCGAAGAGGACTTTTATAACACGGTTTTTTATGCTAAAACCGTGTTGTAAAACAGTTTTTTAACACGGTTGATAACCGTGTTATAAAATCAAGAAGAATATACGACCGCAGCATATAACACCCTCTATAACCGTGTTATATAAAGGAAAACAACCGTGTTATAAAACGTTTTTTCCACTAGTGAGCAATCCTTACAAGTCGTGTGATCCACACTTTTATTTGAAACTGGAAGTTTAAAATGCTTTATAGTAAGACTAGTAACCCTAGATGAAGGGTGATCTAATCTTTGATGCCATATTTGAGCAGTAGTTCTCTCTGCTACATGAGCTTGGACTGCTTTATTTTCCAACTGTGGTGGGGTTCTTGGGAACTGATAAAGACCTTGACTAACTCTTCCTTTGAGAAAAGTTTTCCTCGTAGCCAGATCTTTGATAACAAAACAAGCAGGAAAGAATTCAATAGAGATGTTATTATATGTTGTAAGTTGCCTTACAGAAACCAGATTCTTATTTAGATGAGGAACATATAATAGCTTAGACAAAGAGAGATAACCAGAGGGAGTGGGTAGGAGACCATTTCCCAGGGCTTGCACAGGAAGGGAGCTGCCATTTCCAAAGTTCACCTCATTTGTCCCACTGTAAGGCTGAAAGTCCAAGCTGAGATTAGAAAAATCATGTGTGAAGTGATGAAAGGCACAAGTGTCAGGGTACCAGGTCTGCTCTGGTGTGGTTATGTTGGCATTGAACTTTGGTGAGGTATTAGCTTGATAGCTATGGTCAAACCTGTGATAACAGGCCAGGGCTGAGTGACCATATTTGCTACAGACTTGGCATTGCACTCTAGGGTCATTCTTTCCTGAGAGATGACTGGTCTAATTATAGTTACCTCCTCTGTTAGAGTATCTGCCTCCCCTTCCTCTATTACCACCACGGTTAGACTTTCCATTGTTTGAATTTGAAGAGTTCTGCTGACTTGACCCTGATTGAGTGAAGTTAGCTGAAAGCTGACTGTTGGCAAGTAAGTCAGAGGTTTGTTGAGCCAAATGAGACTCAAAAACTAGCAGTTGGCCATAGAGAGCATCAGGAGTAATAGCATTTGTTCGAAGCATCAGATTGGTCTTGACAGATTCAAAATCAAGAGGGAGACCATTAATTAAACACCTCACAAAATCAGTATCAACCATAGGTAGGGATGGCAATGGGTCGGGTTTGGGTCGGGTGGACCATCACCCGCACCCGTCACCCGACTTCACCCGCTCCACCCGTACCCGACCCGTCACCCATTATGTATCACCCATCACCCGTTTCACCCGTCACCCGCGGGTGAACCCATTTACCCGTTTGTTTTTTCTTTTTCCGTGTTCGCCATTTAGGTTTGAAAATTACTGTGAGTGGAGAGAAAATAGAGACGCAGAGCATGTATGTTCTATGTTCGCGGTTAGGGTTGCGAAATTTACTTCAGATAAAAGAGTGAAATATTGCACAGAGCATGTACGTTCCATGTTCGCCAATTATGGTTGCAAAATTACCATGAGTGAAGAGAGAAAAAATTGAGGCACATCGCATGTATGCTCAATGTTCGCCTGTTAGGATTGCAAAATTACCTTCAGTGAAGAGAATGAAAAATTTCACAGAGCATGTAAGTTATTTGTTTTACAGTTAGGGTTTCAAAATTACCGAGAGTGAAGAAAGAAATTAGAAGCATAAAGCATCTTTGTTCCATGTTGGCCAGTTAGGGTTGCAATTACCTTAAGTGAAAAGAATTAAAAACTGCGCAGAGCAAGTATGTTAGGGCTGTTAAATTACCGAGAGTGGTGAGAATAAAGAATGGCGCGGTCACCCAGAGCATGAATGTTTCTTGTTTTCTAGTTAGGGTTACAAAAATTGTGAGTGAAGGAGAATGAAAATAAGTAACAATTTAACATAATATATATATATATATATATATATATATATATAATATCTATATATATATATATATATATATATAATCTATGCGGGTGAGCGGGTCGGGTGATGGGTGAAAAATGTTCACCCGTCACCCGACCCGCACCTGTACCCGTTCCACCCGTCACCCGTTTTTCACCCGTTTTATGCGGGTTTTTCTCCCGGTTCAGCGGGTCGGGTGACCGGGTGAAATGGGTACCCGCGGACCCATTGCCATCCCTAACCATAGGAGCACCAGCAGATGATAGAGCATTTGATACATTCCTGGCTCTACTAAAATATGCAGTTACATTGTCTGCACCTTTCTTAATATTCATCAATTGACTGCGAAGTAACATAACCCTTGAAGTGACTTGAGTAGAAAACATGTTTTCAACTGTTTTCCAAGTATCCGCAGCAGCTTTTGACATGACCACTTGGGATAGAATTTGCTCGGTCATAGAAGCATTTAAAAGAGACATAATAAGTTGATCTGTCTGTTTCCATGATATAAACTCACTGTTTATCTCACCATTTACCTTTTCAGGAGGAGTGGGTTTTGATCCATCGATCCAGCTGTATAACCCATGGCCTCTGAGATATGGTTCCAGCTGAACTCTCCAGATTGGAAAGTTATCCGCTGTGAACTTGATGAAGCTAGAGGAAGGAGAAATGAATGAGGTCACCGATATTGACGTTCCAGAGGTGGAATTCACCACGCCAGCCATGGTGCCGGAGTTTGAGGAACTCGAAGAAGAAGACATGAGCGAGATGAAGAAGAAGGCGGAAGAGAAAAGAAGGGAAAAAGAAATGCAGAAGCCTGCTAGGACTCTGATACCATAGGAAATCAAGCGTAGATCCCGATAGAGAATGATGTGAATATTCACTACTGTTTCATTGATTGTAATGACAGCTATGTTCTGTACAAGTGTACCCTAATGAATATATATATATATACCAAGTGCTAGAAAGGGAGGCCAAACTATACAATTAAAAAAGGCCTGAAAAGAGAGTGGGTTATTTATCGATTATGGGCTTTACATTTTTATTATTGTCTAGCCCAATCTGATTATGTGGTCCAATACGTGGACTGATAGATTGTGGTGGTCGGGGCTTATAGGAGCGATGATACCAGATAGATGCATCATTGGCCACGCTTGTGATACGGAATTAGGTAGGTTTTTTAATTGTTATTCTATTTCCTATAAATTTGAACTGCGACAATAAACGGTGAATGATGCAATTTCTTTCTCCATTTTAACCCTTCTTTTTACCTTCCATGTTCTTTGATTGGAGATATCTTTACCAGGATCGGGTTCAATCCCTCAATACTCTTTCTAACAGCTCAATATTCAATCATATCAAATATGAAGGAACCATAGCAGGCAGGTCCGCCCAAACATGGCCCATTGCACTTGATTTGGGTGTCGGAGTTTGTCTTGATTATGTTGTAACTAACCTATTCCTCCAATGGATTGGCCATTTGTACAGTGTTAAGCTTAACTTAATCATGTGTCCCTTAACTTGGTCGGGCTGTCCTGTTCACATTTTAATGAACACTTCAATCATTGACCCCAGTGGAATGGGAAAAACTCCACCATATAGTTTTAAAATAGCTTAATCACTCCATATTGTCTGGCACTTTTTATTCTCCCTAAAAGAAATGATAAGATATTAGCAGTCAAAGCAATATTTTAACCTCCGACTCTGACCAGGATCATGGTTGTTGTCTAATGGCAGATCTTAGCTGAATTTCTGCGGAAGGAGTATGGAGGACCAGGGACATTGTTAGTGGAGCCGTTCACGTATATGTTCGTCGCGCTCAACGAGAAAAAGCTGCCCAGAGCTTCTTTGGCTGTCCGGGCCTCTTTGTTATGGGCTCAGAACAACATTGATCGAGACTGGCAAGCTTGGGACTTGCAGAGATGCAAGTAAGAATTTGAAAACGTGAAAGCCATGCTCATCTCTAAAAGAACTGTACAAAGCCATCGCTCTAAAAAGTGAAAAAAAAAAAAGGCAAATTCTCTTGGAAAGAGTCACTCATTACCTGGAAACTTAAAAAGTCACACCTAAAAGAAGTGTATTTTCATTTTCACTTTTATCATCCGTAACTAATTTTACTGATATACTACTCCAGCTTATTGCACCCCATAATATAGCTCTAGTATTTGGTCCCGGCTTCAGATATACTCTGCAACGATGGCTTCCATGACTTGGTCCTTCCTACAGCCACTGGTTTCACTTGCACTGGCCTTGCTTGATCTCTTTCCGTTGTTTCCTGATTGATCTCTGCCTTGTCCAGTTTCCTAGAGTACTGTTGTTCTTGTCCAGATTTCGGTCCCTCATGGACGTATTCTTGCTCCCTGTTCTTCATCCTGGCTTTCTTCTTTGCTTGTACGACCTTCATAACCTCTGAACAAACAAACCATATCAGAACTAAATAAAAACCTTCGTTGATAACATGCTAGTATAACAATTGATTGCTCCTTCCTTTTATGTTCTCAGAAAAGGCTGGTCCCAATTTATATCTCATAGTAAATTAAAAGAACAATTGAACATACAAGTGTGATTTTTATTTACCTTGAGTAGTGACGAGTCGATAAGCTTGGCCTAGGACAAGGGTGTCAGTGGGTTGGAGAAGCTTGACACGAGTGTATCGAATACTACTCCTTTTCATCTTCTCCTCTTCTTTGGAGGAGGTTTGTTGAGGTTCATTAGATGAGACTGGAACAGGGATTATGACAGAGACATAATGACCAGGGTTATTCCTCATCACTTCGCTTACTGTGATTTGCCAATACCATCTTTCTAACTTCCCACTTGGATGCTGTATTACAAGTGCTGTTGCATCCAGTGCTTGACAATTTCCCATCTCTCTTGCTCTGTTCTTGTTTCCTGCTTCTCTTCAATATCGAATGGGGTAAAACAAGAGAGGGAAGGGAGGTAGATAAGGAGGAAGGTTTGGGGATCAATCAGATCAAGTCAAAATAAGAGGGAGCGATTGTGGTTCTAGTGCCTTTCTAAAAGGAACCCCACCTAGACGTTGAAAACGGGTCTTTCTCAAAGTAAGGGGTCCTCCTCTTTTGTAATTTGTTATTACCCTGCTAATGTTGTAACCTGGTTTTATGCGAGACATAGCTAGGACATGTATATATCGCGGTGTTTGTTTGCGTTGCTAGAAAAATGAAAACTTCAGCGTAGTAATAAGTAAGTATTAAAAAAAAAAAAAAAGTTTGCTTTCAAATTAAGCTCAAAGAAAAACAATACCACGTGGGGCTCGCTCTTTTTTTTACCGGGGAGATGTAGATTTGGGGCAAATTCTATTATACAACCGGTTGTACGGTGAGCATCGTACAACCGTTCATTTTAAATTCAAGTGTTGTTCAAGTTTTTGTATTGATTGTTCATACTCATGTAAAAGTTACATGTGCTATTATGAAAGTTGTTCAACTTTATATGATGGTTGTTCAGATTAATTGTGAAGATTGTTCGAGAGTGTACATAAGCATCGTACAACCGGTTGTATGATAGTCGGATTGTAGATTGGGGCATTGGTGTCGGCGGTGTCCACGGAGTGTCTAGGGACTGGGGTGTTTCATGCACAACAACTGTATATGTTATTCTTTTCCTTTTCTGTAGGAAAATAGATTCTAATTGTAGGTCTGTAGTGGGTGAAGGATGAAAGAGTAGATACTACGTACACTACTGCTATTCTTTTCACTCGGGGCTAGGATGGTGAAACTGGGTAACTTTTTATTTCGTTAGTCTTACTGGATAAACATGAATATGATTGCTAACGAAAAAGTTAATTTTATTGATTAAAAGTTTGACAAAAGTTTATAGAAACTATTTCTCGTCTCACATTTTGAAAGCCACGTCTTCTCTCGCTTTGCGGAAGGGGTATTTTTGGGCGGTAACATGGAAACAAAAGCCTAACGTGCAGTTGTTTTTACATAGGAGAGAATTTAACTTGGATAGTTTTTTCATAAGATATGTACTCGAACTTAGGGCGGTTTGATTATAATGAAACTGGTGAGTTTAAAAAACTAGAACACTAGACTTTATTCCACACTAAATTAATGCCCATTTTGACCATTTCAACACTCACCCACCTGAGAAATTCAATATCCCAAGCTAGGAAGACTTTTTTTTCTTTTTGAGATAAAGAAATTTTAACAAGACTAACCATGCATCGAAAAGCCACATTCTTTTATTAGTTGAAACATCTAGTTGATGTCAGTTGTCAGATGAAATTAGAAAAAATAGTTGATATGATAGATGACATACAGAAAGAACAAACTAGCTGATCAAATAAACTCGTATGATAAACTGACAAAAGAATAGGGCGACAAAAGAACGGCCATGGTTGAGAAATTTAAGTAGCTATTGCTTTAGGACATCCACAGTGGTTATAAGGTTCTTAACAGATTTCTAGGTGTCATGTCACCAGAAAATATTTTTTTATTATTTAAACAACTTCATTCAATTGTTCATCCTTACAATAACAAGTTTCTTAACCTTCTCACTCCTCCACTAAATTTTTTCTTTCACCTCTCGCTATTTCTTTTGTACTTTACATCTAAAACTATTTTTTTATTGGAAGTTTCTGATAACGCAGAGAATTTCTTTTTCCGTACATTCCTTATTTAAGAAATGGTGAAAGAGAACACCACTACAGATATTTTTTAATTTCTTACTGACTAATGTGGGTAGAATCCACACCACTCTTTAGTGTCAAAGAAAATGAATGTGAAATACTAATATCGAGTTCGAGATGATCGGTCATGATTCGATCTCTGTTATGGTATGAAATCAAAACCGTTTGTGCTGGATGCATTTAAAAGGGATGAAAACTACTGTTACCTAGCAGCCAGCTAAAGGTCCTGTTATTATTGGTGGTCCTCTCTACTCTACCTCAGGCTATATTATAATTCAAGAGGAGAGGGGCAGGTGTGTTGAACTCTTTGTCTTTCAAACAGATGCCGGCCCGTTCGTTTTGGTGGGTTGCTGTATTCATCATGATGGCGAGGCTTTTAGCTAGCTAGCTAGCTGCTTCGTCTATTTCCTGTACCGTTTCCATGCAACAAGTTAGGTAGGAGCCTATGACGATATCCTGGAATTTTGACAAACAGATTAATCTGTGTTTGTGGTTTGTCTTGCATCGATAATCTCCTTTGTGTGGTTAAGTGGCTATTGTTTCACTAACTATTACCTAATAATGAAAGAAAAAAAAAAGCGTTACAGACGTCCTGCAATACTTACTCGCTTCAACCAAATGTATACTCCTAAATCTTTGGGTTCCTATAAACCACTGAGAAGAAATGTTCAAAGAAGAATTGGGATAATAAACTAAAGGAGGGAATAATAAAAATCGATTTGTATATGTAGATAAAACCCCTATTATTTGCAATTAAAATGTCATATTTCTGATTAGTTTGAGAAGTATGAATTACCACTATGTTAGCTGAAGAGAAAGTATCTCAACAAGACACACCCACCTAACAGTAACAGGCATGAAGATATTCTGAGTCCATATATGTTGGCGTATCAGTGTCATTTGACGTGTAATTGTATTGTATGGGGTCCATCCATCAATGTGACTTTGAAGTCGAAGCGATCCTAATATTCATACGATTTAATTTGAATGAGTCACTCTACCTTTGAGGTTAGTTGCATTAATGCATGATCTTTAAACTGATCTTATGATCTATTCGGGTTTTGAGGCGTGTACAAAGAAAAGAAACGCATGATCGAATCGAAAGATGTTATGATTGAACCTAGCCACCTGTCTGAACTTTGATTGTAAATAAAATATAATTACAAATAATGATCCATGAACATGTATTATATGGAGCTTTTTGCCATACCCACATGATCATGAACTTAAGCTTCAACCTTCAGCATCCAGGTTGTGACATGTAAAATTACTCAATTAACATCGTATTTTCTGTTATAAAAAATTACTTTTCCCTTTTTATATTGTTTCTCCGTTTCTTTTGTTGTACTGCGTTTGTAATAATAATCACGACAACAGCATTTATATTGTTATGTGAACAATAATCAACTACTGTTCTTTCAACTTTAAGATTTTACAATGTCTAGACATACAGCTCTCTACTGTGATCCCATGAGACACGGAATCAACAAAATCTAGCATGAGACAAAAACAGCACTGCTCACATGTCTCCCACATAGATCATCTTTATCACAAATCTATCAAATTAATAATTTACCATTTCCACTATATTTAAAACAGTTAAGGAGGTTAATAATAATAATAATATGCTGGGTTTTGAAGAAAGAAAGATCAGACAATCCCAAGATCAATCGCAGTAAATGTTTGACCATGGTAGGTTTTCACATATTATAAGTAATACGGTCATCTATTGGGGGTGGTGGATTCCTATTATAAAATAATGAGCTAGCCTGCCTACGTTGTGAGCCATGTGATACTATTTAGTAAAACTTTAAATGAAGGGATGTGGACAGTGGGCTGTTTATGTTAGAGATGGGTCTTCTAGTTTTTTAACCTGAGTAGGGGACTACAGGAATCACCTAATATTGTTAACAAATTTCTGAACATCTCCAGATTCCTCTCTCTCTTTTTTTTTTTTCTTTTTTTAAGTCTGCTCCTTTTTTACTTATTTGTGCTAACAGCTGACGGGCGAATGGAATTTACAAATCTGAAAAGACTATAATTTAAAACCCCTTTTTAGGTAATGTTTGTCTACAAGTGAGGACAGCCTCTTTCCTGGTGTCTGCTCTTTGCTCCCTCCTCCAACAGATTCATGGTAACAATTCCTGATAACCTATTGTTTTTTAGTGATTTTTCTGGTGATCATTGTTGTGTTTGTGCTACTTTAATTGAGGGTTAAAGGTTGGAATTCGATTAGACAAACCATGGTGTCAGGTAGTTTCTTGGATTATACAGTACAACTAAAGTACAGAACCAGGATCTTATTGTAAAGGACGTGGTACAATGTAACAGGTCTTGAGAGTGACGAAATATGGGTTCCAGAATCAACTACAATTATTAGCTCCTCAAGTACACATTGATTTGGTTCATGAACATACTCTTCAGCAAACTAAACTAAATAATAGTAGTAGCATCTTTCTGATAATTCAGACTCGATCTAAAATATAAGATCAGAATAAAGATGGTAGAAGGAACTCTGTTAATGAATGAGATGCCTTTAAGATTACGCAACAGATAAATAATGCAGATGATTAAAGTTGAAGATTTTTCAGATTTGGGAAGTAGTATTATTTATCTCTCTGTGTCAATTATAATGCATAATCAAACATTTAGAAAGTGAAGGGAGGGGAGGGGAAGCTAGGCAGATGATTGTGACTGCGCCTTAAGCGTGAAAGATCTTTGTTTTTTCGAGGGACAGTTCACCATTAGAAGAAAGCATTTGCTAGAATAGCTGGATTCAATCATCGATACAACAATTAATCGTGGCAAAATTATTGAACTGGAAAGTGAGAGCTGGCCAAGGGGGTATGGATATTGGGAGTAATTTAGGGAGGTTCGCTTATTGCATCGATTAATAATATGAAACCAATATCTCATGTCTATTGATGTGTAGTAAGCCATCTTGGGCGACTAGAAATGAAGGAGAAGCTGGGAAAAGAATGACGACGAATCAAGCCCTGGTTTGTCGCATAGCACAAAAGTCTAACTAAAGAAGAGGGCAGAAAGAGATAGATCATAGCATATCTATAGTTATATTACATGTGGAGAAAAGACATTGAGTCGCTAGGAATGCTAACAAAGACGTTGCTCAAAAGATCGATGTTTCATAATTCATAAGAGAGCAATTAATAATGGAGATGCAAAGCAATCTAAGTCTTTCACATTATAGAGAAGCTATGTAACCTGCACTACGAAATAGTGCTATATATATATGTAAAAAGCTGGATAAACTCTATAGACGCATTGAATTTCAACTTACATATACATAAAACTTTTTTTTCTTTTCTTGTAGGTAAATTGAGAAGGTAGTTAATTTAGGCTCTAAGAAAGACCTCTCTTAACTTGTTTATGTGAGAGGAAACGTAACGCTAGCCTTGTCGTCGATCTCCATCAAAACTTAACTAGCAGTAGCAAAGCTGTGGATAACTAATGAGGGGAAGTGATCAGTTAGAACAAAAATCTCTATAAACTACAGCTATTCTTCTGACCCATCTTCTGGTATAAGGATAAGATGATAATCAATTGGTCAACATGGGTATACAGTGATCGTGGACCATCTGGGATGTGGTAGTTTGTCTCACGAGTAATGGAAAGGACGTAGTAAGAGCAAATAGGTAAGGTTGTTTTTACATGTAAGTTCTTTGGGTAAGCTGTAAGCATGTATGATTTTAGTTCAACGTTTTCTCAACTACGGTGGTGTGTTTGGCTTTATGTCTCTAATTATTTAAAAAAATCTAATTATAGCTAAGTTTTACTCTGATGGAAAAAATATGGTATGCCCTTACGGGGTGGTGCTTATTTGGTTTCCCCACCATATGTGCACACATCAATGTGGCCTCAAATTTAGTGAGATCATCCACTTGTCTGATAACTAGATCAACAGTTTTTCCCCCTAGTCTTTGATTTTCTAAAGAGTGGGGTTTGTATTTTTTTGTGTATATCCTGCACCCACTCACTCCTATATATCTACATATCAATAGGGCTTGTGCAGAGGAGTGCTGGACTGGGCCTGTCTCGTGTCCATCCTACCTACAGCATTACACTTGCTCTTCTATCTACTGTATTACAGTGTGTAAAAAAACATTCTATTACCTGTTAAAAAAAGATATTACGAAACAATATTATATATTATTCAAAATGGACTTGACTGGATTGGGTTGGATTTTATTATTGTAAAACTTGGGTCAACCCAAACTGTTCCCCTGTATCATATTCTAACATTTATGCTCTATTTTCCACTGAAAGTCGCGGTATAATGTTAGAAATATCAGTCTTGTTCCCTTGCTAGGCTCTTTGTTTCTTTCCGTCACTTCATGCCGTGTTCTTTCAAAATTGTTATCTTGCTTTTGAGTTATGTTTTTAACTGGGCCTGCAGCGTTCTTCACCCATATGTGTTTGTCTGAGTAATACTCTGGGCCCTAGTTATTTTGGGCGTCTTGCAACAACCATGGTATTCACTAAGGCCCGTTTTGTAGATTATATTGAGTAAACGGGCTTGTTTTTAAGTGACATAGTGTAGGCAAATTAGACCGTGAAGTGTATTAATTTTCACATGTTAAAGTAAACGGGAACGACGGTGGTGGGATAGGAAAATTTGGAGAATAACAATTTATTTTGTGGCATGGTTATTAAAGAGATGAGGATGAGTGAAAAACATATAGGGTATGAATAATTAATTGTGTACGAGAATGGAAAATAATCTGCCCAAAATGTTATTGGAATCGAAGGAACATTGAATTTGTGTAAAAGTTCACAACAATTTTGGAGATACGCGATGGATCCAAAAATTCATTGACCTGACATTAGGACATTCCAATTGACAACATATCATGACAGCGTGTAATTCCTCCTTACAGCAAGTGACTTGAACGAGGAACAGTGCAATAATTTAATTTTCAAAGTAATCGAATCCACAATACTAATTCGTTTGAAGAACAAAAGCGAACGCAACGAAGCACATTCATTATATGTTTGAAGTCGTTGATGATTAGACATTATTATGATAGATGTGTCAGGCTTGTAGGAACGTGAGTTGAGACAAGAAGGAAAAGACTTCCATTATCGAGAGAGAATGTTTACAGAGAAGAGAACTTAGAGAATGAGTATTACAATTGTATTTTGGTACAGAGAAGGAACAGTGTACAGCTATATATAACACCGGTTTAACAGAACCGGGGTCGGCAATATAGAACAGATATTAGACAGTATTATATAGGAAAAGACTTCCATTATCGAGAGAGAATGTTTACAGAGCTCGAGAGAACTTAGAGAATGAGTATTACAATTGTATTTTGGTACAGAGAAGGAACAATGTACAACTATATATAACACCGGTTTAACAGAACCGGGGTCGGCAATATAGAACAGATATTAGACAGTATTATATACTATATGACTATGTACATAACCTGTCCTAATACCCCCCCTCAAGCCTTGATGTGGTAAACATGAAGACTTGCTGAAAATCAGGCCGTGCTGTTGGAGTTCTGTAGACCAATCTGAGGCAGTGTCTGCTGGTACTTCTTGCCAGTGAGTGGCTTTGTTAGAATGTCCGCTAACTGCTTTGAATTGTGTATGTACTGAACTTGTATGACTCCGGCCTGCAGCTGTTGTCTCACGAAATGACAGTCCAATTCTATGTGCTTTGTCCTTTCGTGAGAAACTGGGTTTCTGGCGATGTGAACAGCAGAGAGGTTGTCACATTTAACCGGAACTGGTGTAATGTTGGGGACGTCGAGATCATGAAGAAGTCTGGTGAGCCAGCTGAGTTCTCCGGTGACGTGCCTCATTGCCCGGTACTCAGCTTCTGCGGAGGATAGAGCAACAGAAGCTTGCTTCTTGGACTTCCAGCTCAAAGGGCAGCCTCCTAATAAGATGTAGTAGCCGGAGATAGATTTCCTGGAAA
Source organism: Limonium bicolor (assembly GCA_023374045.1). Taxonomy (NCBI): domain Eukaryota; kingdom Viridiplantae; phylum Streptophyta; class Magnoliopsida; order Caryophyllales; family Plumbaginaceae; genus Limonium; species Limonium bicolor. The sequence continues at coordinate 252,073,060 of CM041777.1, read as the reverse complement.
TAGAACAGGAAGCCCAGTCAGAGTCACAAAACGCTATCAGATCAAAGGTTGGTTGTTTATTAAAGGAGATCCCAAATCCTAATGTCCCTTTAATATAAGAAAGTACATGATATGCAGCATGTAAATGTTCAGTAGTGGGCTGTTGTAGAAACTGACTCAGATGTTGTATTGTAAATGCAATATCAGGTCTAGTATTAACAAGGAAATTTAACTTCCCTATTAGCCGGCGGTAGACTGTAGGATCTTCAAGTTTCTGCCCACTGTCCTTTTCCAACCTGTGATTGAGCTGTAGAGGAGAGACTGAAGCACGACAAGCTAGCATGTTATAATCAGATAAAATTTCAGTTGCATATTTCCTTTGGGACATGATGAGTTTATCATGGGTTTCTATGAATTCCATGCCTAGAAAGTATTGCAATCTTCCAAGGTCTTTTATTTTGAACTTATCATGAAGGTTTTGTTTCAGGTTTTGTATTTCAGTTCTGTTGTTTCCTGTGACAATAATGTCATCGACATATATACCAAGGAAAGTGACAGATGTATGAGATTTCTTAAGGTAGAGAGAGTGGTCATTTTGAGATTGAGTATAACCAAGTTGGGACAGAAAGGTGCCTAGTTTGTCATACCACTGACAGGACGCTTGTTTTAGTCCATATAATGATTTTTGGAGTTTGCAAACTTTGTTTGGATCTGAGATATGCAGTCCTTGTGGTATGGACATGTAAACATCTTCCTTTAAGTCCCCATGTAAGAATGCGTTATTTACATCTAATTGATCAAGAATCCAGCCCTTTTTAGCAGCAAGAATTATTAAAGCGCGCACAGTAGTAAGACGAACAACAGGGGAAAAAGTCTCTTCATAATCAAGACCATATTTTTGTGTGAATCCTCTTACTACTAATCGAGCTTTAAATCTTTCTAGTTCACCATCAGCTTTATATTTGATTTTGTAGACCCATTTACAGCTGATGGGTTTCTTTCCTGTTGGTAAGTCAACAATTGTCCATGTATTGTTGTCTTTTAGGGCCTTGAATTCTGTTTGCATAGCTTGGACCCATCTAGGGTCTTTGCTAGCCTGAGTATAGGAAGTGGGTTCCTGAAGAGAAAGAACTTGATGTATGAAATGATTTGTGGTAGCAGACAAGGTGTAAGAAGAAATAGTCTGATTGGGTATTACGGAAGTGAGACTGTCAAGGTAAAGGAGATGGGATAAAGAAGGAGGAGGTTTCTGTTGCTGCTGTAATCTGGTTGTTAAGATGGCTAAGAAACAATCTGGTTTAGAAGGACTGATGCAGATGTAGTCATTGAGTTTGGAAGGGGGTTTAGAAATCCGTGTAGATCTTCTGAGAAGGTTTTGATCAGTTTCTGATACGTCTGGTGGGAGGGGTTGGTGGTGTTTTCAGAAGAATGGATTCAGGTGTGGGGAGTGAGTTTGTTCATGAAGGTCTATTGATTGTTCTGGGGAGGGGGGGGGGGAAAGTCTGTGGGGTTTATGTTTGTTTCTGTGGGAGCAGAGAGTGTTGTTTGGGGTAATGAGAGGTGAGAAGGTTGATTTGTGTTCTGGGTTTGTGGTGGTGTGTA